>CM040125.1:35912455-36376667 GCA_022559845.1 Amorphophallus konjac
CTTGTTGTAGCTCGGGTGAGATGATGAAGTTTTTACGTTGGTTCGGGACCGTCCTTCTAAGCTAGGCGTTGCCGATCCAAGCTTAGGAACTTCTGAGGGAGAGGTTCCGATGTCGACCGTCTCAAGGAAAAGTCTCTGTTCCCCAACAGGGATGGTTCGCTCTCTCGGCCTCCCTCTATGATTGCTACCAAACGCTCGTGACTCCGTCTGTTTGGGACGAGTTCAGTCGGTGCACCCCTCCGATGCTCCTTGAAAGGGTTACGGAGGGGGGATTGTTCATGGCCCAAATTGGGGTGGAGCTAGAGGATTACTTGGCGTTGGTGGAGAGTGGCGAGGCGGCTCAGGCCAGCGCTCACGCTGCGTCCGATCGAAAGATCGGACAGTTGTCTCCCGAGCTTGGGGCTCTCCCTTGGGAAGTGGCTTCATTCCGATCACAGGACCGGGCGAGCTAGGAGAAGGTACTATCGCTATCCGAGCATCTGTTCCAGGATCAATACAGGGCCGAGGTGAAGAGTAAACTCATGGAGGAGGAGCGCCAGGCCCACGCGGCAAGCTCGAGGCAATGGGGAGCCGAGCGAGAAGAGCTCGGGGGCCGATTTTGGAGGCAGGGAGAGAGAGGAGAGGCGTCGAAATGGGACTGGTCGAGATCGAGGCATAGGTGGATGATCTCAAGGTGAGGGCGGTAACGGTCGAGGTGAGGGCGGTCGAGCAATATCGGGGCTCAGAAGAATATCCCGACGCCTGAGCAGACTTGGTCAGTCACCTCACTACCTAAGCCAGTTTCCACACTTGGTGGAGTCAGTGGCTCGGTTTGAAGCTATGGATTCTCATCCGCACCGAGCTATCGGTCATCTTGTGCTAATGGTTCTTCTTTGGGTAACAGAGATCGCCCGAGGCGTCGATGAGGAGCATCCGAGCGATGTTCCTCAGAGGATGCTGAGGAAGAAATGGCGGCTGGAGTTTGAGATGCCTCGGCCTCTCGGAGTGCCGTGGAGATCGAGGCTCCCGTGGTGACTCATGGCAAAGGCAAACAGGCCCTCACCGGAGTGGAGTCGGGGCGGCAGGGGTCAAAATGGAAGAGTTCCGAGGAGCGATTATTGCTCGATTCTCTGAGGCCCGGTTTGATAATCGGGTAGGAGAACACCAGATCTGGGGATGGCATGTTCCAGTTAACCTTAAGTAGTGTTGGTTTGATAAGAAGGTTACTTGTTTGATGTCGTACGAGGAGAAGAAGGCCGATCGGGCGTCGGATAGCTAGCTTGGATGGCGAGGAAATGGAAGTCGGATGATGTCAAGGACGTCACGAGGCTCGGTCGTGCGGCCCCCATCCGTTGCCGACATTGAATGGCAGTGTAATGACCTAAGATCTGAGTACCAAAAAGGAACCAGCGCAACTCGAACCTCGGCCCGCCACCTACGAGCCCGAAGACCCGGAAGGGTTAAAGGATAGTGTGAGGGTACACGAGAAACTAAAATAATTACAAAGCTAGCACAATAATCTAAAAATAATGTAGGAATTAAATAATTAATCACTAAATAGCTACAAGGTCTAAAGTATCTCATGTCCAATATAAGTACAGTCAACAGAAAGAAAAGTACAAGTACACGAGACATATCCCGGCTCTAGCAACTTGCGACTAACCATGGCTACTAGAACCACGCTGAAACTCTAACGCGCCTCTCGACGACCCCGCCTCACCTGAAAACACAGGGGTGAGCCTCATTTCATTGGCTCAGTAGGGATCCCGCGGACCCCCACCTCACGGTGAGAGAACGAAATAGTAAGGCACAAACAAGCACGAAAGGTAACGCTACCTAACGGAAGTACGACAGTAGCAACAAGCAATAATAAATAAATGGAAAAGCTCTCTATAACTAACCGTACCGAACGAACCACCCCGAACCGGCAAGAAAACAAGCCCGTACCAACCAGGAGACAAGAGCACAACCAACTAGAAGCAAAGCCAGATGCGTCCCCTAACATCTTACACAGCGCCTCAGTGTCTCCCAACGATGCCCCAGGCAGAGACTGAGACACACAACAAGTACCACGAGCAAGGACTAGCTGGGGTCGCGCTCGTCAACACGGGTCTGATGCCCCCAACCACGTGTGCACACACAGACCATGCACCCTAGGACTGACCCCTAGCTGGTTCATCCCCTGAAGCCCGGACTCAGGCTGCGTATGGGGGCCCTACGGTAACCAGCCTATAAACCGTCTCTTCGGGTCACGCTATCCACCACTCCCAAGTGGGTTCGCACACGGGTGCGCAGGAAAGCTATGACTAGTGGACAGGTCACTAGAGGTAAGACTCAACTCACGGAAACCACCAATCGAAACGACACAGAGCGGCAGTCCACCCGGGACTGCCCTCAGCTTGGCGGCCCTCCTAGACTGCAAAACAGGCCTAGCGGTCTCCCTGAGACCGCCAGGCTCAGTCAAGCGGTCAAGCCATGACCGCAAGGAGGCGAGCCACAGGGGGACAAGCGGTCTATTGCCAGGCCGCTACCCAAACAAAATGGTCCTAAGAGGACCGCAAGAACAAGGAAATAGTCATTCCTTAACCGCAGCCCTACACGTGACTCCCAAAGGTCAAAAACACGCACCCCGAGGGTGCTCTGACCAACAAGGCAAGCAGTCATGTACTGGCCGCTACCCAATGGGTAGCGGTCAGTCGTGAGACCGCCTACCAGACCTAGCAGTCCCCTAGGGGCCGCTAAGCCCAATCGACATAGAAGATACACCTGGCGGTCCCCTGAGGGCCGTCAAAGGGGCCTAGCGGTCATTGATAGGATAGCAACCCCAACCCCAACCCGAGTACGGGAACGGCCCAAAAATCCATTCAACGCCCCGATCATCCCCCGATGATGAGGAAACAAAGGGAAATCCATACCCAACCATCCTAGCATGATTCTACACCCATAGATCAGTCACAAACACCGAGAAATAAGAGATCTGGCGCTCAAACCCCAAACATGACCCTCCCGGCTCAAATACGCCCCTCTCGACCTCTCATCGGCCTACAAATCACAGGGAAAGTGGGAAAGAGGGTACGGATCCGTCCCCCTACCTCAAAGAAGCTTGAAAGCCGCCGTATCGCCGCCAATCTCCAAATCACGTTCAAAACCCCGATCTCCACGCCCTCCCGCGAGAGTGACACCGCCACGACCACCTCGCCGCCACCGACACCACCGCGCCACCGCCTTGGTCCGTCACCCGTCACCGGAGGAGGAAGGGTGCCGCGAGCTTGGACGGGGAAGAACTTGCAACGGTCGGCCACTCGCGGGGGAGAAAAGAGAAGAAGAAGATAAAAGAAGAAGAAAGAAAAAGGGAAAAGAAAAAGGTTATTTATAGAAAATCCAAAAAATATAGAAAATTGAGAAAAATCATTTTCTCGATCCTCAGAACATGCTCAACGCACTGGTACTGTTCCGGAGTAGGAGAACGCAACGGTTTACCCTACACAGGGTTTCGAAGGCTCGTCAGGGAAAAACACGTGTAAATCGTAAAACAAGCTCTGCGACCCCCGAAAGTGATCCGAAAGTCACGGATCTAGATCCAAAAAATATCTGAAAAACCCAGGACATTACAGGTCTCCCCCCTTAAACAAATTTCATCCTCGAAATTAAGAACAACATAAGATCATGGAAGAAGACTTACTCAAACGAGTAAGGATACTGCTGCCGCATCTCATCCTTACGCTCCCACGACGCCTCGCCACCAGAGTGACGCTGCCAGACTACCTTAACCAGGGGAATAACCTTATTCCACAGGCGCTACTCACGTCGATCCTCAATGCAGATAGGGTACTTCGGAAGGGACAAGTCTGGGGTCACCTCGGGCCAAAAAGCGTCCTCCAAGACATGGGAGTCATCGGGTATATACCTCCGTAGCATAGACACATGGAACACGTCATGCACAACAGCTTGCTCCGGGGGTAATTGCAACCGATAAGCAACTTCTCCAATACGCTCGACAATAGGAAAAGGACCAATGTAGTGGGGACTCAACTTCCCACGCCGGCTGAAGTGCATCACACCCTTCATGGGAGAGACCCTCAAAAACACCCGGTCTCCTACAGCAAAGCTGAGGGGTTGCCTTCTCCGATTGGCATAACTATTCTGCCGACTCTGCGCCGCCAGCATCTTCTGCCAGACCAGATGCACCACCTCAGTACAATGTTGCACCAAATCTGGTCCTGTCAGGACACGCTCACCGAACTCGAACCAATCAAGCAGAGTCCGACAAGGTCGCCCGTACAATGCCTCATAAGGAGCCATACCAATGCTCGAATGATAGCCGTTGTTGTAGGCGAACTCCACTAACAGTAAATGGTGGATCCAACTCCCTTGCCACCCCAGGCAACACGATCTCAACATATCCTTCAAAGTCTGGATGGTCCTCTCAGACTGACCGTCCAACTGAGGATGGCACACCGAGCTAAACGCCAACTCTGTGCCTAGAGCTCTCTAGAAGCTCCTCCAGAATCCTGAAGTGAAGTGAGGATCACGATCGGACACAATGGAGATAGGGACTCCATGCAACAGGATGATCCACTCCATATACAAGCGGGCCAACTTATGCACATTCCAACTGACCTTGATCGGCAACAATTGCGTCATCTTTGTCTGTCTATCCACTAGTAACCAGATACTATCATGCCCACTGGAAGTCCTTGGTAACCCAACCATGAAATCAGCGGTCACGTGGTCCACTTCCATGTGGGAATCTCCAAGGGCTGAAGCGTACCACCCGGTCGCTAGTGTTCCACCTTCACTTGCTGGCAGACCAAACACTTGGCCACAAACTCTGCAACATCTCTCTTCATCCAAGGCCACCAGAACTGCCTCTTCAAATTCGGGTACATCTTCGCCGATCTGAGGTGCACGGCATACCGGCTCCCATGAGCCTCTCGTAACACCGCGCGCCTCACCTGCTCCTTGGCTGGGACGTACAGCCTACCTCGAAATCTCACAGATCCATCCTCACCAAACTCCACCTCGGCCATCGACAAAATTCAAGGTAGCTCGGGGTCCGCACGCTGAGCCTCCATCACCTGATGACGAATAGCTGGCGTGACTATCAAGCTCGCAAGAACAGCCGAACCCTGATCCCGAGGGATCTTGAGCCTAAAAGTCATGGCCGGCACCTGCTCCCATAACCTCCACTTTCGCAACAACATCTGACTAACCATCACCTTCCTACTCAAGGCGTCAGCCACGACATTCATCCTGCCAGGCTGATACGACATAGTAAAATCATAATCCTTCATGTACTCCATCAACCTTCGTTGCCTGAGGTTAAGATCCTTTTGGGTAAACACATACCTCAAACTCTGATGGTCAGTGAAAATCTCGAACTTCTCGTCGTACAGATAATGTCTCCAGATCTTTAGGGCGAAAATCACCACCGCCAACTCAAGATCATGAGTGGGGTAGTCCTCCTCATGTGGCTTCAACTGCCGAGATGCATACGCTACAACTCTACCATGATGCATCAGCACGGCACCCAAACCTATCCTGGAAGCATCCGTACACACCACGAAACCTCCTGATCCTGAAGGTAACACCAACACCGAAGTGGTAGTGAGCAATCTCTTCAGCTCCATAAAGTTCCGCTCACACTCCTCCGCCCAGACAAATGGTACATCCTTCCGCGTAAGCCTGGTCATCGGGGCCGCAATGCGAAAAAAATGCTGGATAATTCTCCTATAATAGCCTGCAAGCCCCAAAAAGCTCTGAATCTCCATGACAGAACTCAGCCTCGGCCACTGTACCACAGCCTCGACCTTGGTCGGATCCACGGAAACACCGTCACTAAAAATCACGTGCCCCAAAAAGTGCACCTCTCGTAGCCAAAACTCACACTTGCTGAGTTTGGCATATAGCTGGTGATCTCGCAAGGTCTGCAACACCACCCTCAAATGATGCACATGCTCCTCAGCAGACCGCGAATACACAAGAATGTCATCCACAAACATGACCACGAACTGGTCTAGATACGGATGAAACACCCTATGCATCAAATCCATAAATGCTGCGGGGGCATTGGTGAGCTCAAACGGCATCACCAGAAACTCATAATGCCCATACCTTGAGCGGAACGCAGTCTTCTCAATGTTAGACGCTGGGATCCGCAGCTGGTAATAACTCGACCTCAAATCGATCCGCGAAAACACCTAGGCCGACTGAAGCTGATCAAACAAGTCATCAATCCACGGCAACGAATACTTGTTCTTAACAGTCACCTGGTTCAATTGGCGGTAGTCGATACACAACCTCAAACTACCATCCTTCTTCTTCACAAACAACACGGATGCATCACAAGGGGAAAAGCTAGGACGAATATACCCCTTGGCCAGCAACTCCTGCAACTGCACCTTCAACCCTCTCAACTCAGTGAGTGCCATCCGGTATGGGGCCTTCGATAAAGGTGCCATACCTGGTACCACCTCAATCACGAAATCAATCTTCCGCTACAGTGGCAACCCTGACAACTCCTTAGGAAAAATATCAAAAAACTCGCACACAATCGGAATATCCTCCACTTCTAGACACTGCTGATCAACCAGGACTACCGAAGCGAGAAAACCCTAGCACCCCGCATCAAGCAATCTACGGGCCTTAATGGTCGAAATAAGAAAATGGGAAGAGGAAGACCGGATAACTTGGTAGTAGAAGGTGGGTCCACGATGATGTTGGAAGTAGACCCTCTTTGAGCCGTAATCCACCATGGCACAATGGGCCTCAAGTCAATCCATACCCAAAATCACATCAAAGTCTTGAAGTGGCAATGCATAAAGTCTGGCCGGTAAGTTCCGCCCCTTGACCCACACATGCACCTTCTCAAGGTAATACGGGGTGAGCATGAAATCACCGGTAGGCAACTCCACTGTCAGGTCACAAGACACCTCAGTCATCGACTCCTCGGCACTCTGAGCAAAATCCTCTGATATGAACGAATGGGAGACACCAGAATCAAACAAAACTCGAGCCGCACAACCCATAATCGGAATAGTACCTTCCACTAACTGCGATGCCTCAGCCTCTGGTCCGGTAATGTACGTAACTCGGCCTCGGGATCTCTGCCTCCCCACGGTAGCCGATCGCGTCAACTGCAGAAACTTACCTTGCTGCTGGTACTGCTGTGGCTGTGGTGGTAACTGTTAGTATTGGTGTGCTACATGCCAATTTAGGGTCGGGTAGGTCTGATAGATGTAAGATCTTGTTCATTATTAATGAGGTGGTATTTGAGCGTAAGTATGTGAATGTATATTACTTTACGATGTCCCTAGGATATGTGGTTGTAAAGTCAACTCGAGATGGGATCTCGATCATGAGACTGACTTTACATGGACACATACCTTAAACTGTTCCTAGTTGGAGGGTAATCACTCGGGGACTTTGATTATCTAGTAAACCAGTACACATGATGTATGGGTGAGCAGTCTCATAGGCACTGGTGCGGGGCACCGATACATATGTGTAGGTGTACGTCCATGGAGGATGTACACTAAACTTATCCGCTATTGGATCTTTAGATGGTTGATTATACCTAATGTCAACTGAAGATCCAATTGTCTCAGTAGCATCGTTGGTCCTTTGACCTGAGACATTGATCGGATCTTACACGAGGATTGGAATGGTTTAATTACTTGGCTAAGTGACTTGAACCATAAGTCATGAATTGCCGAGTCATTAACCATTTCAGGATACGTGTGAAGATCATCAATGGTCAAGAGGGGATCGCTCACTATCGGGTATAAATCAGACAGTTAATGGGTCATGACACTGACGCTCCATTAAATCCCTGGCCAGGGTCGTGTGAGTTCGTTTAGAACAGACGTCATACACTTTAAGGAGGTCATGGTCAAATGACACGATCATGGAGTTTGACATTTACCATACCCTCGATTGAACCAGACTTATAGAAAGAGCGAGGGATTATAGCGATGCGGCAACTGTAGACTTACAGGTACCAGACAGGGTGGTTTGAACCCGACGTCCTCTGGGATCATGCGGATTTGCTTGACCCAACGTGATCAAAGGTTCAAAATAAATTAAACACTTATTTGGCTCTAGTAGAAGCGAATAATAAATTTAATTTACTTCTAATTGAGAATTGTACAAATGTATATATTGAATCCCTTAAAGTCTTTTTGGAAAGGAATTTAAGAAGGGCTTAATATATATGTACAATAATAGAAGGGATACATATACAATATTGGTCCTTAGAGGCTCTTTTAGAAAAGGCCAAAATCCTATATATATGTGTATCCTACGTGAAAACCTCTTCCTTTCTTTAAGCCAAGCATTACATAAAGAAAGGAGATGTTTTCTCTCCTCCCCCTTTCTCCCTCTTGCTCTCTCTCTCTCTCCCTAGAAGCTCTATCTCTATCTCTCTTAAAGGGGAAAGCTTAGGGAAGATCGTGTTGGGAGGATACCGTCACTACACGAGGATCTGTGTGGATCAGCTCTAGAGGTCGTACATCTGTGCGGCTCGGCGTGCGTAGAAATATGCATCGGGCATTGCGGACAGCGTCGTTCCGCGCAAGGTGAAATCAGCAACCCGTAGTGAGGGGTTGGGAATTTTAATGCATCAATTAGAGCACGATTCTAGGATTCCAATAAGCCGGGTTCGGGTAAATAAATTTTTATTATCCGCTGCATTGCCCAAATAGGGCTGAACGAATCCTTACAGTAACTGCTAGGGCTCAGACTGCTACTGCTATTGAAACTTGCGTAGTTGGCGCGGTCTCTGCGGACAGTCACGTGCCATGTGCCATGGCTGGTCACACCTGAAGCAGACCACGAGCGCCGAGCACTATCTGCCTAGATGAGAATTGCTACATCGATGACACCCACCCCGAGAACCACTCACTGAACCCTGGCGCTGGTAAGGTGTGGACTGTTGAACACTGCTCCCCGATCTCTGCCTCGGCTCCCTACGGTCTTGACGCCTCCTACTGAAACTGATCTCACTGAACAGCTTCTTCAGCTTCGACCCAAAGGACTCTGAGTCTGCTGCTGACGCTACAGACGGAGATGCCCCTGAACTGCCTACTAAGGTTGGACAGAACTCTATTACTGCACGGCCGTCGGCTGACTGAAACCCATCTGTGTCTGACCGACACTACTCTATCCCCGAGTCCTCTGCAAGTCTCTCTCCAACGCCACTGCTACTCTGCAAGCTGTATCCAGGTTGGCCAAACCCGACGCAAGTAGAGGATGCCTCAGCTCTGGCCTCAAACCCCTAACAAACTGCTCGGTCTTTACTTCCTTATCTACCATGATATGCGGTGCATAACTCCCCAACTCAATGAACCTGGATCTATACTGCATCACTAACATGTCATCCTGGACCAACTCTAGGAACTCGCGCATCGTCCGCGATTGGACAAAGGACTGACAAAAAGTGTGCTCGAAGGCCGTGAAGAACTCCCGCCACGCGATCTGCTGAAGAGGACGGGACTAGAACACTGCCTCTCACTCTGATGTCCGCCATGTCCGGGCTGGCCCCTGCAATCGATGCGTAGCTAACACCTCCTTCCCTTCCTCAGCACACTCCATCGAACTGAAGATCCTCTCTAAGTCATCTAGCCACTCTCGAGCTGCCTCAGGATCTGACTGGCCGTTGAAAAGAGGTGGTTGGAACTGTAAAAACTCTTTCAGTACCCGACCATGACCACCTCGAGTCGATGAGCCCTCGCCAGCTTCACCGCCCTACTACTAAAGAACATACTGATACATGCCCCGGAAGAACTCCTCTGCTCCGAGAACTCTCACCTCTCCATATGCATCTTCTGGAAGCGCTACTCTGCTCTGCCCTTCCTGGCCCCCACCTGACTCTCCCTGTTGGGAACGAGTCCCCCTTCTGGGCGCCATAACCCCATATTAACAAAAACAATCAGCAGAATCAATAAAACACACGGAGCCCTAAGCCAGTCACCAACTGTACAGGACATTCATGGACCTTCTGGACAACTACAATCATTTCAGGTTCTTATGTACCTCCACAACCCCGCTCTGATACCAACTGTAACGACCCGAGATCCGAGTACCAGAAAGGAACCGGCGCTACTCGAACCTCGGCCCGCCACCCATAAGCCCAAAGACTCGGAAGGGTTAAAGGATGGTGTGTGGGTATACGAGAAACTAAAATAACTATAGAGCTGGCATAATAATCTAAAAATGATGTAGGAATTAAACAATTGATCACTAAACAGCTACAAGGTCCAAAGTATCTCATGTCCAATATAAGTACAGTCAATAGAAAGAAAAGTACAAGTACACGAGACATTTCCCGGCTCTAGCAACTAGCGACTAACCCTGGCTACTGGAACCACGCTGAAACTCTGACGTGCCTCTCGACAACCCCGCCTCACCTGAAAACACAGGGGTGAGCCTCATTTCATTGGCTCAGTAGCAATCCCGCGGACCCCCACCTCGCAGCGAGAGAACGAAATAGCAAAGCGCAAACAAGAACGAAAGGTAATGCTACCTAACGGAAGTACAACAGTAGCAACAAGCAATAATAAATAAATGAAAAGGCTCTCTACAACTAACCGTACCGAACGAACCACCCCGAACCGGCGGGAAAATAAGTCTGTACCTGCTAGGAGACAGGAGCACCACCCACTAGAAGCAAAGTCAGATGTGTCCCCTGACGTCTTACACCACGCTTTAGTGTCTCCCTATGACGCCCCAGGCGGAGATTGAGACACACAACAAGTACCATGAACAAGGACTAGCTGGGGCCGCGCTCGTCAGCGTGGGTCCGACGCCCCCAACCACGTGTGCACACACAGACCATCCGCCCTAGGTCTGACCCTCTAGCTGGTTCTTCCCCCGAAGCCCGGACTCAGGCTGCACGTGGGGGCCCTACGGTAACCAGCCTAAAAATCATCTCTCCGGGTCACGCTCTCCACCACTCCAAAGTGGGTTCGCACACGCGTGCACAGGAAAGCTACGACTAGTGGACAAGTCACTGGAGGTAAGACTCAACTCACGAAAACCATCGATCGAAAGGACACAGAACGGCGGTCCACCCGAGACTGCCCTCAGCTTGGCGGCCCTTCCTGGACCGCAAAATATGCTTAGCGGTCTCCCTGAGACCGCCAGGCTCAGCCAAGCGATCAATCTATGACCGCAAGGAGGCGAGCTACAGGGGGACAAGCGGTCTATCACCAGGCCGCTACCCCAACCAAACGGTCCTCAGAGGACCGCGAGGCACAAGGAAACGGACGTGCCCTGACCATAACCATGTACGTGACTCCCAACGGTCAAAAACACGAACCTCGAGGGTGCTCTAACCAAGAAGGCAAGCGGTCATGTACTGGCCGCTACCTGATGAGAATCGACGCCGAGCATTAACTTTTATTTTTACATTTGAGTCCTTTTATTCACTTTTATATCCTTGGGAAAGTATATGTACAATTGTAAGGCTTTGTAAGCCAATGTGTCATTCCCTAGGATTGTGTGGGTTTTTTTGCAAATGTGTAGTAGGTCCAGTTAGGGGGCCACCTCCCCTTCCCATTGGTCCACCTCATCCATGTGGGGTTGGTCAACCATCCTAGGTGGCCATCTAGAAGGTTTGAATGCTAATTGACCACATGGGAGACAAAGGGGTTAAAATTTCAAAGGTAGGCCACCTACCTTACCTACCTAGTCAAAGGAGTGATCCATTCATATGTAATTTATTTTTTTTAAGTTTTGACCACATGGGGGGTGAAAATGATATATTTCCCACGAAATTATCAGCCCCCCCACCCCTTGCTATTTTCTATATAAGCCTATGTATAGTGTCATTAGAGATTAATGAAGAAATTATTTGTAAAATTGGCTTGAGCCATTGAAGGGTGTGCCCTTGTTCCTCTCTCCCCCTAGTGTTCTTCTCCTCAAACCTCAAGTTCTAGAGTGTATCCATCTTCTATCTCCCCCTCTCAACCTCTGATCTTCATTGGTGCCGCCGCCGCCGCCGTTCGTGCCGCCTTCGAGCCGCCACGGGATCGTCTTCGGTTTTCTGTCCTGCTGGACAGAGGTGCAGTTCGTTAATTCCTGAAGCCAGCCACGAGCTCAGATCGATTTGAAATTTTGAGGGTTGGTTCCTATCTTCTATCCCATTCTCCAAAAAACAATCCAGGTTCCAAAGCCACCATTTCATATCTTTACCACTTCGTTCAACTCTCAATCTCAGATCTGTTCTGTCACTGTCTACAGTGACAGTAGCCTTGAGTTCTCCACCTTCGACCACCCTTTTGATTTATGTTAGACCTCCAAATTTAACTGAGTTTCTGTCCATCGTCCCCTACCACCACAATTTTTCGTAAATTTTTATCATCCTTCTACCTATTTTTAATAATTCATGTTCTACCGGAGCTACAGTACTTTCAGTCAGATCCCAGATCCGACCTTCGTCCATAAAACAAATCACAGAAAATCATAGACACATCCAAACGGATCCAAACCACTTTTTCCATCGTCTCAGATCAATTGCCCACAACTTTTCTGAAGAACACAACCCCAGATTCGAACGTCTACCTCACGGTCAAAGGCAACCCACAGTCAAGTTCTCTGCAGGTCTGAGTCTTCGGTTACTGTACAACAGGAGATTGAAAATTCCATAAGTCAAGATCCGAGCAGATCCAGGCCAGATCTTTCAGCTTAGGTTGAAGAACTTCAAGCTAGCTTTCCAACGACACCAGTCTCGTGTCGATCCGACATCGGGGCTGATCGCAGCGCCCATTCTCGCCGGAGCGCGCACCGAAATACAGAACCGGCAGATTTCCGATCGGGTTTTCCGACCGGTGCCGAACGGAGCCGCCGGGCCTCCGGCCGGCGAACCAGCGTGCCGCCATCCCAAGGAGCGACCCTTCGGGCATCCACCACTACAGCGGTGCCACCGGGTCCCACACGGCCCCTCCGGACAGCACGTGGGCCCCACCGTCACGTGTTCGGGTGTTGCCGAATCAACGCGAGAAGCCGCCCGTCAACCCGAATTCGGTCCTCCCGGACCCCATTGTGTGGCCCTTTACCTCCCTGCGTGGAGTGGGCAGCGAGTTGCATTTCTGTAATATCTGTGTATAATTGTTCCGGGAGTACGACTTCGGCCGGGTCCGTCTTCCCCACGCCGAGCGCGTGGAGGTATCGTCTTCGCTCCTACACTTGGCATTTCGCTTATTTCATATATGCTTGTTTATGCCACTGCTAGAGAGCATGTGTAGGGATATCTAGCTTGATATATTTTCATATCACCGCTGCTGCGAGAGAGAGTGAAGCCGTCCCGTGACCCGATCCGGGCACGAAAGTGCGAGCCGACCACCCTAGCTCTTGCCGATTTCTCAACCGCGCACGTCCGACGCTTCCCTCGTTAAGGGACGATCGCGAGCTTGTCATGTCTGTGGTCCCGTCCCGCATCAATTTGGTATCAGAGCGAGTTTGAGTCTAGGGTGTCAAAAAGAAAAAAAAAGAGTGTCATTTATGTCTAGTCATTATTCATTGTCTACGTCGAGTCTAAGATCATCATATTTTTAAAACAACAAAATAGAGTCGTTTTGGGTCGCATACATCCCTTTACTTGGTATATCAAAAGGTGTTGTCCGAACGTTAGGCCACGCCTATCGGGAAGGCCGCACACTTATGCGAGTGATCTTCGGATCGGTTATCTCCGCCACGTACCGAGTCTTGGTTTACGTCTAGGGTCCTTAGTGTGCATGCATTCCAAACTTGCATAGTCGGTCTAGTGTCTTGTCACCGTGTGTATGCATGTCCATGTCCACTACCCATGGCCGATCCCCAAGACCATACGTCCGAGTGGTCAACTTTTGTGGCCAAAATGAATGTCCTCATGGACCGAGCCTTTGGTTTTTCCCCTCTCATTATGAAAGCCGCTCTACCCAACGGGTCCACAACGGAACTCCATTTCAACGATAGGGAGTCGGATAATTGGGTTTCTCTTGACATCGTGGAGTCTCTCTCCAAGACAGGCGAGATTGTCCGCGATGGTGATTTTGCTTGTGTTGAGTTCTATAAGAGGATCGGCTCTGTTCTCTACACCGATGGTGCATGGTGCAGGATCGGCACACTTGCTGGTTCATGCATCATTTTAGGGCAAAAGTGGTTAGGAGAGAGAAGGGCCAATCTTGACTGGGACAAGAGGACTTGCACCTTATGCCCACCATACCTACCCGGTAAGATCACCCTTAGGGACCCCGTATGTCCAGCCACCCAGCCCCAGCGGCCCACTCCACCTTCGGATTCGCGCTTGGAGCCACCTCATCCCGAGCCACCCATATTTCTAACGGGTACATTATACATAGCCGAGCCGCTTCTTAGTTGGCTCAAGGATGGCTTGGTCCCACTCCCTTACCCGTCTATGGACCCTACCCTACCTTTGGTGTCCGTCAACTCCTACCACACAACTTTTCGGTCTAGTCACCATGTCGATACTTTGGATGACCTTATTATGGGATTAGATTCACAATGGGAGTTGACGCATCTTTTGGCCCGAGGCTTTGACCAATCCGCTAGTCTTAGCTTCACCCATCCGGCCTTAGGATCCATTACCTCCGAGTGCACCGTGGGTTGTGTCACCACGGAGATCCTCTTACTCCTTCCTTACCGTCCGAGCCCGAATCCATACCCTTTTGTCTGAGGGAGGAATCATACTTCTTGCTTACGGTCCCCGTCCCACCCATCACAATGCAAGAAGGTGACTATCCACACCTTCAAAACTTCTACACGTGGGACCGTGACTTGGGGGAGCCCACCACAAGGGGTCATACCTTCTTCGATCCCTTTGACCCATTCCTTAGTGGACCCCATGACCCACCTTATATAGTTCATTTCTTCAAGGGAGTCCACTATCACACTCCTACCCCACGGGCCGGGTCATTTACACCCACCAAGCCCGTCCACGATACAACAACATTCGGCCCTCCTAGCCCTCTCAAGTCCCCCAAATCCAAAGGGCCGTCCATGCATGACTGGGTCATACTTGGATGTTTAGGTGTTCCCCGTACCACCCATCTTCGGTTACATAACATGCATGCATGGCACACATTTGGGTGTCCTGGTCCGCCGTCACCTATGTACGGGTCGGACTAACAATAGGTGTGTCTAGAGTCATGCTTGAGTCGGTTTCTTATTTGTGTGGTTTGTTTGATTTGTGTGTCGTTGTTTGTCTGCATGCGTCTTGTGCAAGCCCGTTGTCGTTCTCTTATGAGTAAGAGGCGAGTGGACTCACTTGATGAGTATGGGATCGGTTCCACATCTATACCCGGATCAGTCACCTATAGGGACTCAGCGGTGATTCCTAGTGAGTCTTCGAGCTGTTTTCTTCCCTTTTGAGAGTGCCCCTTCGGAGTGATCACCTTTAGCCCATAGCAGTTCGCATATCGAGTATATATGGAATGAGCAGGTAACGATCACTTGGAGCAGAGCATAACCGCGCTACTTGGCACGGTGACGGATCCGCCGGAGTACTCGAGCATCCATACCCCTACTCGACGGGGTCGAGTTCCTCCCACCCAGGGAGAGTTGATGGGAATCGACGTCGAGCATTAACTTTTATTTTTACATTTGAGTCCTTTTATTCACTTTTATATCCTTGGGAAAGTATATGTACAATTGTAAGGCTTTGTAAGCCAATGTGTCATTCCCTAGGATTGTGTGGGTTTTTGTGCAAATGTGTAGTAGGTCCAGTTAGGGGGCCACCTCCCCTTCCCCATTGATCCACCTCATCCATGTGGGGCAGGTCAACCATCCTAGGTGACCATCTAGAAGGTTTGAATGCTAATTGACCACATGGGAGACAAAGGGGTTAAAATTTCAAAGGTAGGCCACCTACCTTACCTACCTAGTCAAAGGAGTGATCCATTCATATGTAATTTATTTTTTTTAAGTTTTGACCACATGGGGGGTGAAAATGACATATTTCCCACGAAATTATCAGCCCCCCCACCCCTTGCTATTTTCTATATAAGCCTATGTATAGTGTCATTAGAGATTAATGAAGAAATTATTTGTAAAATTGGCTTGAGCCATTGAAGGGTGTGCCCTTGTTCCTCTCTCCCCCTGGTGTTCTTCTCCTCAAACCTCAAGTTCTAGAGTGTATCCATCTTCTATCTCCCCCTCTCAACCTCTGATCTTCATTGGTGCCGCCACCGCCGCCGTTCGTGCCGCCTTCGAGCCGCCACGGGATCGTCTTCGGTTTTCTGTCCTGCTGGATAGAGGTGCAGTTCGTGAATTCCTGAAGCCAGCCACGAGCTCAGATCGATTTGAAATTTTGAGGGTTGGTTCCTATCTTCTATCCCATTCTTCACAAAAAAATCCAGGTTCCAAAGCCACCGTTTCATATCTTTACCATTTCGTTCAACTCTCAATCTCAGATCTGTTCTGTCACTGTCTACAGTGATAGTAGCCTTGAGTTCTCCACCTTTGACCACCCTTTTGATTTATGTTAGATCTCCCAATTTAACTGAGTGTTCTGTCCATCGTCCCCTACCACCACAATGTTTCTTAAATTTTTATCATCCTTCTACCTATTTTTAATAATTCATGTTCTATCGGAGCTACAGTACTTTCAGTCAGATCCCAGATCCGACCTTCGTCCACAAAACAAATCACAGAAAATCATAGACACATCCAAACGGATCCAAACCACTTTGGCCGTCGTCCCAGATCCATGTCCCACAACTTTTCTGAAGAACACAACCCCAGATTCGAACGTCTACCTTGCGGTCAAAGGTAACCCACAGTCAAGTTCTCTACAGGTCTGAGTCTTCGGTTACTGTACAACAGAGATTGAAAATTCCATAAGTCAAGATCCGAGCAGATCCAGGCCAGATCTTTGGGCCTAGGTTGAAGAACTTCAAGCTAGCTTTCCAACGGCGCCAGTCTCGTGTCGATTCGACATCGGGGCTGATCGCAGCGCCCATTCTCGCCGGAGCGCGCATCGAAATACAGAACCGGCAGATTTCCGATCGGGTTTTCCGACCGGTGCCGAACGGAGCAGCCGGGCCTCCGGCCGGCGAACCAGCGTGCCGCCATCCCAAGGAGCGACCCTCCGGGCATCCACCACTACAGCGGTGCCACCGGGTCCCACACGGCCCCTCCGGACAGCACGTGGGCCGCACCGTCACATGTTCGGGTGTTGCCGAATCAACGCGAGAAGCCGCCCGTCAACCCGAATTCGGTCCTCCCGGACCCCATTGTGTAGCCCTTTACCTCCCTGCGTGGAGTGGGCAGCGAGTTGCATTTCTGTAATATCCGTGTATAATTGTTCTGGGAGTACGACTTCGGCCAGGTCCGTCTTCCCCACGCCGAGCGCGTGGAGGTATCGTCTTCGCTCCTACACTTGGCATTTCGCTTATTTCATATATGCTTGTTTGTGTAGGGATATCTAGCTCGATATATTTTCATATCACCGCTGCTGCGAGAGAGAGTGAAGCCGTCCCGTGACCCGATCCGGGCACGAAAGTGCGAGCCGACCACCCTAGCTCTTGCCGGTTTCTCAACCGCGCACGTCCGACGCTTCCCTCGTTAAGGGACGATCGCGAGCTTGTCGTGCCCGTGGTCCCGTCCCGCATCACTACCCAATGGCTAGCGGTCAGTCGCGAGACCGCCTACCAGACCTAGCGGCCCCCTGGGGGCCGCTAAGAACAATCGACATAGAAGAAATGCCTGGTAGTCCCTTGAGGGTCGCCAAAGGGGCCTACCGGTCACTGGTAGGACCGCAACCCCAACCCCAACCCAAGCACGGGAACGGCAAGAACGGCCCAAAAATCCATTCCATGCCCCGATCATCCCCCGATGACGGGGAAAACAAAGCAAAATATATCCCCAACCATCCTAACATGATTCTACACCCATAGATCGGTCAAAAATCTCGAGAAACAAGAGATCCGACGCTCAAAGCCCAAACATGTATTTTCACCCTCCCGACTTAAATACCCCCGTCTCGGCCTCTCCTCGGCTTACAAATCACGGAGAAAGCGAGAAAGAGGGTAAGGATCCGTCCCCCAATCTCAAAGAAGCTTGAAAGCCGCCGGATCGCCGCCGATCTCGAAATCACGTTCAAAACCCTGATCTCCACTCACTCCCGCGAGAGTGACACCGCGACGACCACCTCACCGTCGTCGGCACCACCGCGCCGCCGCCTTGGTCCGCCACCCGTCACCGGAGGAGGAAGGGCGCCGCGAACTTGGACGGGGAAGAACTTGCAACGGTCGGCCACTCACAGGGGAGAAAAGAGAAGAAGAAGATAAAAGAAGAAGAAAGAAAAAAGGGAAAAGAAAACGGTTATTTATAGAAAATCCAGAAAATATGATAAATATGAAAATTTAAAAAAAATCATTTCCTCGATCCTCGGAACACGCTCAACGCACTGGTACCGTCCCGAAGTAGGAGAACACAACGGTTTACCCTACATAGGGTTCCGAAGGCTCGTTAGGGACAAACACGCGTAAACCGCAAAACACGCACCGGGACCCTCGAAAGTGATCCGAAAATCACGGATCCAGATCCAAAAAATGTCCGAAAACCTCGGGACATTACAGGCGGATTGTAACGTTGTGGTGCCGCAACCACCGCCCTGTCTCATGGTTTACCACTCTGAGTTGATCAGATGTCGCCGATAGCCCTAGACGAAAATGAAGCTGATGCAAGATGATGTCGGAGACTTCCCCGAACCTAGACGTACGAGCCTCCATCTGCCAACGACGCGAAAGACGTCGCTGCCCCACCGAACGACTGCCCTTCATGTCAAAATGGTTGCCCGAACTACAACGTTCGACCATTTTCACCCGTATGGGTTGTTCCTCGAAGACGCCCGAGTAAGGTCGAATACCTCGAACACCCAACCCGAGCAAACAAATCAAAAAAGCCGACTAGGGTCTGGGTACATTCGGCTAACAAAATAGCTCTAAATGTTCTGTCCACCGAGTAGAGTACGCGGAAGAAAAAGAAAACCACTCCCGCCCCGAGGAGAGTCCCGAGTGAGCCCATGGTTCCCTCGGCTCTGCTAGTTCCCTTGGTCGAGGTGTCATTGCAGGAGGAGCCCGCGTGATGTGACACAGACGGTGGGAGAATGCAGCAAGTGGACGTGTTCCCTTGGACCTAAATAGCAAACACAATCGCAAGAATTGAGATTACCGGAAATTGCAAATCCTCCGCGTGCACCCACTTCTCGTGGTGACTCGGTGATGCCGAGTCGAGGTGGTGGAGCAAGACCCTTGCTGGCAGAGGGCCAGCAGGGCTATGGTTTCCCTCCCAAGGGAGCGGTGCCCACAATCAAGGGGCTGGGTAGGTGCCTTGGGGGCACTGGGTCACTCTCTCTCTCTAAAGCCCACGATGACCGCACGTAAGCTGGATGCTCCAAGGTCAAGCACTCTCTCACCGACCAGCGGAATAGTTTCATGGATATTAAAGGAACAAATACTGAGGGGAGCAAGTGCTGGAGCTTACCTGGTTGGTATGAAGAAACCAACCCCGTTCGGAGACGAGGGCGAGCGGGGAAGTGTGGGTTCCCCGCACACTGCATCGACTGAAGCTTCGACCTGTTAAAAGTTTACATGTACTACACCTCACATAGGAGGGGGGGATCTCGGGGTGGGGAGAATTGGATTACAAACAAACACTACGTCCACACAGGGAGGGGCAGTAAGCCGGCCAGGCGGGGAGGGACGTGAAGCTAAGGACGGAGCCGAACTGCCCCTTCGAGGTTCTACCCGCCTATTCTGCTCGTTGATAGGTACCCGCTGTTGGATTTCCTGAGGACACTGCCGAACTCGAAAACTGACGTGACCAGTGCCAAAACGTCGCTGGCTGGTCCAGGATGTGGCCTGAATTTTGTCGGGACGTTGGGTTGTCGCTGTCGGCTGAGGTGGGGCTGGACCGGTGCTGCTTGGTTCTGATTCGGGCTGAGTCTGGATTGTAGCAGCAGGTTGGTGACGTTACCATGATCGCTCCCTTGATCCGATCGAGGCGGGACTAGGACGGTTGCAAGCGTGGTTGAGTCTTCTTCGTTCAAAAACAAAGATTGGCCCCAGACGAGGTTGGGGTCGAGAGATATGTCTAGAAGAGCGAGAGGGGGTCTGGACGGATCCCGACTGACCTGTTCTGCGACCCTAGAGTAGAAAGATCGGAACGAGCTGCTCCGGGCTTCAATCGGTGCCCCGCTAGATGCGTGATGTGACACAACCTAGGACCTAAATTGCAAGCAACACAACAATTTGGCAATGTCACACAAGCGGACTCACTCGCGTTGGCACACTCGGGTCCGTAGGTGGACCGGCGATGGGGTGAGGGTCCGAGGTTGGACCGGAGGTTTCCAAGGGTACGGCTGGCTTGGGGAGGACCCCTATGGGTCAGGGGTTGCCTAAATTCATGGGCGGTCAGCACGCCGAAGGCTTGGGTTGAATGATCACTCTCACAACTCACCCGCGGTAGCCACACAATTAAACGATAATTCAGGTTCAGGCACTCTCTTAACGCCGACGGCACTAAAATGCAATACTAATTAAGCAAAGGAATCCAGCAAAGAGGAGTGTTTAGTGGCTCACCTGATCGGTGTGAAGACACCGATCCCGGCCGGAGACGAGGGCGAGCGAGGAAGCGTGGGCTTACCCGCACGCCGCGCCGGAGAAGCTTCAACCTGAAATTTTAGATTACATGCACTACACCCCTTGCAAGGGGGTTGGACTAGGGGTGGGGGTTCAAATTACAACCAAAATATTCCTCCACACAAGGAGGGGCCTTCAGTCGGCCAAGCGGGGAGGGGAGAAACGGGGAAAGTATGCCGAATGAAGACCGAGATCGGTTCAGTCTTCTCTCTGCGAGTGCTGATAGTCAGTCGAAGATGTTGCTGCTGTGACTTCCTCCGAATTTTTTTGGGGACGAAACCACTTGGAGAATCTTCGTATCTGGAACAGGATGACTCCAGAATTTTGTAAATTTCTTCAGGCACCGCTGCTGGTCGGGGTGGGGGCTTGAACAGGGTGGTAGACCCTCGGATCTGACAGTTTCAGGTTCTCAACAGCAGGAAGAAGATGGTGCCACGACCGCTCCCGAGCTCAGAATCAGGTACCGCTAGAATCGTTGGAACCGTTGATGAGTCCTCTTTGAATCAAGACTGACGGGGATGCCAGCTGATGTCGGGGTAGACCGGTGGGCTCTGAACACTGAGGAGGGGTCGGTGCAGACTGAGTGGGGGTAGATCCGAGCGCCTGGAGGAAGAAATTAATAACTCTTGCAAACGGATGCCGATTGGAGTTCCGCCTTTTGATTCTGAAGGTAGACAGGTCGAAGAAGATCTTTGCAGAAGAACTTTTGTCCAGATTCACGCTGGATTTGTCATGGCAAAGCTTCCAATCACGTTCAGGTGCTCTGTCAGGAGAGCTTCGCGCAGTTGAGGGAGAACGGCTCTCTCGGGCATCTCGGTGCTCGGACGACAACGAAACCACCGCCGTTGCGAAGAAGACAGGCAGACGCTTCCGTGGGTACCTCTTGAGCCTTCAGATTCACGGGGAGGTGGTCGGGGTGGCCGCTGCTAGCAGGTGATCCTCTGCAGGTCGCCAGTCTAGATGGTGGAAGGTGGGGGTGATGGAGAAGAACAATGGGAGAGTGGAGGAGATGAGAGAGAGGGGGGGGCGACCTAGGGCTGTGGAGGGAAGGGGGATTTCAAAATTCAAAGGCCTAGGGAGGTGGAGGGGTGCTTGGGGTAGTGGGAAGGGTGCTTGGGAAAGTGGGAGGGGTAGTTGGGGGTTGGGTGGTGAGGAGAGGATTGGTGGAGGGGGTCTTGGGAAGGGGGGAGTATTGATGAGGGTTGTGGGGAATGGGAAGAGGCTTTAATGGGGTAGGTGGGGAGTGGAGGTGGTTGGGAAGGGAGGAGAGAGAAAATTTTCGAAATTGGGGTGGAGAGGAGAGAGAATGGGGTTCACCCCCTTTAGAGAGAGAGAGAAGAGAGAGAGAGAGAGAGAGGGGAATCCACCCCTTAGAGAGAGAGAGAGATTCTCACAATTGTAGTGGAATTTCAAATTTTCTTTCAATCATTCATTAGTTCAAAATGAGGGGAATGGGGTCCTATATATAGGTAACCCATATTTTACAAAAAGTCCCTGACATTTGACTCAATGACGAATAACCGAGGAAGGTGGGGGGGGCGCCCATGGGCCAGCCCAATGAATTGGGCCCAATAACAACCTAATCAATCCTAATGACACTCAAACTTAGGTAGATGACTCAATGACCTAGGTACTTGACTCAAATAAAAGGAAAATTACAATGACATGACTCAAATAAAATATGAAAATTACATGACTCGATTCAGAAAAATATGACGGACACAATGGAGCTATGCCGACGAGCAATCAAAGCTGTGGAAAAAATGTGAAGGGCGAGAGATGCCCCCATCAATGCGTTGGATAGACGACTAGTGGAACTTCACTCCGGAAAAGTGGCACGCCAAGAGGAGTTCCGGTGTGGTCTCTGTAGCTTCTGAACTGCAGCTCTGGTCCCTGCTCATGTCCCAGTTGCACAGTCGGACGAAAATGAGCCTCCCGGGTGCCTCCGAACTCGGATAGGGGCGACACTGCCACGCCTGCGAAGCTAGCTGGGAGAGCTTTCCGTCGATGTATGGCACACCTCCAGGAACACCGGGATGTGGGCGTGGCTGGCGCTGCAACAGTCAGGAACTCTGCTGACCTTCTTCTACACACAAGTCAATAGGGATGGGAAGGAAAGGGATGGGTTCTTGGTGGGGTTTGATGGGTATAGGGGTGGAGGAGTTGCTGCAAGTGGAGAACTGGGTGGGAGGGCGATGGTGATGGGAGGTGGCAGCAAGGGGGGATTGGGAATGGGGGCGTGGGGGGTTCTTGGGGTGTCAATGGGGGAGTGGGGGGGTCGCCCAAGGGCTAAGGGAGGGGGTAATGGGGTTGGGGTACGCAGCTAGGAGAGGGAGGGGGATTCAAATCCCCAAGGGAATGTGAAGAGGTGTGTGGGGAAGAGGGAGGGATGCTTGGGGAAGAGGGAAGGGTGCTTGGGGGAGAGGGAAGGGTGCTAGGGAAGTGGGAGGGTTGCTTTGGGATACGAAGGGGTGCTTGGGTAGGGGTGAGAGTGAATGGGGATTTATGGGTCTTGGGGAGATGAAGGGTTGTATTTAATGGGGGAGCTGATGTGGCAAGGAGGGAGGAGAGAGAGGGGGGCCAAATTGGGAGAGAGAGAGAGGGGGTCATCCCTTTAGAGAGAGAGAGGGGGGAGAGAGAGAGCTAGAGAGAGAGAATGAGAGGTAGAGAGAGAGGGGGATTCTCACAATGGCTTTGTGAAAAGCTTAATTCAAATTCTTCATTAGTCCACCAAGGGGGGTTTGGGGTCCTATTTATAGGGACCCAAACTTTTACATGACAAGACTACCCCTGGCTTTACACATAATGACCAAGCTATCCAAAAAGCAACCAAGGGGTAGATGAAGATTAAAACATAGGGAAATGACTTAGGACCTAGGATGATGACTCAAATAAAGGGGAAAATTACACCAAAATGACTCAAACAAAAGTAAGAAATACATCAAAATGATCCAAGTAGAAAAGCAAAGAGTCGAGGGGGGCCCTGCTTGACATGGAGCTCGATCCTATTCCTCTCCAGGAGGAAGTGAAGTCCCGAGCCAGAGAGAATCGTGGGTAATGTCCCCATCAATTTTCCCGGGCTGCAAAAAGCTCGACTCTATCGAGTAGGGGCCCGCCCTGCTGTGTAACTACTCCAATATGTCAGGGTCCAACTGCTGGAGATCCTCCCGACTCACCCAGGCATCATCCGAAGGCGGCCGTCCCTTCCACCTAACCAGATATCGCTCATATGCCTTGCTCCGAGTAGTAGTGATCTGTTTATCTAATATCTGCTCCACTTGCTCACGCTGGTTCCTTGGGCCTGGTGGAGCTCTCTTATGGGTAAGGGCTCTCTCAAAGGATGGAACAGGCTGGATGTCCTCACTGGGTGTCACCGTGGGACCCTTGTATGGCACCAAGTCAGCCACGTTGAAAGTGAGACTTACTCCGTATTCCTCAGGGAGGTCTAACACATAAGCATTAGTGCCAACGCGCCTCAGAACCTGGAAGGGGCCTGCTCCACGAGACCTCAATTTTGAGACATTTTCAGGGAATAATCTCTCAGTCCTCACCATCACAAAATCACCGACACGGAATTCCTGGTGGCGGCGGTGGGAATCGGCTAATTTCTTGTATACCTCATTGCTCTTGTTGATTTGTTTACGAACGGTGCCATGCAGTGTCATGAATGATGATCCTCTAGAGATGAAACGAGGGCCTGGACAGTCAAATTCAGCCCTATCAAGTGTTACATTGGTTTTGACGGACTTAGGAGGACCGGGGCATCCATAAATGATTCTATCAGGTATGGGTGCAGTGAATGCCGGAGGACCCGGACTTCCATCTATACCCCTATTATGCATAAGATGGATGATGAGTGGGGGAGGACCTGCATATCCAAATGTAAACCTATCGTGCACTGGACCTAGTGTGTGTGTGACACAAATGAGATGACTTGACTTACTAGCCCTACCAAATGATGCAAAATATAGTGACACATGCATTTCCATCCAAATGGCATCTTCTATGTGTGTGGCTTGGTGTGGGAGTTTCCACTCATAGGGGTTGAAGGGGTCTAGGAAAGTGGAGTGGGCTTGGACCAATAAGGTGGGTAAGGGTAGGAAGAAGTGGGTGGTGAGTGATGCAGGTTGGTTACATGAGTACTCGGAAGCCCATTGGAATGGGTCAAAAGGATCAAGATGGGTCGAGGGGTGGGTGAAGTGGAGGTGGGCCTCAATCCAAGAGATAAACCTGGGGTCCCTAGCACACGTGGGGAAGTGGAAATCATGAACCCGATGGGACCTAACGTAATGCTCCTTGCAAAGGGGCGAGGCGTAGGGAAAGGTGTAGGTGGGCAAGGAGGTGGGTTGGCAATGAGGGTCTAGCGGGAAGGGATCATGCAGATCTAGGAGGACTTGGGTTGAGGGGAATGAGGTTTCTTCCCATCCTAGACCTTAGGCACTCCAAAGCATACACTCCCTAGTGTGGCCTAGGCACTCGTCTCCTAATGGGGTAAGTACCAAAGTGGATTCCCTAGGTGGAGTGCCCTTTCCTTGTGGTAGGGGGGTGGTGTAAAACTCATCGGGCTCGGGTAGAAATAATAAGAGCTCACTCGTGCAAGTACCTTTGGTGTAAATGGAGGTGATGGACCCGATAGAGGCGTGTGAGAAACTAAGGTACCCCATGTCACTTGCTCCTAAGGCCAGCATGTTTGTCACCTCTATTTGCTTTAGTATACCATTAATCAAGTCCCTCAGGGTTCCTACAAAGCAGAACGAATGGTAGGTTGTGTGAAATGGTGGGGTGGGCACGATTGGGTTGTGGTTATCCATGGAGGGGCGCGTGACGTGGAGGAGGAGGTTTTGCTTTAGCCACTCAATGAGGGGTTCCCCTAAAATTACAATTCTCATGGAGGGATGGGTGGGGGGACTTGGTTGGTCATCTTGTAACTCTCGGGGGAGGGTGCACCCTGTTAGGCTCAATGGGTTTTCTTTGGGTAGGGATGAGTTCTCTGGACCCAACTCTTGGCATTGGGCTTCATATTCCTCTTCCCAATCTAGGGGAGCCTCATGGACTTCGGTCACCTCCTCAAGTTCCCCTTGGGTAAGGGTAACTATTTCTTCAGTCAGTATGTTGGACATCTCTCGTGAAGGGCATTGATTGATGAAGTGTCCAAAGCCTCTACACTTAAAGCATTGTTGTCTATTTCCCTGAGTGGTCTCACCCACACTTGGCCCATTGGAACTCCCTTCTCGCCGGGGTATGGGTTGACTAGGGGTGACTCTTGTCGGATGAGGGGTGGGAGGAAGATGAGTGGGCCGAAATGGGGTACTTCCATTTGGACATGGCGTGGGGATCTTCAAGAGAGTGGCTGGGTTGGGACGGGGTCCCATGTCCTCAGGATCATTCGATCGTGGAGTGAACCTAGGAGACCTAGAGAACCGCATCATTCCTAAGGGATGGTTATCCAGGTTATCTCGGGGACGCCTTTCCTCGCGCCCGTAATGTCAGGGCCTCTCATGGTCATAATATGGATCATTGTCCGACCCTTCACTATCAAACTCATCCCGTGGAGGCCAGACTCTAAGGTCATGGTTCCTAAGTGGGGGCTCATTGACTTCCCTCTCAAATTCATCCCGTGGGGGCCGAGCTCTAGGGCCGTAGTTCCTAAGTGGGGGTTCATTGGCTTCCCATTCAAATTCATCCTGTGGGGGCCGAGCTCTAGGGCCGTAGTTCCTAGGTGGGGGTTCATTGGCTTCCCATCCAAATTCATCCCGTGGGGGCCGAGCTCTAGGGCCGTGGTTCCATTTTGCTTCAACCCGGTCAAGTCGGGTGGTGATGGTATCTAGCTGATCAAGAAGGTTGTTGACGGCAGTATCAAATCGGTCCATGGTTACTTGGGCTGTCTCCCTAGGGTGGTCATGCAAAGGAGCGATGGAAAACACGATGCAAGGGAGACCCAAATGCCAATGCCCTAGGACTAGACTCGTAGAGACAAGTCTGAAACTTGCTCTGATACCAAATTGATGTGACACAGACTATGGGAGAATGCAGCAAGTGGACGTGTTCCCTTGGACCTAAATCGCAAACATAATCGCAAGAATTGAGATTGCCAGAAATCGCCAATCCTCCGCGCGCACCCGCTTCCCGTGGTCACTCGGTGATGCCGAGTCGAGGTGGTGGAGCAAGGCCCTTGCTAGCAGAGGGCCAGCAAGGCTATGGTTTCCCTCCCAAGGGAGCGGTGCCCACAATCAAGGGGCTGGCTAGGTGCCTTGGGGGCACTGGGTCACTCTCTCTCTAAAGCCCACGATGACCGCACGTAAGTTGGATGCTCCGCGGTCGAGCACTCTCTCACCGACCAGTGGAATAGTTTCACGGATATTAAAGGAACAAACACTAAGGGGAGCAAGGGCTGGAGCTTACCCGGTTGGTTTGAAGAAACCAACCCCGTTCGGAGACGAGGGCGAGCGGGGAAGTGTGGGTTCCCCGCACACTGCGTCGACTGAAGCTTCGACCTATTAACAGTTTACATGTACTACGCCTCACGCAAGAGGGGGGGATCTCTGGGTGGGGAGAATTGGATTACAAACAAACACTACCTCCACACAGGGAGGGGTGGTAAGCCAGCCAGGCGGGGAGGGACGTGAAGCTAAGGACGGAGCCGAACTGCCCCTTCGAGGTTTTGCCCGCCTATTCTGCTCGTTGACAGGTACCCACTGTTGGATTTCCTGAGGACACTCCCGAACTCGAAAACTGACGTGACCAGTGCCAAAACGTCGCTGGCTGGTCCAGGATGTGGCATGAATTTTGTTGGGATGTCGGATTGTCACCGTCGACTGAGGTGGGGCTGGACCGGTGCTGCTTGGTTCTGATTCGGGCTGAGTCCGGTTTGTAGCAGCAGGTTGGCGACAATACCACGATCGCTACTGTGATCCGATCGAGGCGGGACCAGGACGGTTACGAGCGTGGTTGAGTCTTCTTCGTTCAGCAACAAAGATTGGCCCCAGACGAGGTCAGGGTCGAGAGATATGTCCAGAAGAGCGAGAGGGTGTCTGCATGGATCATGACTGACATATTCTGCGACCCTGGAGTAGAAAAATCGGAACGAGCTGCTCCGGGCTTCAATCGGTCCCCTGCTGGATGCGTTGGACAGGCGACTAGTGGAACTTCACTCCGGCCAAGTGGCACGCTAAGTGGAGTTCTGGTGTGGTCGCTGTAGCTTCTGAACTGCAGCTCTGGTCCCTGCTCAGGTCTCAGTTGCGCAGTCGGATGAAAATGAGCCTCCCGGGTGCCTCCAAACTCGGATAGGGGCGAGACCGCCTCACCTGCGAAGCTAGCTGGGAGAGCTTTTTGTGGATGTATGGCACACCTCCAGGAACACCGGGATGTGGGGGTGGCTGGCACTGCAACAATCAGGAACTCTGCTGACCTTCTTCTGCACACAAGTCAATAGGGATGGGAAGGAAAGGGATGGGTTCTTGGTGGGAGTTTGATGGGTATGGGGGTGGAGGAGTTGCTGCAAGTGGAGAGCTGGGTGGGAGGGCGATGGTGATGGGAGGTGGCAGCAAGGGGGACTGGGAATGGGGGCGTGGGGGGTTCTTGGTGAAGTCCCGAGATTAAATGGCACCCAAGAGGGGGGGTGAATTGGGTGATGGTAGAAATAATGAAACTTTTTAGCCTTTTTTAAAAAATGTGTGACAAGAAGCTAACAAGAGAACCTGAAATAATTAAAGCCCACAGACAAATCAAGTTTTATAAGGTGAAGAAGGATTATGCAGGATAAAAGAGAATAAAAATTGAACTAAACTAACACACTTACGATTTGCACAGAAGGAGGATAGAGGAAAAGGAACAAATCACACAGAGACAGCGATTTTAGGTGGTTCGGATGCCACAACGGCAACCTACATCCACCCCTCACGGACAGTGAGGAACCACACACTATCTTGTAGGAAGTTACAAGATCAACCACACACAACACTCACACACTAGGAAGGAGGATTCCCACGAAGGTGTAGGAACACCTAAATACACACACACACCTCCAACAAAGAACACACAACCATACACACACACACGGATCTAAGAGGATCCACACATTCTGGAATGTTTAAAGATTACAAGGATTACAGATGAAGCTTTGAGAGATCAAGAATGAATTCAAAACATAAGAGAAGGATCTTGATTTGCTCCCCCTTAGTGGATGATTGTATGCTTTAGATGCAGCTTGAATCCTTGGACTGATTTACACTTGATTGGATGAAGAAGGATGAAGAACTTTCCTCTCGGAGCACTGTTCACATCTACAGTGCCAAATCCCTTCTCTTCCTCTTGGCAGCCTCCCTTTGATCTTCCTTGAGCATTAGGGTTTTCCAAACCCTCTTGTATAAGTTTTATAGGTTCTTGAATGGTCCAAAGACTCTCCAAGACCAGATCCACAATTTCTGGAGAGTTAGGTTGCTTAGGGATTAAACAATACCAAGAGAAAGATCATTTCTCGAAGTGACAAAAAGTCAACATTTGTTGGCAGCTCGAGGCTGGCGGTCGACCTACAAAGGCCAGCGGTCGACCGCCATTGGCAGTCCTGTAGCCATTTGGCTGCTGGGAAAATAGGTCGACCGCTAGCTCTTGGCGGTCGACCGCCAGCTTTCTCAGATTCCAGATTTCAATTCTGTTATTTTAGGTCGACCGCCAGGGGTCCACAGGTCGACCGCCAATCTTCAATCCTGCAAAAATAAAGTGTTAGCTCTCTTGAAGCTATCCATTTATTTGATGATTGAAACGGGCTTATGTATGAGTTGATTTATGTTTGAATAAACCCATGGAAGGATTCATAACCACACAATTGACATGGGGTGAAAATTGAAGGTTTAAAGCATGAAGCTTTGCTTGAAAACAAGATACAAGGGAGAGAAATATCTTAGGTTTTGTTATCATCAAAATCACTCGGATATGTTCAACAATCTCCCCCTTTTTGATGATGACAAAACCTAGGCAGTAGAATTACATTTTCACAAATGTGGTATTGAAAAAGTTTTAGAAGCTTCGGCAATCACATATGAGATACGTTGAAATCCATCAAGTTGAATCTTCTAAACTCACGATTTGAAGGCATTCGAAATGCTCATATCACCAAACATATCACTAACAACACAAGCATGTCAACGAATTCATACCAACCATTCAATACTTATTTGCCGTATTGACAAGAGGTGAGAAGGAAAGGAGCTAATCTTGTAATGTCAAAGAGGGCATTCTTCCATTCATTTTCATTTGATCCATACAAGGTACACTGAATGCAGAAGGGAGAAATGAGCTTGACACGCTAAGGAATGCAACCACTAATGCATACAATATGCTCAAACTACGATGCAAGAGATAGACAGGCATGCAAGCAGGGAAACACCAAACACACATAGCATATATATATATATATATATATATATATATATATATATATATATATAAGCCTAATAGCCTACTTCTCCCCCTTTGACATCAGCAAAAAGGAGAGGGAGGGGATACAAAAAGTGGACAAAAGGGACACTAGAGACCCAAAAAGCAGCTACACAGCAGGGTGATCCTCATCCTCCTCGCCATGAACACCATCTGGTGGACCATCACCATGGGGGGAACTAGCAGGAGCAGGAGGAGGAGGAAGATGATCCTCAAGGTTATGGAGAATGTCATCATAATGACGGAGCTGGTTACGGAGGGAAAGAAAGGTATGGTTGGTGGTGCGAAAGGCCTCACGGTTATCTTCATGGCTGGCAAAGAGAGTGGCTATGTGGGGAGAAATATCATCCAGAGCAAGAGTGAAGGTATCCATTCGTCCAGTCATGGTGTCCATAAAAGTATCCAAATGCCCAAGGGAGGAGTCAAGCTGAGTTTCCATGCCAAAAAGGCGCCTGTCAAGAGCCTCATAGTCCCCCCAAGTGGAATGCCCAGCACCCTGAGTAGAAGACTCCCCATGAAAGTGCTGTGGTGGAGGAGGGAGATCCGCTGGAGGAGGCACATCTGCAGGCTGAACTGGTGCAGGTGCATTTTGGTTATCTTGCTGTGGGTCCGGCGCTTGTTCTTCTTCACTGCCAATTTCTTCCCCATAAACTGGGACAGCATCGTGAATTTCACCATTTGTATCCCTGTAATATCCCATATCGGAGAAAAGCTTATGCTCATTGTAAATGTCATCATGGCGGACTAGAACAGACTGCTCATTCTCCAATGGGACCCCGACAAAGATGAACACTCCAGTGAGCTGAGAGGCATAGGACAGGGATCGCTGTAAATGTGTACGGCATCGAGTTATCAATTGAGTCATGAGCCATCCCATATTAACCAATTCGCCATTCATAACATGATAGAACATGAAACGGTGCACTTCGGTCACTTCATCTCGGCTGCCACTCTTGGGATAAATAAGTGTAGTAAACATGTGATGAATAACCCGTTGTAGTGCGGGAAAGTGGTTGGCATTCAGCTCAATGAGGTCACTCACACCATGAACAAAATCACAGCTCGTCATGGCAATAAAACTAGCCTCAACCTCACCCTGCCCAAAAAGCATGTCTGCACCATGGGAGGAAACACCTAGGGCATTATGGAATAATTCTGCATTAATGCGGATCTCAATGCCTTGAACCATTGTATACAAGCTTCCATTTCTGTCAACCAAATTCCCATAGAACTGTTGTACTAGATAGGGATAGAAGCGATTGTATCTAGTGACAAAATCAAGCCACCCCGGTTGCATTGAAAAAATTGTATAGATGTCGGGCAGGATTTCATTCAACTCTTGAAAATCAACAAGACGAGGCTCGATGATGGACCTCGGAGGTAACCTGTGTGCGGGAGCTTGTGGTGGAGGTGCGGTCGGAGCTTCACATCTCTGAGCACCAGGTTCCCCTTGGAGAAGACGCCGAGCACTCCTTCGAGGTGCCATTTTAGACTGGGAAACCCGCTGAAGAGAGTATCCTCTAGAGAGGTAGAACCTCTACCTTGGGATGGAGAGAGAGACACCGGGAAGAACTAAGAACACCGTCTCCATGCTCTGGAGCTCAAGGAAGGTTGGCACGAGTGCACGAACGCCGGCGAGGAGACGTTCCGAAATGGAAACCAATCGACCGGATCGTGCTTGGGTAGAAACGGTGTGGGGTTTTTAGGGCTTGAAAGGTGGGAGGGAGATGTGCTAGAGTGGAGGTGGAATAAGGGAGAGAGAAGGGAGAGTGATAGAATGAGAAAGGGGGGAAGAAAACCCCCTTAAAGTAGGGTTCGGACGCGGTTGACCCGGGCCGGTTCGCCGTTGGCGGTCGACCGGCACGAAGCCAGCGGTCGACCGCTGGGACCTAAATCCAAAAAGGACCCTGAGAGAGAAGAAGAACCCCAGCTAGCCACTGCCGGAGATAGAAGTGGGCTCCATGACCCTTGGACTCCCCCATTTTCACAGATCATTCTTCTTTCTTTTTTTTTATTTCTTTTCTTTTGCTAACCCACGAATGATATCAGGCATGAGTCGACTACGGAAACCCTTGAATGGAGACTGCTAAGAGCACTAGATCACTAGTCCACATTTATCTATCAAGGAATATTCAGTTGTAGAAAAATGTCAAGGAATAAGTGTATATAAATATAAGTACATGCACACATGCTAGGTATAGTCATACACAATAAAAGTGAACCACACACAATGCATGCATCTCACATGATCTACCCAACAAAAAGAGAAACAACCTAATGCAGACTTAAGTGCGTATGCCCTCACCCTTACACATGCCAAGTTCTCACTTGATTTTATTGAATTGATCCTGATTTAGAGGTTTTGTGAAGATGTCAGCCAGTTGGTTAAGAGAATCAATGAACTTGAACTCAAAGACCCCTTTGCCTACATGATCTCTCAGAAAATGATGCCGAATGTCAATGTGTTTGGTTCTGGAGTGTTGAATAGGATTTTTGGATAGATTAATTGCACTCGTATTATCACAGAAGATCGGCACACAATCCACTTCAACATTCAAATCAAGCAATTGATTTTTGATCCAAAGTACTTGGGCTCCACAACTTCCGGCGGCTACATATTCAACCTCGGCCGTTGAGAGAGCTACTGAATGTTGTTTCTTAGAGGCCCATGAAACAAGGCACCTGCCAAGAAACTGACAGTACCCACTTGTACTTTTACGATCTACAATGCATCCGGCGTAATCCGCATCGGTATACGTAATTAACTCAAAAGAACTACCAATGGGAAACCACAAGCCAAAGTCAGTAGTGCCAATTAGATATCTGAAAATGTGTTTAATAGCTGATAAGTGAGATTCTTTAGGGCGTGACTGGAAATGGGCACAGAGACATACACTGAATTGAATGTAAGGGCGGCATGCTGTAAGGTACAGTAGTGATCCGATCATACTCGAAATAGTGTGGAATCTACTGTTTTACCATTTTCATCCTTATCCAGCTTTGTGGTGGTGGCCATGGGAGTTGATATGGGTTTTGCTTCCGCCATCCCGTATTTCTTCAGCAATTCCATAGTATACTTTGCTTGATTTATAAAAATTCCTTCCGAAGTTTGATTCACCTGCAATCCAAGAAAGAAATTTAGCTCCCCCATTAAGCTCATCTCGAATTCTCCTTGCATGGTCTTTGCAAAATCCTCGCATAAGGCATTATCAAAAGCTCCAAAAATAATATCATCCGAATACACTTGAACCACCAAAATTTCCTTACCTGATTTCCTTGTGAAAAGTGTTTGATCAACCTTACCTCTCTTGAACCCATTTTCAGCAAGAAAAGAAGTAAGCCATTCATACCATGCCCTTGGTGCTTGTTTTAGTCCGTACAAGGCCTTTTGGAGCTTGTATACGTGTCATGGATGTTTGTAATCTTCAAAACCTGGCGGCTGCTCTACAAAGACATCCTCCTTGATATAGCCGTTAAGAAATGCAGATTTAACATCCATTTGAAATAGTTTAAAGTTTAAAGAGCAAGCGTAGGATAGTAAGATTCGGACTGCTTCAAGTCTAGCAACTGGTGCAAAAGACTCATCAAAGTCAATTCCCATCTCCTGGCTGTATCCCTTGGCCACAAGCCGAGCCTTATTCCTCACAATCAATCCCGCATCATTTAGCTTGTTTCTGAAAACCCAGCGAGTTCCAATAGTAGGATGGTTCTTAGGACGCGGCACGAGAGTCCACACCTCGTTTCTTTCAAATTGATGCAGCTCTTCATGCATCGCCTGAATCCAGGATTCATCTTGAAGAGCTTCATGAATGTCCTTGGGCTCTACTTGAGAGAGTAGGGCCATCAGGTCCTCCTGTTCAACCTGCCTTAGAGAGGACCTAGTTTTCACCCCATCCTCCAGATTACCTATGATGTTCACAGTTGGATGATCCTTTAGAAATGTGGAGGAGCTGGGCAGATCAGGATGCTGCACTTGTGGTTCTTGCAGTGTCTCAATTGTAGGATCCTCATCTTCCACATTTTTACTTGAAGTTGCCTTCAATGGCTCATCATTGGCTTTAACATTTGATGAGTTCTTAGGGTCTTCATCTGCATCCAAGATAGAAGAAATTTGCTTTGTGAGTTTTGACTCGGATTCATCAAAAATAACATGAGGACTTTCTTCAACAACTAAAGTCCTTTTATTGAATAATCGATAAGCTCTAGAATTGAGTGCATAACCTAAAAAAATTCCTTTATCACTCTTTCATCAAACTTACCCAGATTGGACTTACCATTGTTCAAGATATAGCAAGGGCATCCAAAGGGTTTAAGATAAGAGATGTTTGGCTTCTTACCCTTGTAGAGCTCATATGGAGTTTTCTTCAGAATGGGCCTTACCATTGCCCTGTTGATGATGTAGCATGCGGTACTTACCGCTTCAGCCCAAAAATACTTGGGTAGAGAATTCTCACTGAGCATGGTCCGGGCCATGTCTATCAACGTTCTATTCTTTCGCTCTACTACTCCATTTTGCTGGGGCGTTCTTGGTGATGAAAAATTGTGTGTGTACCCCTGCTCTTCACAGAACATGCTGAATTCATGATTTTCAAATTCACCACCATGATCACTTTGGATTGTGGTGATGAGGTAACCCTTTTCATTCTGAATTTTTCTGCAAAACACTTGAAACTCCGTCACGGCATCACTTTTATTAGCTAAAAACAGCACCCATGTGAATCTGGAGAAATCATCAACAATCACAAAGCCATAGGATTTTCCTCCTAGGCTAGATGTTTTAGTAGGACCAAAAAGATCAAGATGCAACAGTTCCAATGGCCTAGCGGAAGAAACAATATTTTTGTTTTTGAATGAGATTCGTGTTTGCTTGCCTTTCGTGCAAGCTTCACAGATATTATCGCTTTCAAATTTTAATTTGGGCAGACCTATCACCAAGTCATGTCTAGACAACTTAGAGATCACTCCAAAACTAGCATGACCTAGTCTGCGGTGCCATAGCCATGCATTCTCATGGTTGTTAGCTACCAAACACACATTATCAACTGAAACATCATGAAGATCAATGGTGTACACATTGTTGCTCCTTTTACCAATGAATTTGATTTCATTTGAATTTTTGCACATGACAAAACAGTGAGTCATATCAAAAATAATCTTAAAACCCTTATCACATAATTGACTTATGCTCAACAAATTATGATTCAAACCTTTCACCAGAAGGACATTTTCAATCAAAGTTTCAGAATTCTTACCTATGTCTCCAACTCCGATTATTTTACCTTTGTCCTTCCCGCCAAAAGCAACTAAGCCTCCTTCTTTTTCTTGCAGCTTGGAGAACACTTTCTTGTCCCCTGTCATATGCCTTGAGCAACCGCTGTCTAGATACCATTTGCTCCCCCTGGCTTCAAGACATATCTGCAAGAAGAAAAATTCTCATGCAATTATTTTTGGTACCCAAACCAGTTTGGGTCCATAGGAGTTAGTCCAACTTCTTACGGGTGTTCTCTTCGTCCATGGAACATGATAGTTAGGTGTGCTTTGTCTAAATTAGCAGTTGGAAATCATATGGCCAAATCTACCACAATGAAAGCAGTTAGCATGTGAAAAAGTTCTTTGATATCTGTGTGGTTTAGGCTGAGCATGTTGGGGTTTAGAGTTAGAACATGAAGCATGATTATCGTCCTTTCCATGAATAAAGGATGTGGTGATCTTATGCTCAAAGGATTTTTTGTGTTGAGGTGTGTACCCCAAGCCTTCCTTTTGGAAGTTGACTTTAACCCCCAATAGGTTATCTAGGTTTTGTTTCCCCTTAACAAACTTAGTCAAGGTGAACTGAAGCTCAGCAACTCTTTCACCCAAAATCCCATTTCTCCTTTCGAGTTCTGAATTAGTGGATTTTAGAGTTTGTTCTTCAATTTTGATCCTTTCACATGCTTCCTCCATTTCAGTTATTTTGCATGATAGTTCCTTTTTGGTTTTATCACAGTCTGAGATTATTTGCAGTAGACTTTCCTTTTCTTCCGAAGCCTCAAACCATTCCTGTTCCAGTTTCTCAAATTTGGCAAAGATATCTTCACGTGATGAATCATCAAGTTTCTTTTTAAGAGCTTTATTTTCAGATCTGACTTTCTTGTACTTAGTGTACAACTTTTCATATTCAGATTCCCATTGTTCATTGGAAATGAATTCAGAGTTAGAATTTACCTCCATGGATTCATCCTCATGTGCCATGAGGCACAAGCTTTCCACAAGTTCTTGAATCTCTTCATCAGATGGTTCATCTTCTTCGTCGCTCCAAGTGGCGACCATGGCTTTGGGTTTATTGAAGTTATCCTTCTTGAATTTCTTCTTTAGATCTGGACATTCACCTCCCATGTGTCCAGGCTTCTTGCATTCGTAGCATATGATGCTACTTGGCTTGCTCGATTCGCCTTTAGTCTACGTGGGCCTTCTTTGCCCTTTTCTGAAATTTCCTTGAAAGTTTCTCTTCTTCCTTAGAAATTTTCTCACTTGGCGAGTTATCATCGCCAATTCTTCCTCTTCATTGCTTCCGTCACTTGATTCACCTTCTTGAAATTCGTCATCGGATTGATAAGTTTTCAGTCCAATGACCTTTTTCTTTTTGATGTCTTCATCAACTGTTCTCTTTATATTTATCTCATAGGTCATGAGTGACCCTATGAGTTCATCCAAGGTAAGAGTTGACAGGTTCTTTGAGTCTTCAATAACCGTGGCCTTTGTGTGCCAAGCTGACGGTAGGGACCTTAACACCTTCCTCACAAGGTCGAATTTGAGTATTCCTTCCCGAGACTTTTGAGACCATTTGTGATCTCTATTAGCCTTGCAAACATCTCGGAGATGGTTTCTTCAGGTTTCATTTTGAATAGCTCATAGTCAGTGACTAGGAGATTTGCCTTGGTTTCCTTGACCTGTGATGTTCCCTCGTATATGAGTCGCAGCTTGTCCCACATTTCTTTGGCTGAGCAGCACATAGAAACACGAGAGAATTCATAAGGGTGTATTGCACATTGCATGATATTCATGGCATTAAAATTAGCAGTGCATTTCTTAATTTCCTCAGGTGTCCATTTTTCTTCATCAACCCCGAGTTTATGAGGACCCTTGTCCACAACTCTCCAAACCTCGTACTTGTAGATCGGATTAAAATCCGCTTAAAGCAAAATACGAAGAATAAGACAATAATAATCAATAAAATGATAGGGAGAAAAGCATGCACGAGATGCACAAGGGGAATTTGTGTGATCGCCAGAGGGATTACCTCAATAAGAAGAACAAGAGATCGCGTATACCTGGTGGAAATTGAGATGCGGGATGGATGTGGATTTCCTCCTCCGACTTCAATCGGTCGGCCGATGAAGTGGGTTCTCTTCAGTTGATTACCTTGTAAAAAAAAGACAATAAAAGACAGACAAAAGAGAGGGGAGCAGCCAAGGTGCAGATAGTATCAATCCAAACTAACACAAAATGATGAAAAAGGCATCAACAGCGCATCTTTTTTTTTTGTTTTTTTTAAACCCCTAGCAGGGAACTAGGGAAAGGATATGAAAAATGATGCTTGATGCAATAGAATAACTAACGACCGGGTGATAATGAGGAGATGTTAAGAGGAGATGAACAACGAAACAATAGATAGAACCCTGCTCTCCCTGACGAGAGTAAAGGGAAAACCGTGGAGATGCTTAAACGGATGCAGAAAGGATGAAGGCAACAGGCGCTTGATTGGATGCAGAGAAGGATGCAGAACGTGCCTGTTGAATGATCAACCTCTTAACCCTTTGAGTTGTTAACCTTTTACACGATCAAACCAGATTTTCTTTTATAGCTTCAATCGGATATGATCAAACAAGGAAGTGATAAGAACAGGCAATGAGGCGTCCAGGGAAGGATCAAGATCGAGCAAGAGTCCATGGATGGTAGGGAACTGTGAGGGAAAGATGGAAAAAGGAAGGACTCTGGAGTGAAACACGACTTAAGCCAGGGCGTCTATTTATGAATTGACGACCTGCACAGAGACGTTTCTTGAAACACGACCTATGAAAAGCCGTTTCTTCCTGGATTTAATTTTTGGAAATAAAACCTTCTTTGTTTTAGCATCAAGGGAACACGCCTGAGATAACGGCGTTTCTTAAAAACACGCCCTGAGGAAGGACGTTACTCAGAAAATGCTTTTATTTTGAAAATAGATAATTCTAGAAATTAACGGATAATACCAGGAATTGACGCCCTCACCTATGGTCGTCCCTTCTTTTGAAACGCCCTATGGCAGGCCGTTACTTTTTAAAGTAACGCCCTACTTCAGGTCGTGAATCACGAAAAATGCAGAAAAAATGCATAAAATTCACAAAAATAGAAAAACTTCATGTTATAGGAATATTGAAGTCCACTTGGGGCGTTATCATAACGACATGAGATTTGATCAACATAACGTCAATTTTGGCGTGTCTACAGCTGCCCCGCCTTGGCGTCCGCTTTGCAAGGGAGTGAGACGGAAATGGAATGAATTGTAATGAAAGGAATGAAGTGGAATGAGCTGATAAGGAGACGCCAAGGTGTGATGTGACACGCCTCAGAACATTAAGCATTTGAAATCTTTCCAAGATTCTGAATGAAACAACTCTGGGTGGTTCCAAGGAAACATCGATTTGTTGGATAAAAGAAGATTTAACTAAGTAAATAAAGGGTGTGCGCGTGGGCACGACAGGGAAAGACCATTGGAGAGCGATTACCAGCCAACGTGGACGTGCTACAACCAAGGTAAATTTTGCATAAAAGTAAAGAGAATTGGGATAGAAATCTAACAAAAGGGACACTTTCAAGGAATCAGCCTGAACGGCTTCAAACAGAACGAAGTACTTGATTTGAAGTGGAATATCTCATGTCAACTCAATCAAGAGCGAGTGAATTTCATTATTGCCATAATATGAAGATTTTCAGCATGAAACTCAAAGTCCTACATGATGCATGCTGGGCTAAAAGAAAAGATTAAACCAAACTAAAATAGAAAATAATCAAGGATAATATTGCTAAGCTATTTAGATCTGGTCAAGAATCCATATTTCTGAGTTAACACTAAGCCGAGGCCCGTTTGTCCGCGCATCAACTCAGAAAGTGGAACCATCGTCCCAAACCTTTAACAACTCAACGGCCTATCCGTGCGATCAAGATTCTCCTGAAATCGTCATCGTTTTTGATGAAGGGGAACTCAAATTTCAGGTTTATCAGAACCACAAGGTCCTTGACATACTATAATAGTGTAGATATCATATAATAACAATGCTTACAAGAAACAGATACAAGGTGACAAGATGTTACTCCCATGAGCGGTCCAAGCGCCTTGGATCCTGCAAAACTTCTGCACTTGAAACTTATTAGCCTTCATCCATTAATTCAGAACATGACATGATCATAAGTGCTTAAATATAAACAATTTCACCAAATAATAGCACTTAAGTTCATCAAAAGCATGGAGAGGGCAAAGATCCGTAATCCAGGAAAAACACGCCTAAGAACAGGGCGTTAACATCATGAAACATGCCTGGGAAATAGGTCGTTAATCACTTAAAACACGCCCTACTCAAAGGCGTAAACAGTAACGGAAGCGTAGAAGTAAAACGACCTCATCAAGGGCGTTACATAAAACACGACCTCGGGTTAGGTCGTCAAATCGAAAAGAGACGCCCTTAACAAAGGCGTTAATTCAGCACGAACACCTGTTTCTAAATCAAGAACACAGTCCTTAACCCAATCAAACTTCTATCTTCGGAACTCTTTAGGACTCTTCAAATCCTTATAAAAAGGTAGGCTTTCCTTCACAAACCCATCGAAACTCTTCTACAACCGGATTGCCTCTTCTTCTGCAAGCTTTCGTTCTTCTGCTTCTGTTCTTCTTCAAGCCTCTGCGCGAGCTTCTTTTGCAAAAGAAAGAGATGGACAGAGTGATGAAGAAACCTAGGATATCTACTCCCAGGATTACTGAAATACAAGGGCACATAAGCAATCGAATTGCTTTAAATCAGGTAAGCTATCCTCTGTTAGTTGCTTTACTGTGCCTTCGGCCGAACTCTCATCTCATATTTCATATGCTTATTCTTATCACTGCATGCTTCATGTTTCTTCTTTATAGGATTACCCAATTCTTCCGGGAGCTAGAAGGTACATCCGAATCAAATGGCTGCCCCTCATCCTCTCCAAGTTTACTTCAGATATGAGGGTATATGTAGCTAGATGGCATCTCTTGGGGTTGATAACCCATGCTAAACATTATGACCAAATCCATCTTGATTGGGCTGCCATAGGTGCATTGATTGAAACATGGCATCCTTCCACCCATACCTTCTTATTTTCCACATTCGAAGCCACTATCTTGCTGGAAGAAGTAGAGACGATCCTAGGCTTGAAAAGGATGAAACAAGGAGAAGAAGAAAAGATGGCCATCATGCCAAGGCCAATCTCCTCCCATGAGTTGCTAACCTCATTGATACCTAGCCCAAATATAGTGAACCAAATCAAGGTCACTAAAGGAATGAACCTCTTGAAGCTCGCCTCGTGGGTGTACAAGAGAGCGGATCAAGCTAAAGAGGAAGAGGAGATAGAAAGAGTGACCAAAGCCTTCGTGGTGTGCTTAGCAGGAGCACTCATATTCCCATCCACGGAGGACTTTCTAGAGGAGTCCCAATTGAGCGCAGTGGTGAGCTTATGGGAAGAAGAAAGAGTTGGACCGGCGATCCTAGCATATCTCTATAGCGGGCTCACCTCGGCGGCCATGGGAAGGCCCATATACGGGTGCATGCTAGCACTCTCTAGTTGGATTGATCTACACTTCAAATTCGACCCATGCCACGAAGCTCAACAACCTTCAAGAATTTTCTCAAAGAGCCCCCTCTCCTATATAACCGGCTCACTAGGAATAAGCAATAGAGTGACTAACCGGGTTCCTCAAATCAAGAAGAGAGGGGATTGGAGGGAGCACTTAAAGGTAATGCCAAAGAATCTCTTTACTTGCGCCCCAGGTGTATTCAAAATGCAGGAATTTCGTGCACGCTTCTCCATCGGGACGGACCTTCGTCTTATTGGCGCTTCAGACTTCGTCTTGTACAACTCTCACAGGTGCCTTCCTCAAATTGGGCTTTCAAGGCAACACTTAGAAGACATCTCCCATCTCCCTCCAATCAAATCAAGGGACCTAGGCAGCAATGGAGATGGGGAGGAGGCTATCACCATTCAAGCTCTATGGAAGCTAAGCAAACTTCATCAACCTGTAGAAGACTTGGATGAAGACAAAGAACAGTGGAAAAATTATGTAATCTCTTTGAGAAAATTAAGGCCCAAAGTGGCTCATTAGTCATTGAATTCTTTCGAATAATAAAGATTGCTTTCTGATTGAGCCAATATTACTGTGATTATGATCAAAATCATCCAAAACCTATGTTTCTGTTGCAAATAACGCCTCAACACAGGGCGTGAATTCAAGAAGGAACGCCTTACCTCAAGGCGCTTCAATCGGCCCATCCTCCACAGTTAACGTCTGTACAGTGGGCGTGACTTAAATAACGACTTCAGACAAGGCGTGAATATTCAAACCCCAAAGAATATAATCGTTGAATCATCAAAAGTAACGCCTTTTCCTTAGTCACTTCTTAAAAATAACACGCCCTCAACAGAGGCGTGACTCTAAACCAGCCATGATGACTCTCATCACATCAATCAACGCCCATTCAATGCGTCTAACGACGGTTATCGTTCCCCATGCAAAACAAATTAACGCCCTAATATACGTCGTCTGATTTTATGAAACGCCCAACTCCTGGGCGTGAATTCCATTAAAAATGCCTTGCTTAAGGGCGTGTCTTCTTTTCGAAACCCAAAGGTCATCGGCCCCTTTCTTCTTCCTCCTTCCGTTTTCGTTTTCCCCCCTTCTGCAAACCCTAACCGAAACCGCCCATTCTCTTTCGATCTCCCTCTCTCGTTCTCTTCTCTCAATCTCCTTCTATCTCTCTCTGTCTCTCTTCCTACCCTAACCCGAGCCATGGCCAAACGCCAGAGGGTCAGTGCCCCGGAGGTCGTTGACCTCGACGCCGTCCACGCCCAAGAACCCGCCGTGGAGGAGCTCGCCATCGTCGCGGTTGAAGAACCGGCGGTGGTCGGCGGCGGCGACGGAGCCAGTGAAGAAGGAGCAGAAGAAGGAGGAGAAGACGAAGAAGAAGAAGGAGAAGAAGGAGAGGAAAGTGGAGAAGAAGAGGGAGAGGAAGATGAGGGACCACCGCCCGCGGCGGCGATCGCTCCCCGGGGTCAACTCCGGCGGCCCAGGCGGCCATTGCCTCGGCCACAACCCCAGAAGCACAAGAAGGTAGGTTCCCCCACCCCGATTCCAAAATTTTTATTTTATTTATTTTTTCCTGATTTTCCATAGCCCTTGGGGGCAAAACCTGCAACTCAGAAAAGACACGCCCCCTACAGGGGCGTTATTCACAAAGGAAACGCCCTGACAAAGGGCGTAAATTTATTTTATTTTCTGAAAATCAATTAACCTCCATGAAAAATGCCCTGCAGCATGTCGTTTCTTCAAAAATTATGATTTTCCATTAATTCCATGCCCATTAAATGTTTTCATTAATTATTTCGCATGCTGTCATTTTTATTTAAATTATCTAAAAACCATGAAAGCCACGCCCCTAACCAGGGCGTTATTTAACAGGAAACGCCCAAACCAGAGGGCGTCTCTTCATTAATTCTCATTTAAACTGAACGGTCCTAAATGGAAAACGCCCCAGCTGAGGGCGTGATTTGAAAAACATTTTAGGTTTTTTTAGAAATTAACCACATGCTCACGCCCTACACAGCAGCGTTTCAAAGATACAAAACGCCCTCAGACAGGACGTTACTTCAAACCACATTTAGAAAAACGCCCCCTTTAGGGGCGTGAATTTTCCAAGAAACGACCTGAGGAGGGTCGTGACTTCCAAAATATTAAAATCAATGCCCAGGCAAAACATAGCGCAATTACACATGATTAACCAAACAATTAAGCAAAATTCTTCTCTTTTAATGCGTGCAGGGGCTGATGAGGACCCGTATCTCATGGGTCATGGTCTGGGCAGCATACCAGGGTCTCCCCGACTTCCAGAGGGTTAGGGTAGATGCTATGGGGTTCGGGGCTTTTCTATCCATCGAGCCATTTAGACCCGACCTAGCACTTATCCAGGTTCTACGGGAGCGTTGGGATAGGGTGAGCCGGTCTTTCCTGATGCCCTGGGGGCACATGGTTCCTACCCTAGAGGACGTGACTAGGATTACGGGGTTGAGGGTGGATGGCGAGGCTGTGAGCGGGTTCACCTATCCTGACTACACGGAGATGGCCCAGAGGTTACTGGGACTAGATATGGTTTATGTGGTGCCGAGTGAGTGTAGGACCATCTTCCGTACAGACTTGACTACGGTGATGGGTTTAGGGGATGCCAGGCACAGGTCAGGGGAGACCCTAGGTGAGTTTGCACAGAGGCTGACTGACGGGGTGAGAGCGGCATGCTGCCAGGACCCGACTGACCGTGAGAGAGCAGATCGAGACCTGAGGAGGTTCTTGCTGCTGCTGCTCGGTAGATTATTGCTGGGGACGAAAGCCGACGTCATCAACTGCCGCTTCTTGGGCATCCTGGAGGACCTGGAGACCGTTGGCACTTACGCTTGGGGTGCAGCGCTGCTGGCGCATTTGATAGCTGATTTGTCCACGGGGACGGGGCGAGAGACGACCGTCAGTGGCTTCTCACCTTTTCTTCAGGTATGCAATTTTCTCATTTTTATCTCTTTTTCTTTTATTTTTCTCTTCTTATTATGATGCATGTGAAGGCCTTACTAATGCAATGCATGGATGCAGGTGTGGAGCCACCTATACATGCCGATGGGGCGCGTTGACCCACGGCCCGGGGCTGAGGGATCCTTTCCTCTGGCGCGACGCTGGTTACCAGTCATCTTCGGTGCCCCGCTCGACTACGAGTTGTGGGTTCTACGGAGAGAGTTCCGCGACTTCCCTCCCTCGCTGGTATGTATGAATGGATGATATGTATTTCTTTTGAATTGATTTGATTTGATTATAATGAAATGATAATGATATGTATGAATGCAGGTGCGGTGGAGGCCCTACGAGGATATGACAGATGAGGGCCAACCTTGGGTCGTATCGGGACGACCTCGCTTTGGGCGTGAGCTATGGCTACACTGCTTGAGCGAGATTGAGCCGTTACGGCTTCGGTTGGTGATGAGGACCCTGGGCCTGCCCCAGGAGTGGATCGAGGTCGGAGAGCCTCGAGGCATAGGTAAGAAGACCCGCGGTCGCACCAAGACGACCGACTGGCGGGTACGTTTCGAGGAGCAGTACGCCGACTGGCAACGTGGCGGGATCCGAGTTGTCTCCCACGCGACTGACAGCTCCGAGTACCTCCGGCGCTACTGGGAGGTACACGCCGGCCGACCCCAGATGAGGGTCTTAGGGGTATGTATGAATGCGCTTATTTCTAAATTGAATGCAAATGCTTATGTTTCTATCATGCGACTAACATGTAGTGGATGCAGGATGCGAGGGACATAGCGGCGATAGACGCCCAGGCCCACCTACACAGCCTGGAGGACCAGCTAGCTGCCACGCGGGCAGACCTAGAGACCCTGGTGAGTGTTTAAATTACTTCTATATGCAAATGAAACTTTTTGTTGAATTATTGATGATTAGCCACTGACGATCTTAATGAATGCAGCGTGCCCAGCAGGGAATAGTGAGGAGAGATCCAGGGGAGGCCTCCAGCTCGAGGGGACCTAGCGCAGAGGTGACCGCGCTATCAGAGCAGCTAGCTGGAGCGGTTGCACGAGCCGAGGCAGCGGAGCGCGACCTTGCTTCACGGGTAAATTCTGAACTCAAACTCAGTCAGTTCAATTATTGATTAAATATAGCATTGTGTACTGATAAAAATTCATTCTTACAGACCGAAGAGCTTCGAGCTGCTCTTGTTTGCGTAGACGAGGGCTTCCGAGCGTCGAGCTCACAGGTGAGTAACTCAATCATGCATCGTTAAATTATTGAATTATTGCATTTATTGTGGAATTGATGATTTGCTTACCCTTTTGCAGGTGGCTCAGCTTCGGGCGGTACGTACCGAGTTGGCGATCCGTGACCAGCGGATCGCAGAGCTTGAGAGGTCCCAGAGGCGACGAGAGGAGCTTCCTCAGGACGTGGCCGAGCTGCGGGTGGCTCTTGAGATGGAGAGGCGAGAGCGTGCCCGAGAGCGAGAGGAGCACCAGACGGAGCGTGCCCTGTTCCTTGAGCTTCAGCAGGCGGAGCGTGCCCAGTTCCAGGAGCTTCAGCAGGCGGAGCGTGCCCGGTTCCTTGAGCAGGTGGCAGTACGGGAGCGAGAGCTAGCCGACTCGAGGACTCAGTTGATCCTTTCTCAGGAGCGGCTACGAGTATCCGAGGAGCGTCTTCAGCGAGGGCGTGAGCGAGCACGGGCCGCGGGGTACTCCTTTACTAGCTCCACTTTTGTTGCGGGTTCTTCTCTTCGAGAGAGGAGTGAGGCAGGGGGCCAGGCTCGAGTTCCAGCTTCTTCACGGGGGCCCATGCCTCCTCCACCAGCACCAGCTCGGGACGGTGAGGAGGAGGTTGAGAGTAGGAGAGTAGAGGAGACTGGAGGCGAGAGCTGAGAGACTTACTTGTACTCCTCCACCCTCACACCTGTACATGATAGACATGATGATATATATATATATGAGATTTGAGCTTTTGTTACCTGAGCACTTGTGTGGTTGTGGACTTGTGTTTGTGTACTTTTCTTTTCACGTCCTTCGTGTTTACTTTGCTTTTGCCCTGTATCTGCAGCTGCGGTTTTCACTTGAATAAAACAAGTTAATTCATCTGTTCGACTTGGCCCCTTGCCCAATGAGCAAGGGGTGGCAATATTCTGACCTTAATGACGGGTCAAGGGGCCAAGCCTTTAATCAAAATAAGGTAAAGTGAAATAACCAATAAAGGGGAGATGCATCATGCGAGCACACATATGCAAACAATAAATCAAAATATGCACATGCAAAATGCAAGCATGTGAATGAAGAATGCATCATTTATATTTTTTTTTGTCATTTTCCTGAGAAACGCGCCTTAGATTAGGTCGTGACTCAAGTGAAAGACGCCCTCGCAGACGGCATGCACTTTTGAAAGGATTTTGGAATTTGACGAACAGACGACCTGAACAAGGGCGTTAATTTTATAAAGATGACCCTCACAAGGGCGTGAATTAAATTAAAAATGCCTTAAGGAAAGGCGTGAATTATATGAAACTTCAAACAAGATTGTCAAGGCTATCCAGATCGCGGGCCCTACACGGTCACCATCTGGGATTCATTAATCTTTCTTGAATAATTAAAAGGGAGTCGACGTGCTCAAAGTTGACTTATATTCGAGATTTCGCACAGTGCAATTTCTTAAGTTCGTCTTGACCATCCTGCCAGTTCGCGACTTTACCACATAGAAAGGATGGAAGAAAATATAAGGGAAGCCCATAAGGGGTTCTGGGATGCTCAAAGTAAAGTTACCTCCCCTGCCCTATGCCTGTTGGGGTTCGGTCTTTGGCGTAGGGATGTTTGTTGCCTTTTTGCCCATTTATAATGCATGCATACGCCCAAGGTTTTCCTTGCGGGGACTTCGCCCTCTTGACATGCTTTTCTTTTCAAAACTTGACTTTCACTTTGGAATTGATTTGCATTGATGAAAAATAAACCTAATTGTACTTGGGCTTTTGTGACATTTGCTCCCTTTTGGACCTTGACTTCCACCTACTAGGGCGGCGAGCAGGTTTGGCGCATCTGCCTCGAGGTCTCCCTTCCTCCCTTATGGGCCGAATAAGAAAAGAACGGGTATTGTCTTTCACTTTTAGTCAGGTTTTTGACTTTCTATCAGATTTTGCACTGCTTGAGTTCAAGAATAAAGCGTGTAGTGTGTGCGTGTGTCAACCCCGTTTTTAAGTTACCAAGACTGATAAATGAATTCTGAATTTTGACCTTTCAGGCCTTGATCTTTTGTGTGCCATGACAATAATTTGAAAGCCTTTTTTGTTTGTTTTTAGTTTCTATTTTTTTTTTGTTTTGTTTCGTTTTGGCGAATATTCTAATTTTTTTGGATTTGGAAAATATTCATTTTTTTGTTTTGTGGGATTTTTGGAAAAAATTCATTTTTTTGTTGGATTTTGGAAAATATTCATTTTTTGTGGATTTTGGAAAATATTCATTTTTGTTGGATTTTGGACTTTTGGAAAATCAGGGGTAGTATTTCTTAAGATATAAACCGTTCCAAGGGTGAGTTAACTCTTCACCTTCAGCATTAGTTAATTTATAAGCATTGCCAGGAAAAACTTCTTTTATAACGAACGGTCCCTCCCAATTTGGTTGGAGTTTTGAACGGGGGCCACCCGGCTTAACAAAAATTCTCTTGATTACCATTTCACCGACTTTAAATTTTCTCTCAATTACTTTCTTTTGGTAAAAACGTGAGAGCCTATTTTGATAAACGCGCGCATGCTCAGCGGCGACCAGACGCTTCTCATCTAGGAGTTCCAATTGGGCAAGGAGTGAATCACGACGTTCATCAATAGAAAGTTCCTCATCCAATTGTACTCGCAGAGAGGGAATAAGAATCTCATAAGGGACCACTGCCTCCATCCCATAAGTGAGGGCGAAAGGGGTTTGCCCAGTGGGAGTGCGAATGGAAGTGCGGTAGGCCCAAAGAGCTTCAACCAGCTTGTCTGGCCAGTCCGAAAATTTATTAGCCTCACACGTCTTTTTAACGATCTTGATCAAAGTTTTGTTAGTTGCCTCTGCTTGGCCATTGCCCTGCGGATAATAGGGAGAAGAATGATGCAATGCAATGTTATACCTGTTGCAGAGATCCTTGAGATCTTGAGAGATAAATTGAGGTCCATTGTCGGTGACGATGGTGCTCGGGATGCCGAACCTCGTGATGATGTTCTTCATGATAAATTTGCAAACGGTTGATGCTTTAATTTCCACGTAAGCTTCCGCTTCCGCCCACTTGGTGAAGTACTCCGTTGCCGTGAGAATGAATGATTTTTGCTTGGTCAGGAGGTTCGAGTCACCAAGAGGTCCAATGATATCAAAAGCCCACATGGAAAAAGGCCATGGGGAGGACGTAGGATGGAGTGAAGAAGCAGGAGAATGAATCTTGTCGGCGTGCAGCTGGCACTTAACACACCTACGAACGTAGATAGAGCAATCCTCCTCTAGAGTGGGCCAATAGAAACCTAGCCTAAGGATTTTCTTAGCTAACATCTGGCTGTTCACATGACCACCACACACACCAGAATGCGCCTCTTCCACGACTTTCCAAGATTCATCATCGTCGAGGCATCTCAATAAAACACCGGTGAGCCCTCTTCTGTAGAGCACACTTCCAACCAAAGTATAACGTTGAGCCACTCTTCTAATTGCTTTCTTTTCTTCTGCGGTGGCTTCCTCGGGATAAGACTGATCATTACAGTATCTGGCAATCTCATAATACCAAGGCTTCTCTTCGTCAGCCAACTCTTCTTCCCAGTCCAAAAGCATGACCTCTTTGCCTTTAAGAATTTCTTTCTGCTTGGCCTTCTCGAGCACCTGATCCCTAATATCAAGGAAAGCACGATCCTTAATAGCTGGAGTGTCACGCTGATGAATCAGAGGGACATGGAAATCACGCTCAGGGGGGAAGACTAAAGCGGAAGCTAAAGAAGCAAGAGCGTCAGCTAGAATGTTCTGACTGCGAGGGACGTGAACGAAGATTAACTTGGTAAAGAGTTTGGCATAAGCTGAAGCGAGTTCCTGGTAGGGTTTAAGCTTAGGATTGATAGTGCGGCACTTGACCAACACCTGGCGCAAAATGAGTTGACTATCACCGACAATCCGCAAGTGAGTGACACCATATCGATGAGCGGTTTGCAGACCGGCCAAAAGAGCTTCATACTCGGCTATATTATTGGTGACGGGGAAAGTGAGCCGAGCAGCAAATGGAATGGTGACCCCTTCAGGTGTTAAAAGAACCATGCCGATCCCTCTTCCTTGAGAATTAAGAGCTCCATCAAAGTGTAACGTCCACATAGGATCAAGGGGTTGATTAATGGACATTAATTCTTCATCTGGGAACTCAGAATTAACAGGATCAAAATGAGGTAGAGGGTGATGAGCAAGATGTTCGGCGATGGCATAACCTTTGATAGCTTTTTGTTGAATGTAAGTGATATCAAACTGGGAGAGGAAGCTTTGCCAGCGTGCTAATCGATCAGTGAGGACAGATTTTTCAAGGAGGAATTTGATTGGATTCATGCGTGCAATGAGGTGAACCTCGTGAGCTAGAAAATAATGTTTTAATTTCTGAACTACCCAAACCAAAGCTGCACAAGTCTTCTCCATGGCTGAGTACCTCTGCTCACAGGGGTTAAGAAGTTTAGATAAGTAGTATGCTGCCCTTTCCTTACTTTCTTCGTCCACTTGAGCTAAGACAGCACCTACAGAGTCATCCAGGACTGAAACATACAGAATAAGTGGTTTGCCTGGAATTGGCGGCCTCAGGACAGGTGGATTGGCCAAATAATCCTTCAATCCGTCAAAGGCTGCCTGACACTTGTCATCCCAATTAAACTTGACTCCCGGCTTGGTAAGCTCGTAAAACGGCCTACATCTTTGTGAATGCTGGGAGACGAAGCGGCGAATGAACTGCAACCTCCCGATTAATCCTCGAACTTCCTTCAAATTCTTGGGAGGAGGCATATCTCTAATGGCTCTCGCCTTGTTGGGATCGACTTCAATTCCCCTCTTACTGACAATGAATCCAAGCAACTTCCCTGAAGAAACGCCAAATACGCACTTCTTGGGGTTCATTTTCAATTGATATTCTCGTGACCTCTGTAGAACCTTGGCCAGAACCCCAGGGTGCTCAATCCTTGTCCTAGATTTCACTACCAGGTCATCCACATACACCTCGATATAAATATGAATCATGTCATGAAAAATCGCCATCATAGCCCTCTGGTAGGTGGCTCCAGCATTCTTAAGTCCAAAGGGCATGACCACATAGCAATATGTACCCCATGGTGTAGTGAATGAGGTTTTCTCTTGATCCTCTTCAGACAGACGAATTTGATTGTAGCCTGAGAAACCATCCATGAATGAAAGAGTTTCAAATCCTGCCGTGTTGTCGATCAGAACATCAATATGAGGGAGGGGGAAGTCATCTTTAGGACACGCCCGGTTGAGATCCCGGAAATCTATACAAATTCGAACTTTTCCATCTTTCTTCATAACCGGGACAATGTTAGCCACCCAATTGGGATAGAGGACGACTCTAACAAATCTAGCCTTATGGAGTTTATCGACCTCTTCTTTCATTTTCAAAGCCATGTTAGGGTGGAAACGCCTCAACCGTTGTTTGACCGGGACAGACCCTGGCTTAAGTGTAAGGCGGTGTTCAACGAGCGCAGGGTCTAATCCAGGCATATCTTCATAGCTCCATGCGAACGTGTCCTTGTATTCTTGCAGAACCAAAATGAGCGCCTCCTCCTCGGAGGGCGGTAAATTCTTACTGATGAGGACAATCCTAGGGTCTTCCTCAGTACCCAGATTGATTTCTTTGGTTGGCTCTTCTACAGAGGCTGATGGTTCGTCGAATCGTCTCATGCCACTAGCAAAGGCATCAGCCTCGTCCTCATAGTCTTCATAACTTTCTTCCCCCTCTTCAATAGGGTCTTCATCATTCATGATTTCATAAACGCCCAAACCCTCATAAGCAGCAACAGAATCCTCATATTCTAATTCCGGCAGGATGATCGGTTCTTCCACAAACTCAGGGATTGCTAAACAAGCTTGGCATCTGACAGCCAACTCCAACAAAAATCTTCGGGGAATCTGCTTACCCTTGGCCTTCTTATGTGGAACTAACCCCTGATTTTTATTATTAGAAGGAAAGGAGGAAGAATAGGAACAACTAGCTTGACCAGGGGAAGGAGATGAAAAAGCGGATACAGGAGGTGATACAGAGGAGGACCCCTCACCAGAGGGGGAGAAGAGTCTTACCAAGGAATCTTGGAAGAGCGGCCCCTGGGTTGGGACGCACTCGGGAGAAAAATAGGAGGTCTCCTCAATAGAAATGGAGGATTGGAAAGTTGGGAAATCGGCGTTTTTTTTTCGTTTTTAGCTTTTCCTTTGTTTTTATTTTCTTTTTCAAGTAAAAAGCAATGTGAAGGGAGAATAGCAGGGTGAGTGGAGATTGCAAGTTTGGAGAAAGATTCACTCAAAGATGGCCCACGCGGGGGCGAGATGGAGTTTTTAGAAAATCGCTCGAGGAGCGAAGGAGCAATCGGGAGGGAAATCTGAATTGAACCGGGAGACAAGTTGATGGTAATTGGTGGTGGTCGCGGCACGTGACCAAGCCAACGGGAATAGAGAGACGCCAACACAGACGGATGCACAGAAGTGAGAGAGAAAAGGCCGGCCCACAGCCTATCCACGGAAAATCCTTCTTCAAAGGGGACATCTGGCTCTCCCGTATCTGTGTAGTCACTTAACATCTGCCTTTTATCTGTGATTGCCGCTGGCATTTCAATCAGTTCTTGAATCAGTGGCGGCCATTCCGGATCGGTCGGCATGAACAGGCGGCTTAAAGAAAAAGTGATGTCATTCATGTCGAACCACCTGTACCAGTCACATTCCGGATCACCCATTTTTCTTCTTTTATCTGGCCTTAAAGACTCCAGGGCTTTGTAGGTAGCTAGTGGGGCAATGTGACGAGCAAACTGTCTAGCATGCACATCTTGACAATCAAGCAATGAAGTAATGACGGTAGTCTGTTCATTGTTTTGAATGCCACCGGTGACAAAATGTGTCTTTAAAGTCCAGGTGAGCGGCTGGCGATCTGGCTTGAAGGTGGACGTCATAACAGCCCACGGCTCTCCTTCATTCTTGCCCGGTGCTTTGTAGCCTAAGCCGCCTCGTGCAATCATCTTTTGAGGCTTAAAAGGCCTAATCCTGCCCTGGAGCTTGGCGCCCAGGCCCTTGCCATCTTGATATCCCATTTTCAATAGAATGTTCCAGCCAGGGGTTTTAATCATGTTCTTTTTCTTCTTCCCCTTAGAAGGCAGGGGTGTCATAGCAACTGTGGTAACAGTCTCAGATAGCATCGGCCGTGGACGGGGAACGTCCAGCACAGATAATAACGGCTTGTTGGCAGGCCATATGGAAGGAACTGATGAAGCTACATGAATGTCTTCCTCTGGCAAGATCGGCACGCTGGTCACCTTGATAATGCGGCCCTTGTGCGGAAACTTGAGGCACTGATGGTTTGTAGAGGGCACTGCGTCAAGCTGCTGAATATAAGGGCGACCCAGAATGCCGTTAAAAGTCGGATCCATATCCAGAATATGAAAATCTGCTGTAATGGTGGCTGGACCCAAACTGACTTTGAGAGTAATCATACCCAGAGGGGGTTTCTTTGTATTGTCGTATGCCGTGACAGTAATAGTAGATGGCCGAATCTGGCTTTCAGGGATACCGCATAGCTTCAGAGTGCTTGGCGGCAACACATTGATAGATGCACCGGTGTCTACCAAACACTGCTTGACAGCCACTTTGTTGATATCGACCGTAATGCATAGGGCATATTTTCTTGCTGGTAGAGGTGCTAACTCGTGTTCATGAAATGTGATTGCCGGCTGACTGCTGGCAGGGGTCAAGACTGTAATTATCTGTTCAACCGGAAGGTCTTCATTGACCATGACCTTCTGCAGGTATTCCTTCAGGGCCAGCTGATGAGTGGTGGACCTCTTGATTAATTCAAGAATGGAGATTCTTGCTGGAGTGCGATCTAAGTGCTTTAATAAATCATACTGAGTTCCCGGCACTGAATCTTGTTCCTGCTCTTGCTCTTGTGGCCCCTGCACAGGCTCTAGCTCTCTCTGTGGGAAAATACGGTGGAATATCCGTCCACTGCGGAGTGGCGCTACGCCTTGACGCGCCTCGGTCGGGGCAATATTAGGAGGAGGGTTGGAAGAAGAAGAAGGAATGTTGGTAGCAGAAACCCTGCTAGGGGATATCAAAGGGGAATTCAATGAAAGGGGCGCCTCCGTAGGAGACGTGGTAGTGGTGTTTAACAAAGATGCCCCCGCGGGAGGCATGGGAGGAGTATTTGATGAAGGTGCCCTTGCAGGGGGCGTGGGAGAAGAGAGGGATATCCGAATGCGAGGAGCATTGGCAGGTGGTGGAATAAGGAGAGATCGTGGCACAAAAGGTGGTTGAACCGATGACGGAGGAACTCTTGCTGGTGTAGGAGTGGTAGAGGGGGTAGCGGGTGCTGGCGGTGAGCGGAGTAGGAGTGGCCTGGATGGCGCGGATGTGGGATTGGTGGTGGAAGGTGGAATGGTAGGTTGTGGAGGTGGTAGGCGGGTAAGAAAGAGACGAGCCGGCAAGGCCGTGGAATTGGTGGAGGTAGAAGGATTGACGGGGCGTAAAAGGGGACGTCCCGATAGGAGAATAGAAGAAGAAGGAGGTGTGCGCAAAAGGCGCGGAGTTTGATTTTGAGTTGGATCATGGTGAAATGCCCCGACAGAGGCGTTTTCTTCGTGCCATCCCTGCCCTCTCTCCACCTCGTAGAGAGACGTGACAGGGTTCACGTGTTGATTAGGAGCGTGCTCCGGCAATGGATTACGGACGATCCCCATATCCTGCTGGGGTGCTGGAGCTTGCTGCGGCTGAACTTGCTGCGGAGCTGGCTGCTGTTGTTGCTGATTTTGCTGTTGCCGAGAAGCCCTTCTTTCTTTCATAGCGGCTATGTATTGTCTCATCTCATCCCAATTAATGTCACCCTGGTCATTTAGATCGTAGATGTAATCTCTGAAGTGGAAGCAACGATCCAGGTTGTGACCAGGGCCACGATGAAAGGCACAATAGCGGGATGTGTCAACATTAGCGGGCCACACGGTTCTTTCCCTTGGCAGGGCGAGCAAGTTGGCGGCCATCAGGGCATTAAAAATATCGGGGAGACTTTCAGGGAGTGGAGGATAGTGGTCCCTTTTGGGGCCAAGTGGCGGTCTCCGTTGTTGTTGTTGGCCGTAGTTGGCTGGTGGGGGTACTTGATGGTATTGTGGTGGAGCTGGGGGATCTATGCGGGGGGCTTGGTTTTGTGATGGAGCGAAGGAGCGTTGAGGCGCGAATTGGGGTGGTGGAGTAGGGTTAAAATGAGGGTTCTGTCGTGGAGGTGGTGGTGGACGTGGGTTAGCTTGATGGGGGTTGCCAACTACGCCAACTTGCTCATTTGTGACAGTACCTTCCGTCGTAGGCCCGCTGTTGACATTTGTATTCTTTTTAAATAGCCGAGGCTTCGGCTCAAACATGCCCATGATGGGCGAGTCCTTCATTTGCGTTTGTATATAACGAGCTCTTTCATAGAGCTCTTCCATAGTTGTCAACCGATTCATGGCCAAAATGTGCCGGAATTGGGGGGTTGCATTAGAAATGACCATTTTCACTTGCTCCTGTTCCGACAATGTGTCCTTTAATTTGTCGGCCATAGACCGCCACCTATCAGCAAATACAATGAAGTCCTCCTCGGGCTTCATTTTCTCGGCAACTAAATCTGTAACAGAAAGGGAAGGTCCCACCCGGTCTCTGTACTTTTGCAGGAATTTTCTTTGAATAACATCAAAATCGCCGGCATCAGCTGGCTCCAGAGAATAAAACCATTCGAGGGCTGGCCCCTCAAGAGATCTCCTGAATAAGTAGGCCAGGGAGGCCTTATTGTCTTGCCAAAAGGAAGTCTCATATCGGAAATCCTTTAAATGAATGAATGGGTTGCCTGTCCCATTATATCGCCGGAAATTCGGCATTTCAGAAGGTGGTAAATGGAACACTGGCAATGTAGGAAGAGAAATTTCCGGAGCACTCTTAGTCGCTGTAACCTTCTTGAGCTGTTCCTCCATGCTGGCCAGCTTCTGAAGCAAGAGAGTGTTGGTATCGGGCTCGACCGAGGCCTGATTCTGAGCAAAAGAAGGTGGTATAGGCGTTCGTAGAACCCGAGGAGGTTGGAAGGATTGATGCCTAACCGCTGAATAGCTCGCCTGCTGGGCCGGCATGGCCGTAGTAGGCGTTTGTGGACGAGAGGAGGGGGGGTGCAAGACCGCCTGGTCATTAACAATCTGATGGCCACTCACGGCCGGAGGGGGATTAGAAGAAGAAGAAAGAACCGACTTCCCTTTTAAAGCGGCCTGAATGGCTTGCCGCTGGGAGTCATCCAACTGGGAGAGAGCTTGGATCAAATCTGTGACATTAATGGATGGGGAAGGGTTCCCCGAAGTGTTGGAAGATGGAACTTGAGACGGAGGGTTCGTCTCATGAATAGTGGTATCGACCACATGAACTTGTGAGTAATGGGGGTGAGGAGGAAGGTAGTTCCCCTCATAATAAACAGAATCCTGGAGAGGGTCCTCATATTGACCAAATATGTTCTCATTCTCATCATCATAAGAGTACCCGTTGCCTGACATGTTGATGGTTTTACCTGAACGGAGTTTCATTCTTAAGAGAGAGAGTGTTTAATGAAGGAACTATCACAAAATATTTAATCCAAGCAAGGCAATCAAATCACCCAACTATGTTTATGCAAACAAGTTTGGCAAGAAACGCAAGATTTTAATGTTTGATGTTTGAATTAGGGTGTATTATTTGTGAAAGTTCACTCTTTTGCCAAATGAGACCTAGTTTGATCCAAGTGTAACCTCCGGGTCAACTAAGTTTTTCTTTCTCTTTAACAACGCATAGGTTCTCTAAACTCCAGGTACTTCAAGGGTACAACCAGCCCGGCGTCCGTGAGGGAATCCACGGGTGCGGGGACTTATGGAGGTCTTGGAAAAGGGATTTCCGGTCCAAAGAGACGGAATGCTCAATGGAGGGTAGTCCCGATTCCAAGAAGGGTGTGTGGATCCTAGGATAGAGAGAGGAGGTCTCTCAACCAAGCCAACAAATCAAGACAATCCAAACAGCAATATAATATCAAGATAGATGCCAAGCAATGAATCAGAGCTAATCTGTGAAAAAGAACAGTAAAGAAACGCCCTGGGGAAGGGCGTTTTCACAGCAGGAGGAAAAGACACGCCCTGCGGTAGGTCGTGACAAAAGGCAAACACGGCAGCGTGGCTGTCGTTAAACTCTGTGAGGGGCTCACAGACGGTAGGAAAACACGCCTTAAGCTGAGGCGTTATAAAGAAAGGACGCCTCCACTGGAAGGCGTCAAAACTCCGAGAAACGCCCTGATGATAGGCGCTGATAACAAATGAAACGCCTCTGGGAGGGGCGTTAATCCACAGGCAATATGGTAGGCAACAATCAGCAGTTATGATAAAGAAAAACGCCCTAATAACAGGCGTTAATAAGAAATGAAACGCCTCGGAGAGGGGCGTTAATCCACAGGCAATATTATGAGCAAGCGGCAGATAGCAGTTATGGTAAAAGACGCCCTGGAAGTGGGCGTTAATCAATAAAACACGTCCCTGGGAGGGGCGTTAAATAGCAGACGATATGATGAGTAAGCAGAACACCAGCAGATGCAATAAACCCACGCCCTGAAAGGGGGCGTTAATCAATAACACACGTCCCTGTGGGGGGCGTTAAATCAAAAGACGCCGTAGTGGAAGGCGTTACTAAACAGCAATTGACTGATCCGGGGAGTGTGCAGGGTGCACAGTAAGGGAGAGGGTACCGAGGGTACCGAGGGGAAAGGGCACACGAGGGTGCCTAAGGGGAGAGGACACACGAGGGTGTCAAAGGGGAAAGGGCACACGAGGGTGCCAATGGAGATGGTAATCAATAAAGAAAACAGTGGAAGTCCCACCGTGATCGCCAATTTGTAGATCGGATTAAAATCCGCTTAAAGCAAAATACGAAGAATAAGACAATAATAATCAATAAAATGATAGGGAGAAAAGCATGCACGAGGTGCACAAGGGGAATTTGTGTGATCGCCAGAGGGATTACCTCAATAAGAAGAACAAGAGATCGCGTATACCTGGTGGAAATTGAGATGCGGGATGGATGTGGATTTCCTCCTCCGACTTCAATCGGCCGGCCGATGAAGTGGGTTCTCTTCAGTTGATTACCTTGTAAAAAAAAGACAATAAAAGACAGACAAAAGAGAGGGGATCAGCCAAGGTGCAGATAGTATCAATCCAAACTAACACAAAATGATGAAAAAGGCATCAACAGCGCACCTCTTTTTTTGTTTTTTTTAAACCCCTAGCAGGGAACTAGGGAAAGGATATGAAAAATGATGCTTGATGCAATAGAATAACTAACGACCGGGTGATAATGAGGAGATGTTAAGAGGAGATGAACAACGAAACAACAGATAGAACCCTGCTCTCCCTGACGAGAGTAAAGGGAAAACCGTGGAGATGCTTAAACGGATGCAGAAAGGATGAAGGCAACAGGCGCTTGATTGGATGCAGAGAAGGATGCAGAACGTGCCTGTTGAATGATCAACCTCTTAACCCTTTGAGTTGTTAACCTTTTACACGATCAAACCAGATTTTCTTTTATAGCTTCAATCGGATATGATCAAACAAGGAAGTGATAAGAACAGGCAATGAGGCGTCCAGGGAAGGATCAAGATCGAGCAAGAGTCCATGGATGGTAGGGAACTGTGAGGGAAAGATGGAAAAAGGAAGGACTCTGGAGTGAAACACGACTTAAGCCAGGGCGTCTATTTATGAATTGACGACCTGCACAGAGACGTTTCTTGAAACACGACCTATGAAAAGCCATTTCTTCCTGGATTTAATTTTTGGAAATAAAACCTTCTTTGTTTTAGCATCAAGGGAACACGCCTGAGATAACGGCGTTTCTTAAAAACACGCCCTGAGGAAGGACGTTACTCAGAAAATGCTTTTATTTTAAAAATAGATAATTCCAAAAATTAACGGATAATACCAAGAATTGACGCCCTCACCTATGGTCGTCCCTTCTTTTGAAACGCCCTATGACAGGCCGTTACTTTTTAAAGTAACGCCCTGCTTCAGGTCGTGAATCACGAAAAATGCAGAAAAAATGCTTAAAATTCACAAAAATAGAAAACTTCATGTTATAGGAATATTGAAGTCCACTTGGGGCGTTATCATAACGACATGAGATTTGATCAACATAACGTCAATTTTGGCGTGTCTACAGTACTCTTGAGCCCTCAGAAAAACATGCATTCTATTTTTCCAGTAGGAATAGTTGGAACCGTCAAAAAACGGAGGACGGTTGATGGAATGACCCTCGGGTACCATACCCTTGTTTGCCATTTAATCGGATCTTGCTCTAGATCGTTAGATCTCTGAAAGGAAGAGCCTTGCTCTGATACCAATTGAAGTCCCGAGATTAAATGGCACCCAAGAGGGGGGGTGAATTGGGTGATGGTAGAAATAATGAAACTTTTTAGCCTTTTTAAAAAAATGTGTGACAAGAAGCTAACAAGAGAACCTGAAATAATTAAAGCCCACAGACAAAGCAAGTTTTATAAGGTGAAGAAGGATTATGCATGATAAAAGAGAATAAAAACTGAACTAAACTAACACACTTACGATTTGCACATAAGGAGGATAGAGGAAAAGGAATAAACCACACAGAGACAACGATTTTAGGTGGTTCGGATGCCACAACGGCAACCTACGTCCACCCCTCACGGACAGTGAGGAACCACACACTATCTTGTAGGAAGTTACAAGATCAACCACACACAACACTCACACACTAGGAAGGAGGATTCCCACGAAGGTGTAGAAACACCTTAATACACACACACACCTCCAACCAAGAACACACAACCACACACACACATGGATCTAAGAGGATCCACACATTCTGGAATGTTTAAAGATTACAAGGATTACAGATGAAGCTTTAAGAGATCAAGAATGAATTCAAAACATAAGAGAAGGATCTTGATTTGCTCCCCCTTAGTGGATGATTGTATGCTTTGGATGCAGCTTGAATCCTTGGACTGATTTACACTTGATTGGATGAAGAAGGATGAAGAACTTTCCTCTAGGAGCACTGTTCACGTCTACAGTGCCAAATCCCTTCTCTTCCTCTTGGCAGCCTCCCTTTGATCTTCCTTGAGCATTAGGGTTTTCCAAACCCTCTTGTATAAGTTTTATAGGTTCTTGAATGGTCCAAAGACTCTCCCAGACCAGATCCACAATTTCTGGAGAGTTAGGTTGCTTAGGGATTAAACAATACCAAGAGAAAGACCATTTCTCGAAGTGACAAAAAGTCAACATTTGTTGGCAGCTCGAGGCTGGCGGTCGACCTACAAAGGCCAGCGGTCGATCGCCATTGGCCGTCCTGTAGCCATTTGGCTGCTGGGAAAATAGGTCGACCGCTAGCTCCTGGCGGTCGACCGCCAGCTTTCTCATATTCCAGATTTCAATTCTGTTATTTTAGGTCGACCGCCAGTGGTCCACAGGTCGACCGCCAATCTTCAATCCTGCAAAAATCAAGTGTTAGCTCTCTTGAAGCTATCCATTTATTCGATGATTGAAACGGGCGTATGTATGAGTTGATTTATGTTTGAATAAACCCATGGAAGGATTCATAACCACACAATTGACATGAGGTGAAAATTGAAGGTTTAAAGCATGAAGCTTTGCTTGAAAACAAGATACAAGGGAGAGAAATATCTTAGGTTTTGTTATCATCAAAATCACTCGGATATGATCAACACTTGGGGTGTCAGTGGGGGAGTGGGGGGGTCGCCCAAGGGCTAAGGGAGGGGGTAATGGGGTTGGGGTGCGCAGCTAGGAGAGGGAGGGGGATTCAAATCCCCAAGGGAATGTGAAGAGGTGTGTGGGGAAGAGGGAGGGATCCTTGGGGAAGAGGGAAGGGTGCTTGGGGGAGAGGGAAGGGTGCTAGGGAAGTGGGAGGGTTGCTTTGGGATACGAAGGGGTGCTTGGGTAGTGGTGAGAGTGAATGGGGATTTATGGGTCTTGGGGAGATGAAGGGTTGTATTTAATGGGGGAGTTGATGTGGCAAGGAGGGAGGAGAGAGAGGGGGGGCAAAATTGGGAGAGAGAGAGGGGAGGAGAGAGAGAGGGGGTCGCCCCTTTAGAGAGAGAGGGGGAGAGAGAGAGCTAGAGAGAGAGAATGAGAGGTAGAGAGAGAGGGGGATTCTCACACTGGCTTTGTGGAAAGCTTAATTCAAATTCTTCATTAGTCCACCAAGGGGGGTTTGGGGTCCTATTTATAGGGTCCCAAACTTTTACATGACAAGACTACCCCTGGCTTTACACATAATGACCAAGCTGTCCAAAAAGCAACCAAGGGGTAGATGAAGACTAAAACATAGGGAAATGACTTAGGACCTAGGATGATGACTCAAATAAAGGGGAAAATTACATCAAAATGACTCAAACAAAAATAAGAAATACATCAAAATGATCCAAGTAGAAAAGCAAAGAGTCGAGGGGGGCCCTGCTTGACATGGAGCTCGATCCTATTCCTCTCCGGGAGGAAGTGAAGTCCCAAGCAAGAGAGAATCGTGAGTGATGTCCCCATCACCGCGGCTTTGAGCTATAGGGAGCGATCGACCGTCGGCGAGCCTTCGGATCGAATCCCAACCGAGGAAGAAAGGGCGATTAGAGCTCGAGCGGGGGGACCTCAAGAATCATTTGCTGACGGCTGAGCAAGGCCGAAACGCTACCGAGGCGAGTTAAGCTGCAGCCGAGGCATGGGCCATGGAGCTTGAAGCTAGGGGGGTCGAGTGCTACCTCAACTCAGACAAGTATCAGGAGGCCTTGAAGAAGGTCACCTTCACGTACTATGAGCCATACTTTAGGCATCGACTGAGGAAGGGCTTCGCGCAGGGGTTCAAATGGGCTTCGAACATGGCCCAAGATCAGGTCCTGGAGACGCTTATCCTCGACCCCAGGCACAAATATGACTTCAGCGAAGCCAGTTCCACTCCCCCGACCACGTCTGTCTCGGTCTCTTCCGGTGAGGGGAGTGGGACTCCCCTTAGCTCCGTAAGAGAGGGATCGCCCACGTAGGTCGCCTCGGGAGAGCACACGACTGAGGCAGTTCCCACACAGGTGGGGTCAGTGTCTGAGCCGGCCATCACCGAGGGGACCGGGGGAGCGCTCCCTTCACCTACAGAGACGACGCCGAGTGCCAAGGACCTTCTAACCGTCGATCTTCAAGGAGGGTCGCAGACCTCCCACCGTTTTTCGATCTCAATAGATTAGGCTTGACCTGTACTCCCCCTTTTTTGGTTTCTTTTTTTTTAAATTTCTGCATCTAAAACCTTTCTTGTATTTCCTCTTTTTCTCCTGCCCCGAGGCTTGTTCGGACGGCCGCTTCTTCTCCCCCTCTCACCCCAAACTCGCCGAGTCTCGGCAGGTGTTGAGGACTTCCTCACACTCCGCATGGCGCAGAGCTAGAGTCACTAGGTCGGCGAGAGAGGAGGGGGGATGGAGCACCAGTTATCTCTGGAGGTTTTCATCACGGGTGCCTCCTGTCAGCGCGGTGATGGCAGAGGCTACGTCCAGGCTGGGGATGCGCAGAGCTTCGGCTTTAAAGCGGTTGATATAGGCCCACAACTTTTCCCCTTAGGCCTGCCTGAGTGCCAACAATCCCGCAACTGACCTCGGGGGGCTACTGCCGATGAAGCTTTTTTTGAATAGGCATCTGAACTGTCGGAAGCTGGTGATGATTTTGGGGGCGAGCGCTCAAAACCAGGCCTGAGCACCTTGAACCAGGGTGGTCACGAACGCTCGATATTTGACAGCATCAGATGCCCCGTGCAGGGTCATCAGGTTGTCAAAGCTGTCATAGTGGTCGGCCAGGTCACCCTGGCTGTCGTAAGATCTGAAGGTCGGTAGGGAAACCCTCAGTGAGATCTCTGCCTCCAAAATGTGGTCAGAGAACGGGGATCGCTCCTCATCATTCTTTGTGGATCTGTATTGTAGGGCGCGAAGGGCGTGCTCCTGCTTGGCAAAACGTCGCTCGAAGTATCGCAGACGGAGGGAAAGCTCCAGCTGGTGTCGGGATGGTGCCGGGGGGCTCTGGGTGCTCCTTCGACTTTTACCCCGCTGCTCTATGGCGGGGGCATTTGCTTCTGTGTGCTGCCGAGGTGGTCTAGATTTTCTCCCTCTCGGGTTGGAGGTAGCTTCTTGCTTTGGAGGCGGGGGTTGTGAGGGCCCGCCATGCCTGCTTCGAATGATGCGTCCTCCTTGGAGGATAAACCGGCCTCCGGCTATTAGCTTGGAAGCTTCCATGCAGGGGGGACTCGCTCGGGAACACTGGGACCGCTCTTCCCTGGCCAATTGGGTCCTCATTAAATCAACGCGGATATCCAGTTTGGCATTGAGGGATCGGAGGGCGTCCGGGTCCCTGGAAGCGGGTTGTCCCCCTGCGGCCGGTGGGGGTAGGACATTGTCCGAGTTGTTAGAGAGGGGGCCAGTCGAAGAGTGCGACGGCGCGGGTTCCCTATCCACGGCCGCTGATGCCTTCTCTTTTTCACCAGCATTTCTCCTACTGTTACTTCTCTGCACCATACTGGCTCTTCATTCATTTTCCATATACGGCGCCAGATGAAGTGGCGTGATCTCGTGCTGAAGCCTGAGTCGTTCGATCAACGATTGATGTTGGACGTTGCCACGACAGACTATATCTCTGCAAGGTAGGAAACGGATCAGAGGAGCCCAGGGTTATAACCCCGGGGAAAACCCTCCAATGCATAAGTCAGCAAGATAGTAGAGCTTTGTGCGGAGAAGAGGAAGGAGGTAAAGAGTGTGCACGAGATCATTCTCCACCAACAAGAGTGGAGAATAGTGCTCAGACTGACTTACCTTTCCGGAGGGCTTCCTTTAGTTTTTATAGTGGATCATTGCCTTTCGGGAGCAGGAGGAGAGAGAGTGATCGGGGGGCGTTGCCCCCTTTAATGCGGGCTTTCTCCATTCCTAGGGAACTTACCCTTTTTATCTCGCGACTCCCGAGCTCCCCTTGGCCGGTTATGCTCGACTGTCATTTGGACTCTTCCTGAGCGACCGTTACTCGGACTTCCAGGCCTCGAGGCCGCTTAGGAAGTATCGAACCAAGTGATTTGGGCTTCAAGATAAGTGGGCCCATTAATGGGGCTGTCACTCGTGGAGTTTGGCCTTGTTGGGTCTAGCTGGATCAATTGGACCGTTCCGGACCACATATTTTTTTGGGCCGATAATTTATCCCTCTCCACCTATCACTTATTCCCCGTCTCTCCCTGTCTCTCTTGTATGAGATGTATTTGATGGTCATTCACGAACCTCCACGTATGTACACAAAAGGGCTATGCAGTTTCGAGCTTGTGGCCTATTGTGGACACCGGCCTCCTCGATGGGGAGGCCGAGGGTTAGAATCTTTCTCCCCCGTGTGCGGGAGTGGGATATATAGACCCTCACGCCCTTTGGATGCGTAACAATTGCACTAGTATTTGATTCCTCTCCTTTGTGTTCTTTGAGTGTTCAACCAATAACTCAAATGTCCAAAAAAACATAAAAAAATTAATGCATGTGCTCCCAAGGCTTCAGTGATTGTGTTGTTACATAAGATTTCACCGAGTACGTAGCCTCCTCTTGTTCTCTTGCCATCTGAGTGCAAAACCATGAATGTACAAATGGAAATGGATAAATATTAGTATGAACATCGAACTTTTCTTTGCCTAGCAAGCAGGCATTAAACAAAAGAGATGGTACAGCAGTGATAATGCTTGTGTCCCCCCCCTCTTTGATTGACACAATTTTTCCACCCCCAACGACGGGCGCTTGAGTACATTCGAAGGCTCACATGGTCCCTACATCTTGCAACCCATGTATGTAAATGCTCCACACCCCTTTATACTATGACACTTGTGAAGGTTACAAAGTCTTACTTCGACCTTATATTACATCTTTATGATTTGTGTGACGGAGAAGAGTACTGTAGGACTACTTTGAGGAAACTTGTAATCATTAAACAGAGAGTTAGGAACCTTGGGAGTGATCTCAGAAGATAAATCTATGATGCTTAAGTCAGAACCGGATGTAAGATAAAGAAGAAGTTAAAGTGAAAAGAAAGCAATAACTTGGAAGAGAGGAGAGTGGAGAGGGGGATTTCTATAGCCCATTTAAGAGCAGGCCGAACTAGGTCCATCAAGACCAAACGAGGCCCAGCTCATCTAAGTGATCGCCCGCAGGGCCCACTTAGCATAAATGCCCAATAAGATCACTCGGGATCAAGCACTTCCTCAGCGGCCATCAGGCTCGAAAGGCCCGAGCATCGGTCAGGTCGAAGGAAGACCCACGCCCGATCTATCCCCTCACCGAGATAAAGGCTAGCGCTCAGTGCCCACTCCGATCGAGCCTCATCTGAGCTATGCCTATCGCCCGGACAGGGCTGGTACTCTTCATGCTTGGATCGACCGATGATTGCTTATCCACGCTGTCGTTGAGATCCCTTTATGAGCAGGAGTTCACAAGGATAAGGGACCCATGACCCCTCAAATCTATAAAGATCCCACGATAAGGACGAAAAGAGTCCACGTTGAGGATGTAACTCCCGCTTGAAACTCCTCAGCTTACGGGACTCATGAGGCCGGTGCACTATTTAAACCTGGGACTCCCTCCAGTGAAAGGAAAGGCCAACTCACGCCTACACTCCCTGAGCAGGAACCACTTCACCACCCTGGTGGAGAGGGATTGTTTGCGACCTTTTCTTTCTTTCGCGGGTTGATCGACCAACTGACTAACTGGTAGTCAAATGATCAATTAACGACGCGGGCGTGCCAGTCACATGAGTGACGAATTTGTGATGCGCTCATTCTGACCCATGTCGGGCGAATGTGAGGTTCAGTCGGGACCAGCAGTCCGCCATACCATAAAGGCTATGGCGTTAATTACATCCCCCACGAGGAGGGAACACCTTTGATTAATTAACGAGATAGCGGGCTGTCGAAGCCGAATTAAAAAGAGCTACATGATGATCATGACGAAAGCATGCAGGATGCATACATTTATCGTGCAGAAGATGCATAATTCATGGGATTATGGATCCTCGGTACGTGGCGAAGGACATAGGTCCGAAGAACACCGTCGCGCATAGTGAAGACTTCCGACCAGACGTAATCCGATTTTCTGTCGACGCCATTTAATATACCCGAGGATCTATGCATGCATGCACACATGGCGTTCGTGACTATATTAAGCATGATAATGGAATTCATGGAAGCAAATGGTAATCGACCACATTTATTACTCCCCATCGAGAAGAGGGAAGGCAACACAAGTGTGATAGCGAAAGCATAATGCTAACGGACATGGTGATGAAGATATAATAAAAGTATAGTTTAGGCCCGTTCGGCCCTTCCTTTATTCAATTTATTGATGCTAACCCCGAGGGACGGGAATCACCCAGGGGCAAGTAAGCGATTGGGGCAGCAGGAGGCTTCAAAACCAGCGCGAGCGTGCAAGGTAGCTTATACGGCGCGATAAAACATAGGTGTAAGCTTTTAATCCGGCGCGGCCATCATGGATATTAACACGGCGCGAAGGCTTGAGGGCGCGCCGGTTTAGGGCGTGCCGGAAAGGCGCAAAGGGAAAAAAAATTGAATATGAGTCTAATGTTAATCCGGCGCGGGGGGGTACCGCGCCGGATTAGGGCGCGCCGGCTAAGGCCGCACCGTTCAACCCACCCTTTTTTATGAATTTCGCAACTATTGAGTTTGTTAAGTTTTTGGTGAGGATTCTGAAGTTATTTGGGGCCAATTGCTTATTGAATTGAAGTCCAGAACTCTCTAAGAATGACGTGATAAGCCAGTGCAAGGTTACTACTCGAGCACTGGGATAACTGGGTCCAAAATGAGTATTTCGTTATGGTTTATTCATTATTAATATGTCCAGAATTGGACAGCATCTCCCCTAAACCTGAAGAGTTGCAGGGGAGAAGCGGGGTCATGTTCACTCATGGAACAAGCCCCTAAACCGCCGGTCTGTGCAGAGACAGCCAGCAACTCCGCACGGATAAGGTGCCCCGAGGACTGGCCTACGAGGGACACCAAAGTTCCGTGGGTGGAGGTAACGGATGAGGCGACTGATAACGGAAGCGACACCCCGAGGACAAGCCTACAAGGGGTGGGTGACCTACAGCACACACTGCATCTGCTGAGGAGACAGAGATCTTCAGGGGAAGAGGTTCCGAGGACTAGCCTGCTAGGAACGTTCACCCTTTGGCCACCACAGAGCCCCCGGGGGACTGTGGGTTTTAGATTATTGGGTTAAACCCCTTTTATTGTCTGCTGTGGCCCTAAGGGAGCGTTTACCATTAAGAGGTAAGGCTCTCAACCACCCAGCACCTCTGTGAAACCATGGGGAAATGTTCCCCTCCCCGGATGACCAAGAGGAAATCAACGGAACTCAAGCGGTGGGGAATCACAGATGAGAGAAGGGAGATGTTCATTACCACCGGGCTACCAATCTTAGGACCAAGGTATTGACTACCGTGCGATTGGGCAGTTGGCGATTGGCAATCATATGGAGGGACAATCGGGAACATAGTTGAGATAATCTGGCCACACGGACATATATTCAAGCAACTGGATTGCGATGGTCACGAGACGAGCGGTCTCTAATTCTCATGCGAAAACAGGGCAACGCAAATGGGAGAAGGAGACCAGAACTTGTGTTGAAATGGGAAGAGATATGTGCACAAGCACAGCTCTACCCTCCCAGAAAATGCAAAGGCCGTCGACTGAGAAGCAAACATAGATGGGAAAGCCCCGGGGAGGGGTTATCTCTGTAGCCCTTGATATTTTAGGGCATAAGCGAAATCGGAGGAAATCAGAATCATAGGATTGTGCACAGACGGACGCCCACGAAACCCTCTGAAGGAAATCGAGATGGGACAAGAGAATAAGGCACGGGCCATTCAACTCACCAACATTCATATATGCAGATGTATCGCTGCCCGGCGAGGAAACTATATACATATATTACAATTCCGATGCCGGCACTATGGAACAGCCACCGATTCGCTTACAAGGAAAACCCACAAGAGAGCAGCAAGGAGGAGGGATGGCGAAGAAGGAGAGAGGAGCCAGCTCATATCATCGCCCTCCCTCAGCCTTCTCGCTTACATTCATCAGAGAGGTAGTGAAGCAAGGGAGAAGACGAAAGAAATCAAAATGACTCAAACTCCCACCTGTTCCAGGGAACAGAATGTCGGCACGAAACCTTCTTCTCTCACTCTGAGGAGATTCAGATGGGGACGAGAGATGGCCGTCGAAGGGCGCTTGCGAGGAACCTTCACTCCTCTCTGAAAGCTCTCTTCCCCTTTTTTTTCTCTATTTTTCTTCAAAGGCCCCCCTCTCTCCTTGTTCTCGAGCCGCCACATATATAGGGGAGCGAGTTCGAACGTTAAACCGGCGTGGGATTGGTGTGCCGAGAAGAGACTTCATCAACCTATCGCGCCGGGATTGGAGGGCGTCGGTTTAACGGGCGCGCCGTATAAGGGCGCGCCGTATTAGCATTTCCCGCGCATTGCAGGTTAGCCGATGAATCCGGGGACGATCTCGGAGGTCATCGTGAACATTTATCTCGCCAATGCCCATCGAAACCTTGATGAGATGTTTTGTGAAGCCCCTCGGCTGACGTGCGGCCGTTCTCGAGACTCCAGATAGCTTCGATTTAATTACGCGGGTTTTCCGCTAATACGGCCTACGGCTCTGTGATTCATGCTGCTGGCTTGGTCTGGCTTGTACCCAAGCTCCTTAGGGGGTTGGATGACACCAGGGATAATTTCGTCTGCGCTGGATGATCATTCGGCCACTAACGGGCCCATCTTGTCGGGAAGCCGTACCCGTGCCGGGTGATCGGGATTTTCTGCCGTCAGAGCTTTCGGTCCTCTGTCTCGAGGAACCAGGGGGACCCCTTCATCTTCAGGAGAACCTTTCGTAAGGCGGGAAGCCACTGGGTAGACCGTCGACCTTGGTCGGACAACGGGTGTAGTGTGTGCGGCATGACAGAGTCGATGCCGGTTCATTGGGCAGGCTTGGTCGCACTGCCGGTTGGTTGTGAGTTTGTCTCGGCTTTCCTGAGGTGAAGTCTCCGTGTCCCTATGGGATGACTCGAGGCTCTGGCAGCTTGAGAAATCTTTGATATGTTGATATTTATCGGCTTCCATGCCTCAGCGGGCCGGGTCCTTCGTCTTTGTGGCTTGGTCACAGACGATCATATTTTGGGTGCCAACAAATACCCCCCATATGTGGGTGTTGCGCACGAGGCACGAGTGTAGCAGGGCCGACGGATGTACTCCACCAGGCCTGACCTCCTCTTCGGTTGACAGGAGCTCTGAAGGGCCCTTAATTCGGCACGGATGTTAGTCCGACGCCATTTTCATTTTACTCGGTTCGCACATGACCCTTGGGCTTTCTAATCGGCGCGATCCTGGGCATTTCGGCCACTAATCCGGCGCGCTCTTTTCTTTTGCCATGTTAATTCGGCGCGGGTAGAAACGGCGCGCCTTTTGTATATTTGGACGTTAATCCGGCGCGCTAAATAGTGTGTCGGGTTAAACGCCCAGTGCCACCTCCATATAAGGCTTTTGCCCTTATCTTTTTTCTTCTTCATTCCTCATTCGAACGAGCTCTTTCTCTCTCTTCCCTCTCTCCCTTTTTTCGGTGCCGAGAGCAGCGATCTCTCCTTCGGGTGAGTGGGGATGCTGTCCATTTGGGGTTTTAAAACCCTTTCTTTGGTCCCCGGAGGCTTCTGGCAGGGCTTTCCCTCGGAGCTATTTCCCCGGGTGTTCTCTTTGGCCTCGGTGTAATGCCGATGGCTACCTTTTAGGGACCGTTCCTCAGTGGACGCGCTCCCGCTTTTCTTTGGCAATCCCCTGTGCTGGGGAGACTCTGCCAAAATTTTGTCAGAAATTCACCTTTGATCAGCTATCTTCTGACTTTAACTTTTGTTTGATATGCCTTTTTGCAGCTATCATGGCGTCCAGCTCTTCTTCTCACGCCGTAGTGACATGGGAGAATGTCAATTCCCTCGACTGGGGGCACGGCCAAGTGGCCATAGTTGCAGAGTCTTTGGATTCAGAGTCAGACACTGTGGACACCAGCCATCTTCTTATCCTCGGGGGTGACTCTTTTCATTATGACAGAGAGGGCGTGACCAGGAGGGATTATCCCAAGGACAAGCACCTGATGTCCCTTCTTCAACGCTTCAACCTTCAGGGGAAGAGGGATGTGTTCGCCGTTCGGAAGGTCGAGCAGGCCTTGCTGGTGGAGAGAGACAGCCTAGCCGAATGTGTGATGCGGGGAAGCCCCATCTATCTCCCCGGGGAGGTCAGGAAATGGAGCGTTGTGCTGGGGCTGCAAGACCTGGCTCCAGTAGACGGATTGATGACCAGAGCTCCCGAGTTCGTACCTGCTCGGTGGAATGACTCCGCGGGCAGAGTGGATCGGGAGAAGCCGATCTTTGGTCTATTCCTTGCCCCGTTGAGATGGGGATATAGAGATGAATCATTCTTGCTGGACTGCTTGGCAGTTCGCTTCAAGCACCAGGTATCAGTGGGGTGGTTCGCTGAGCTGAAAGCTACAGACGCTCATGCATTCAGGCCTGGAGCAGTGGAGTTCACAGACTACGTGCTGCATCATTACGCTCCTCTTCTGACCAGGGCCGGCATATATCATAGCGTGTACGCTTCAAGGTACCGGTACCCAATCTCACGGGGCTTGTGTTGTGGAATGATCGAGGTATTTTGCCCCGAATATAACACTTTCTGCACTTCAGAGGGGGAGACCTCTTTAGACTTGTGGAGTCTATCGCAGCTCAGCGGCCTACCCATTGACGGGGAACCGTATGAAGAAGTTTGCTGGCCTGACTGGTTGAAAGACCAGACCGACGGTGACGGTCGGTATTTGGCGGGCTACGCCTATCGGTATCTGATGAAGGCATATCGCACCCTTTTTCATTCGTCGCACGATACGAGGGAAGCTCGGAAGCCGGGCGAGAAGCAAAGAGTGCGGATGGGCGCCTGGCTTCAATATTTCTTCCAGGGGAAGAATAAGTATGAAGATTTTCCTCCAATAGCACCAGTGGCCCAGAAGCGGAAGAAGTGGGTGCGACGCTAGGCCGCTTCATCATCTTCTTCGAGAGGAGGGCAGGGGGAAAATCCAAACCCTACCGGTGTTGATGCAGTCACTCACTGTGCTGCATATCTGGTTTATTGGCTCTGTTCTTTCGCTCTTCCGCAAGGTGACGAGAGCGTGATCAGGGCGGAAGCCATTTACCCGGCCTGCCTTATGGCTTGGGGTACCAAGCTGTCTCTTTGCCCGGTGGCTTTGTGCCTCATTTACAAGATGTTGGGAGACTTGCATAAGACGCGCCTCTCCAGAAGTCTTCGGACGGTCGGTCCGCTACATTTCTTTAACGCTTGGGTCTGCACCCTGTTCCCGGAGGTGGCTCCTCGGGCATTACAAGCGGTTCCTCTGGTCCCGCGTATGATAGAGTTTGCGAGTGCTGAGCCATCTTTACTAGCGGAGCAACTCTACGCCATTCAGGGTAAATTGGCCCGCATCCCCATGGATTCACCTGGGGCTCTTCATTTCTGGAGCTTAGCTGCCCATTCGAGCCCGCTGACGAACAAGACGAGGCAGTGCAAGCTCTTTGAGACTGAGGAGTACATCCATCCGATTTCCAAGGCCAAATATACCAAGCCCATTCTGGAGCCGGAGTTGATTGATTGGGCACTGGGTATCAGGCCTAGTGTCCTGGTATTCCGCAAGAGCGGTATTCTGTGGTTGGAGCCGTATTACCCGTTCCGCTTCAGTCGGAACTTTGGCTACGACCAGCAGATTCCACATTCTTCTTCACAATTTGCATTGCCCAACAGGCATAGGGCCGGGCAGGTTTCAAATGACGATGCCCGGATATGGTGGGACTTTTTCCATCGTCGTGAAGACGTTTCTTTTCGGGTGCCAACCCCTGCGCGCTTCCCTTGCGTCACGCCAGAATACGTCAAGTGGTGGAACGCGCGGACGGGATTTTACAGGAACTCCTGGAGAGAGTGCTGGGCCGTGGCGGAGCACAGGTTTTTAGCTTCCCAGCCGGAGCCAGTTCTTGACATTGAAGCCTCTTATTTGAAGAAGTTGAAGTCTTGGACCAATACAGAATTGAAGGCCTATATGGAGGCCCGCAAGATTGTGAAAGGCCGCAAGACGAAAGTTGAACCGAAGCTGCCCCCGATCAACAAGGATGATTATGTGAAGACCCTTCGGGGTTTATGCCGGGTAAGCAGTGAGAGGGTGATTCTCCAACAACTCCCTTTACCGGTAGAGGAGCCCATCGCGGCTGTGGCCGACTGGCGTCCCGAGGTGGATAGGTTGTATCCCTATCGGACTTTCATTCATAAGGAAGACAGGCGGGATGCCTTGTACGACAACACTCCCTGGCTATTTGCACTCCTTCGGTCGCATGGCCTGTCGGTGGGCGGTCCGAGTGAAGCCATCCTGGACCATCCTCTTCAGATCTCATTCAAATATGTAGACAGGTGGGGGCTGGACCACCTGAGCCTGTATTATCTCCTATCCTCTCGTGGTCATGAGGACCTGGCGCTACTGGCCGAGCCGAGCGAAAAGATTGGAGATCTGTGCTGGCTTATTCATGAGGCGGCTTCGAGGGACAAAATGCCGTCGCTATTCTATTGGCCTCTCTTCCCCTTCTATACGGGACCGGCAAGTATGTTTCATTTCTTCTTTCAGGCCTTTTGGCCAGCTTCTTCTTTTCATTGTGGTGTGTCATTCTCACCTTCGTGCATGTGCAGTCCGACCGACTTCGGAGGAGACCCGACACTTCAGGGAACTGATCATAAAGGCCCAAAAGCCAACATATTTTGAAGTTCCTGAGCCTGCCCCGACCACGACGCCACTGCCTCCTGGGGATTCGAGGAAGAGGACTCGGTCCCAGCTGAGAGAGGCCTTCGGAAAGGCAAAAGAGGCGGTAACCCAGGTGACACGGGCACGTCGAAAGAAGGCTGCAGAGAAGGAATCGGCAACCGTCCTTCCTTCGGTTGTATCTTTTGAAGAGTTTGAAGCTTCCCGCACACAAGGGCTAGAGGCTGAAGGTAGGCTCTTTTTCTCTTCAAAGTGCATTAGCTTGTTTCGACTGCCTTGGCTAGCCCATGCTGACGGTTGCTGACACAGTTGCCGCGGTCGTCGGGCTGGAGGCGACGGTAGATGTAGCGGCTAGGGACGGGGCAGAGGAAGTCCCTACTGCTCCCGTAGAAAGGGATCTGCCCTCTCCAACTCCCAGACAGGAGATGGAAGGTAATCTATAGTTTAGTTGCAATAGCACCGCAAATCTTCATGTCTTTAGCTAGCTTGACCCCTTCTTGCAGTAAATTGCAGTTGATATACAACCGTCATTGCTTCCGGGCTCGGAGGGTATAGAGGAGGCGATCCCCTCGGGGCAGGGCAGACCTGCTCTTGAGGTATCATCTATTGTTGCCCCTGGTACGGAGAGCACCGGGGAAGTTCCTGCCGAGGGTGATGCTCCTGCTGGCGAGGCTCCTGCTCCGACGGCGGAGCATCCTGAGAGAGCAGAGGGGTCCTCTCCCTCTGAGCAGGTAGATTATGGTGGCAGCTCCAGTGACGAGGAGCTCTCACTGATTGATCTCGAGATCGATGACGCCGGGGCGTCCTCGGCCTATGAAAGTGATTATCTGACTTTCAGCCTGGCCCGGTTGTCGTGGGGCGGTCCCGAGCCGTCATTATCGCTTGAGAGTGAAGAGGCCGGTGCCGGGGGAGCTGCTCTTAAAGATTTGAGCTTAGTACCCGCTGAGGTAAGGACCTGCCCAGGGTCGGTGTTTGCTGTTATTCTTTATCTTCCCTCCAGCCTCGTTTTTTTAATGTATATATATTTCTGATGCAGGCTGAGGTGGTGCTGCCAACCATGACGGTGCAGATACCACTCCTGGCTCTGGGAACGGGCCATGCAATTCTCCCGTCCGTCCTGCGGCCTATCGCATTGCGATACCCAAAGGACCTTGCACCAGCCATGGTTCCAGTCGGACCCGGAGCATTCGTGGAAGTTGATAGTTCGGCGGCAGCCGGAGATTCTCCGCCAATGGAGGCTGCACAGCAGTCAATTCTGGAAAAGGGTGGTCCTGCTGAGATAGAAGCCGGAGAGATTATTGAAGAACAGACGTCTTCGACTCTCGACGTTCCTGTTGGACCCCCATCCCAGGGGGCAGGCAAAGAAATTATTGTTGTTGAGGCTCCAGCCACCGTATCTGCCAGTGCGGTTGTTCCCCACCGCAGTGGACTGCAGCTCATGCCATCATCATCTTCTGGGCCGACCGATGATATCTGGGCTGCTGTGGATAGTAGAGTGGAATTTGAACTGCCCGAGACGTCGCCACTGGGTCTTCAATCTTCAAATGACATTGTGTGGCAGCTTTTGGGGACTCTTCAACAGACCATAATGGCTAGCAGGGATTTAACTTATGTTCAGCTGAGGGGCTTGATAGAGCATCTTTCCTGATCGCTGTTGGCCTTTGGTTGCCCTATGGACGATTGGACTCCGCAGGTAGTCATGCTCCTGAAATATGTAAATAGGAGAGAATTTCTAGGCCGGGAAGCAGCTGACCAGCTGGCGGCCATATCATTGAAGCGGGCTGAAAGCCGAACGACCCTCATTTCTCTGCAAGGGACTGCAGCTAGGATGAGGGATGAAGCCAAGGCCTCTTTACAACATCAAAGCTTCCTGACGGCCCGGATGGCGGCATTACAGGCTGAACTTTCAAGGGTAGAGGCCGAACTTGAAGAAGTAGATCGCCTGGGAGTCCAGAAGGCGGAGGATGCAGAGATGGCCGAGGGACAAGCTGCTTCCCTCGAGGAGAAGCTATTTGAGCTGGAGGCCACCGAGTTCCGATTGCAAGAACTGACCCACCATCCTTCCCTGGGTATTCCTGCGCTGGAGGACATCTTCCGACGCCCTCTGCCGTAGTCTTTTTTTCTCTTTATTTGCTCCCTTTTTGACGCACTTCATGTACTCCGGGGGATGGCCCGTATAACATGTACCTCTTACTTCATAGTAATGGAAAATCTCCATCGTGCTTTTTGAATGAAGACTCCATCTTGTCATTATTCTTTTCTCTTCCATTCGCCCGTTGTTTCTAATCCGAGTGTATGAGTCACTAGGGCAGGAGAGCGCTCACGCCTTCAGCAAAGGGGTGAGGTGTTCGCTCCACCGTGCCATGACTTTTCTCGAGACTAACAACGGCCTATGCCAGCCGAGAGTCCGGGGGACTCAAGAGGGTATATCAAAACTGGCGGGTAAGCGGTCCTGCCGAGGATGGCAAGACCCGATAATGGGTAGTGACCGGTCCTGTCGATGATGACGAAGGTCGAAAAAGGGTAGACGGTCTTGACGATGATGACAAGAACCGGACTAGGGTAGCGACCGATCTTGCCGATAGTAAAAAGGGTCGAAAAGGGTAGACGGTCTTGCCGATGGTGATAAAAACTGGGTAGAGTAGCGACCGATCTTTCCGATGGTGACAAGGGTCGAAGAGGGTAGATGGTTTTGCCGATGGTGACAAAAACCGGGTAGGGTAGCGACCGATCTTGCCGATGGTGACAAGGGTCGAAAAGGGTAGACGATCTTGCCGATGGTGACAAAAATCGGATAGGGTAGCGACCGATCTTGCCGATGGTGACAAGGGTCGAAAAGGGTAGACGGTCTTACCGATGGTGATAAAAACCGGATAGGGTAGCGACCGATCTTGCCGATGGTGACAAGGGTCGAAAAGGGTAGACGGTCTTGTCGATGGTGACAAAAACCGGATAGGGTAGCGACCGATCTTGCCGATGGTGACAAGGGTCAAAAAGGGTACACAATAGATGTATATAGGCGGGATATCGGATGAAAATTCCCCGTCGACCTCGTAAGGGGTCTTCCGGACAGAGAACGAATCATCACTATTCATCATTCAATTTTTTATTCACATTACTGACCTAAGCGCCCTTTCGAGTTTTCGCCGAGGCCAGCCCCCTCTTGCTTTTGCCCGCGCGCCCTTTCGGGTTTTCACGCGGCGGGGCACCCGATTTTGCCTGCGACGCCCTTTCGGGTTTTCGTCTTAGCTAGGTTATAGCCATTTTTGCACTTGTCCTGATATAGGAACAAGTCTGGCGGGGTATCTCTATTTTTAACCCCATTTTCTTTTCTTTCTTTCTTTTTTCTTGAATTCGGGATGCAGAAGAACTGGACCGCAAAAATATTGACTGGCCTTGTCGATGATGACAAGGATTGGACCCTGCTTCAGTCTGTCGACACTGGTTAGATATTGAAGCAAAGGATACGGTCTATTAACAAGGATGTAAGATCCGAGCTAAGGGTAAAGATCGACCGGTCTCGCCGATGATGACGAGGGTCGAACGCGGGTTTATTCATCGGCATGGGCCACATGCCGAGGCAAAGGTAGGGTTATTAACGGGGACGGAAAGTCCAAGTTAAGGGTAGAGATAGACCGATCTCGCCGATGATGACGAGGGTCGACCATGGGTTTATTCATCAACATGGGTCACATGCCGAAGCAAAGATGGGATTATCAACAGGGGCGTAAGGTCCAAGTTAAGGGTAGAGATCGACCGATCTCGCCGATGATGATGAGGGTCGAATGTGGGTTTGTTAAAGGATTTCCGGTGGGACTTTGATGGTTGTCCCTTTCGGAGTTTCATTGGGTGGAGAATAGGAGAGGAATTTGGAAATTACCACTTTACTGACTCAAGCGCCCTTTCGGGTTTTCGCCGGAGCCAGCCCCCTCTTGCTTTTGCCCGCGCGCCCTTTCGGGTTTTCACGCGGCGGGGTACCCGATTTTGCATGCAGCGCCCCTTCGGGTTTTCGCCACAGCTGGGTTATAGCCATTTTTACACTTGTCCTAATATAGGAGCAAGTCTGGCGGGGTATCTCTATTTTTAACCCCATTTTTTTTTATTTGTATAGGGTGGCAGGTCGAAGTGTAATGTTCGACGCCTGGTCGACAATGGATGGCCCGTAGTGGCAACAATGTGAGAATGCCAGCTAGAACACAAAGCCTTTAGCCGACTCGAGTTTATTCGTTAGCGGGAAGATAATGCTAACGCAAGGAAGGGCTTTCGTGCCAATCCAAACGTAAGGCTCGTAATGGCGGTGTGGCGTATTCTTTTGGAAGCTTGATCAGGGCGGAATGTCACTAGACCAAGGAGAGGGTAGCTTGATCAGGGCGGAATGCCACTGGACCAAAGGGAAGGGTAGCTCGGTCAGGGTGGAATGCCACTGGACAAAGGAAAGACAGCTCGGCTAGGGTGGAGTGCCACTAAACCAAGGAGAAGGGTAGCTCAGTTAGGGCGGAGTGCCACTAAACCAATGAGAAGAGTAGCTTGTTTAGGGCGGAGTGCCACTAAACCATGGAAGGTAGCTTGGTTAGGGCGAAGTGCCACTAAACCAAGGAGAGGGTAGCTCGGTTAGGGCGGAGTGCCACTAAACCAAGGAGAAGAGTAGCTCGGTTAGGGTGGAGTGCCACTAAACCCAGGAAAGGGTAGCTTGGTTAGGGCGAAGTGCCACTAAACCAAGGAAAAGGTAGCTCGGTTAGGGCGGAGTGCCACTAAACAAAGGAGAAGAGTAGCTCGATTAGGGTGGAGTGCCACTAAATCAAGGAGGAGGGTAGCTCGGTTAGGGCGGAGTGCCACTAAACCAAGGAAAAGGTAGCTCGGTTAGGGCGGAGTGCCACTAAACCAAGGAAAAGGTAGCTCGGTTAGGGCGGAGTGCCACTAAACTAAGGGGAAAAGTAGTTCGGTTAGGGCGGAGTGCCACTAAACCCAGGAAAGGGTAGCTCGGTTAGGGCGGAGTGCCACTAAACCAAGGAGAAGTGTAGCTCGTTTAGGGTGGAGTGCCACTAAACCAAGGAGAAGAGTAGCTTGTTTAGGGCGAAGTGCCACTAAACCAAGGAGAGGAGTAGCTCGATCAGGGCAGAATGCCACTAGACCAAGGGAAGGTAGCTTGATCAGGGCGAGATGCCACTAAACCAAGAAAAGGGTAGCTTGATCAGGGTGAGATGCCACTAAACCAAGAAAAAGGTAGCTCGATTAGGGCGGAGTGCCACTAAACCAAGGAGAAGAGTAGCTCGGTTAGGGCGGAGTGCCACTAAACCAAGGAGAGGTAGCTCGGTTAGGGCGGAGTGCCACTAGACCAAGGGAAGGTAGCTCGGTTAGGGCGGAGTGCCACTAAACCAAGGAGAGGTAGCTCGATCAGGGCGGAGTGCCACTAACCAAGGAAAGGGTAGCTCGATCAGGGCGGAGTGCCACTAACCAAGGAAAGTAGCTTGATTAGGGCGAAACGCCACTAACCAAAGGGGAGGTAGCTTGATTAGGGCGGAGTGCCACTAGCCAAGGAAAAGTTAGCTCCGACCGATCACTCGGGACATGTCGGCTGTGCTGCATGATACAGCTTAATGTGTTTTCCGTTGAGGGGAGAGAACTGAATGACTCCTTTGTGGTCTACAAGGACGTAGGCACCCCCTTCATATACTCGGTGGACGATATACGGCCCGACCCAATTTTTGACCAGCTTCCCTTTGGGGTTGGAGGCCATCACTTCTTTTCTTTTGACCATTACCAGGTCTCCTTTCTTGAATTCTCGACCCTTGACTAGCTTGTCAAAAGCACGGGCCATGCGAGCTTGGTAGAGTTGGATGTTTTGCTGTTCCCGGAGGCGTTTTCCTTCGAGCTCAGCGAGCTCCTCCAATCTTCTTTCTACATTGGTCTGCTCACCACTGACTAGTCCATGCTGGATGGCAACTCGCAATGAAGGAACTTCAAGTTCAATGGGCACTACAGCTTCTGACCCATAGACGAGGGAGAAAGGTGAACAGCCGGTTGGGGTCTTGTAGACAGTACGATAGGTCCAAAGTGCTTCGTACATCCTTTCTTCCCAATCTTTTTTATTAGACTTGACAGTCTTTGCCAGCAATGTACATAATGTCTTATTAAAGGCTTCTGCGAGTCCATTGGCCTGAGGGTTGTAGGGGGACGATGTCCTCCAGTCGATTTTGTATTTGTCGGCCAGCCGATAAACCTTCTGGTTCCTAAAATGACTGCCATTATCAGAGATGATTCGGCTGGGGATCCCGAACCGAAATATTACATTCTGCCGGAAGAACCTTGCAACTAGTTCTCCCGTCACATCTCTTAGTGCTATTGCCTCCGCCCATCTGGAGAAGTAGTCTGTAGCTGCTAAGATGTATCTGCACCCTGATGAAGATGCTGGTAGCGGCCCTACTACGTCCGTGCCCCACTGAGCAAACGGCCAGCTTGGTAGGGTGGGATGCAATGGCACTGGAGGTCTCCTTGCCACATTAGCGTGTTCTTGACACTTCTGACAAGCTTTGGCAAACCTGCAGCAATCATCAAATATAGTGGGCCAATAGTAACCCAGTTTCTTTATCTCAATTTTCATCTTCGGGCCAGCCTGGTGTGCTCCAGCTGATCCTGCATGGACCTCCTGCATCACCTGTCCCGCTTCTGCTGAAGACAAGCAACGGAGTAGGACTTTCCTTCGGGCATCTGCCATAATTCGGAACAAGGTCCCGCTTCGCATCTCGTAAGAATCCTTGATCCTCAGGAGCTTCATCCTCTGTTCCTTTTCTTTTGGAAGTTGCTGGTGTTGAAACCAGTGTAGGAGATGCTCTCGCCAATCGGGCCGCTGAACCCCTTCGATGACTGCTACTTCCATTTCTTGTTCGTCGGCCAGGACCCCTGTTACGCTGGGGACCTGTCGGCGGTTAATCACTGTTATATTCAGGCTTGTGTCTGGCAGGACCGCCAATGAACTGGCCAGCTTAGCGAGGGCGTCTGCCTGAGCATTCCGGCCTCGATTGATGTGCTTGATGCTGATGAAGTAAAATCTTGACATCAGGCGAGTTGCCAACTGGTGATAGGGGAGGAGCTCTTTCTTTCGCACATCGAACTCTCCTTCCAGCTGTTTTATAACTAGCATGGAGTCTCCGAATGCTTCCAGCATCTGAATTCCCATGGACAGAGCAATTTGCAACCCGATTATCAGGGCTTCATATTCCGCCTCATTGTTGGTGCATTGTTTGTTTATGGAGCAGGATGTATGTACCACTTCTCCTTCTGGGGATTTCAAGACTATGCCTGCTCTGCTCTGACCCTGGATGATCCGGTGGCAGAGGTGTCAATTCTGGAAGCGCCATCAAAGTATAGCTGCCATAGAGAGGGCTGTACTTGCACGGCTTCTAGGGTTTCATCTTCAGGAAGCTCCAGGCTCCAACGGGCAATCCCGGGCACTGGGTGCTCAGCGAAGAAGTCTGCAATAGCTTGGCCCTTGACGGCCTTGCGCGGCACGTAGGAGATATCAAACTCCATAAGGATTACCGCCCATTTGCCCAGGCGGCCTTTGAGTGCCGGTTGAGACATGATGTACTTCAGGGGATCCTCTTTGGACACCAAGCTGATTTCATGCGACAACATATAGTGTCGGAGCTTCTTAACTGCGAAGACCAGCGCCAGACAGATCTTCTCAATATTAGTATATTTCTCTCAGTTCTGACCAGTCTCCGACTGAGGTAATAGAGGGCTTGCTCTTTCCCTTCTTCATTATTCTGGGCCAGCATTGCCCCCAGAGAATTATGTGTAGCTGCTATATACAGTATCAATGGTCGTCCTTTCACCGGTGCGCCCAGCACTGGAGGAGTTTTCAGATAATCTTTCAGCTTGTCAAAGGCCGTCTGGCAATCTTCATCCCAATAAAAGGGAACCTCTTTCATCATCAACTTGTGAAAAGGCTGACATCGCCCTGACAAATTGGAAATGAACCGCCGGATATAAGCTAAGCGGCCCTGTAGTGATCTCAGCTCGGAGATGTTCCTTGGCAGAGGTAACTCCTGAATTACCTTGATCTTTGCGGGGTCTATCTCGATTCCCCGATATCAGACGATGAAACCCAGGAATTTTCCGCTCGACACTCCGAACGCACATTTCATGGGGTTCATCTTTAGCTCATGCTGCCTCAGCCTCTGAAAGACAATCCGGAGGTCTTACAGATGATCTTCTTTTCTTTTGGTCTTGACCACCAGGTCATCTATGTAGCATTTGACCTTGTGGTAGAGCAACTCGTCAAAGATTTTGGTCATTGCGCGCCGATAGGTTGCGCCAGCATTTTTCAGTCCGAACGGCATTCTCTTGTAATGATAAATGCCTTTAGGAGTTCGAAAAGCAGTATGGACTCGGTCAGGCTCCGCGATCCAAATCTGATTGTAACTGGAAGACCCATCCATGAATGACAGGGCTTCATGGCCGGTTGTAGCATCAATCATGACCTCGGTTATTGGCACCGGGAAGTCATCTTTAGGGCAGGCTTTATTTAGATCTCGGAAGTCGACACATATCCGGATCTGTCCATTCTTCTTCTTCACGGGGACGATATTCGCCAGCCATGTAGTGTACTGGTTTTCTTCAACAAATCCCACGTCAATGAGCTTGTCAACTTCAGCATAAATTTGGGTGATGAGCTCTGGCCTCATGCGCCGCGGTGGTTGCTTCACTGGCTCGGCCTCATGGCTAATTGTTAGCTCATGTTGTGAGATAGCGGGGCTTAGACCTGGCATCTCTTTGTAAGTCCAGGCGAAGCAATCCCGGTACTCTAGTAGCAGCTGGATGTACAACTCCCGTTCTTCTGGGGACAGTTAGGCGCTGAGGAAGGTGGGCCCAGGGTCCTCCTCATTTCCCAAGTTGACTTCTATTAGTTCATCGACTGTGGCCTGGCCTCCGTCTTCTATCTCCGGAGGTGCCGGTTGGAGGTCAACGAAGTCTGGAATACCATCTTGAGGGTCGAGTACTTCGACTTCCTCGTCAGACACCGCCAGAGCTTCCTGAGGTTTCTTGATCTGCAGAGCGTTCTCACGAGGTTCTTGATTTCTTGTGCTAGCGGCTGGGTGGATTGTTCTATTAGCAAATCCATTGCCGTCGTAGCTTCCAAGGATGAGAGAGCAGCTTGGTGTTTGTAGATGAGGTTGTAGCCATATGGGCTGGTAGCAGTTTACTGCCGGACTCGGACAGCATACTGGTTTTATAGCAGAAGCTGAGGAAGTCTCGCCTTCTGGGACAGTTGTATCTTCCGCAGAAGTGGCTTTTTCTTTCCTGGTAGCTGGCTCCCCTTGATTGGAGTTGACCAAGGCTTCCCTGATTGGCAGAAAGGGTGTTGAGTTGTCATTAGTAGGACCCCTGTGGAGGGAGAGACTCCTACTTCTTGAATGTCTTCGGCTTCGCTGCTGCTAGCCGTATCAAATTCGTCTTGAAAGGCCGCTTCTTCAGGATGAACTTGCTCCCAGCATTGGCAAGGGGCCAAGGTTTCTACTTCTTGATTCCTGGACCGAGCCAGTTCAAGATATTCAGCTTCCACCGGATACTCATCAAAGGTTACCCCCAGAGGGCTATCTTCAGTAGGATAGAAGGCGGAGATAGTATCCACCTCGTATCGCCCACTGTAATAATATTCCTCCAGGGTGAAGCCCAACCCTGGATGCTGAGAGACACGTCTCATTTCCTTATCCAGATTTGCAGGATACCACATCTTCTGGAAAGCTTCTTTGCGCTTTTGAGACTGAGCGGGAGGAAGGTGTTGCTTCTGAAACATTCTGGCCATCCGATCGGTCGTGAACGCCAGACCTTGGACAGGAACCCGCGGGTTGGCTAGATCTTCAGGGAGGCTGCAGTCTGTGTCTTCCCGAGAGGGATGCTCCTCAGCTGTATAGAACAAGCTGCTGGGCCCATCTTCCTGTGTCACCTCCCAAGCTTTGAAGGGTTCGACAGTGGGGTCGTTGAGGCCTAGGACTGGCTTGGTGAGGCCGGCCGGGACTCCGATGCGGTCGTGATGTCGATTGACCTGCACTTCCTTAGCTTTGGGATATAATGCTGGGGGTGTTACCCTGTCGACGTCTCCAGAAGCTGTGATGTGGGAGACCACCTTCGGCTTGACATATCCGCGTGGCGGTGGTGGATACCAATCGTCACCTGATCTATTCTTCGAGGCCCCTATGGGGGCTTTAGCTTCAGAAACCTTCCGGGGAGGCCCCGTATATAGGTTGGCGTCTGCCAAGTGACATTCAAATACCTCGAACGGGTGGAGATCAACAAATATCCTCTCCTCCTTCCCTTGGAGGCTGTATTTGATGCATTGGTGGAGCGTGGAGGGCACCACCATATTCTCATGCAGCCATGGGCGGCCGAGCAGCGCCTTGTAGGAGGTGCGAGAGTCAATGACATGAACCTGTACTGTTGTAGTGAAATCTGCCAGGGTCAGCGTAAATTCTGCCACTCCCATAGATACTTCCCATTTTTGGTTGAAGCCAGCGATACGCATATCCCTGACTTTCTCAAGATGCACATTAAAGTGGTGCCTCTCGTATATTCTGTATGGCAGGATGTTGACTGCTGCACCGGGATCAACCAGTATTCTATTCAGCTCCCTTCCATTCAGGTGCCCTTTCATATACAGCGGCCTGTTGTGGCTGGAAGTAGGTAGTAGCATGTCTTCCGGAGAGAAGGTCATACTGGCTTCTGGTATAGCCTCGGCTATGCAGGCTTCAAAATGAGCAGGCGTCTGCAGAGCAGTGATGATCGCCTGTCGAGTTTCTTCACTCAAAGAGATAATTTCCCAGATCGTAAATCAAGCGGGGAGCTTTTTGAGCAACTTCATTATTCGGCTCCCAGCCCGGACATTGGAGAGCTTCATCTCTTCAGCCCATCTGGGCTTGGGGAGGTTTTGATTTGTGGGTCCAAACGGACCTGCTTCATCTTCCTCGGACTCGGCATCCTCTTGGCTGGCACCGGCTGTCGGGTCTTCTTTATTAGTTGCTGTAGGGCAAGCTCCATCTGCATTTGCATCTTCAGTAGATTGCGCTGGCTGCGGGTGAATGGCCCCGGGTGTAGGGTTAGCCTCTTGACAGGGCTGTTTCCCCTTTGACATTTTCATAAATTCAAGGAATGAAGGGACTGCCTTGCCCCCACTTTTGTTGTATAGGCCTGACGGAGGGGGGATTTGAACTCCCTTAGCCTCCGGCAGAGGTGTCTTGTAGGGTTGCTCCCCTCTGAACATGATGTTGTGGTTGGGTGGTGGCTGGCGCCCCCATTTCGGCCCGACCGAGTGGCATGTGCAGCAGTTGCGGCCTCGGCTTTGCCTCCCCCAGCATGGGGTGTGAAGCAAATTTCTTCTTCTTCCTCTTCTCCGGGTAGGTTGAAGAGTGCTGATAGGGTATTGCAGGAGACAACCTGTGCTTTATTGGCCCCAGCGGCCTTTCTTTTCTTCTTCTTTTGCTTTCTCTTCTTTTTGGTTTCTGCGGGTGCCTGCCCCCAGAACAGGCTGCCCTCTTCAGGGGGTGCTGCTTCAGCTTCCTCCACCTGTTTGAGTGAGAGTTGTTCCAGCTCTTGCCATGGGACGTGGTCCCGTACCAGCAGAGGTTTCAATTCGGGCTGCACATATTCATCTAGCCCTTCAATCAGGTGCTGTAGTCGAAGGACCCCAGGATTGGTTTCCTTGATTACTGGTAGCGGAGTCTGTCTCCTCCTGTTAGGTGTATGTATTCTGATGGCTGTAGGTGGAGTGACCCATACGGGTGCTACCACTGGCGGAGCAGGCCGGGGTGTAACGCCACGGATATGTGCCCCCTCTTTCGGGCGAGGTGCCCTCTTCTTCTTGTGCTTTACAGGGATCTGCTGCCACCCCTGCTGTTCTTTCACGGGCTCCAGGAAATGGATTTCGTAGGTGCTCCGTGTGCTTGCTTCAGAGATCTCCTCAGGTAATGCCTGGTAGAGGGAGACCATGTTGACTGCTGCTCTCCTGGGAGGAGCTTCATGTGGCTGAGGAGGGTCTACTTTGTACTCTCCCAGCTCTATTTCATTCTTCTTTACCATTCCTTCGATGATGTCTTTGAAAACATAACAGTCTTCGATTGGATGTCCCAACATCTGGTGGTAGGGGCAGAATCTTGGACTGTCTTTTCTTTTCAGGTCCTCCGGTCTTCTTGGCTCAGGCAGGGTGACCATGCCGTATTCTGTTACCCAGTCGAACAGGACTCGGGTCTTGTCCTTTGGAAAGGAGTAGGCTTTCTTCATCTTGTCCCTCAGCGAAGGACCTTCTTTGTCATCCGGAGCTTTTGCAGGCTGCGGGGGAGCCGCCTTCTTGCCTTTCTCCTTCTGCTGTTCGAACGCCTTGATATCAAGCGCATTCGCTTCTTTAGGTGTGGGGCGCCGTTCCGCAGCCTTGCCTTTCTGGGCTGTGCTGGCAGCTGACGCCGGGACAGGCTTGGCTAGGAAAGCCTCCACTTCGGCCACCACATTATTCAGCCGGTCGAACGACCGTATTTCCATTCCAATCATCTTCTCCAGGACCTCCCTCCTGAGGTTTTGTTTGCATATTTGTACCGCGTCCTCCTGATGCGGGGGCCGCTTGCATCTCATTCCGAGGTTCCTCCACCTCTTGATGTAATCAAGGGCTGTCTCATCTGCCCTTTGTTTTGTTGAGTAGAGTTCGGCCACTGTGACCTCCCTCTCTGTGACATGGAATCTTTCTCTGAACTTTCTCTGCATATCCGACCAATCACTGATTGACCCGGCCGAGAGGCTAGAGTACCATTCAAATGCGAGCCCTGTCAGCGAGGACCCGAAGAACTTCAGCAAATATGACTCGTCGGTGGCCAGATCACCCATAACGGTCATGTAATATGCAATATGCTCTTTAGGGGATGCTTTCCCGTTGAATTTGTCAAACTTAGGCGGCTTGTTGACCCCCGGGGGAAGTCGTTTAGCCGCATGGTGTTGCGGGTAGGGCACCCGATAGGCATCAAATGCGACATAGTCACCTTCACTTTTCTCTGCGAGCTTCAGCTCGATCATCCTCTCCACCATCATCCGGTTCACGACCGTGGGGTCAACCGGTTCTGGATAGAAGTGTGCCGGCTGCAAGTATGGGGTGACCAGGGTGGTCGCCTGTGGAGGACGCAGCAGCGGGGGTGTCGGGTGCACCTGAGGGAGCACCGGAGGTAGCAGCGGCTGAGGCTGTGGCGGCCGCTGTTGTGCTGTCGCCATGCTTGGCTCTGACGGCTGGGGCAGTGTATAGAGCGGTGGAGGGTCGTCGCGATGAGCCGCTCCCTGGGATGACTCACCCTGGACTTCGGGTGGTTTAGAGGCCGATGAGTGTTCAATTTTTTCATCAGCTGCTTCTTCAGAGAGTCTATCTCTCGTTGATATTTTTGTAGTAGCATCAGAACTGATGGGTCTATGGTGGTGGGGATACCCTCTGTTGTCTCCCGGACGTACCCTCAGGCAGGATGTCGAGGAGGACGTCGTCTTCTTCTTCCGCCGTCACCACATTAGCGGTCAAGACGGGGGCCTTGTCATCCCAGTGGGGATAGACCTGGGACTGTTTCCCTTTAACCATCATCAGAAGCTCTCTTGCTGCTTCTGTTCTGCGGGTAGTCGGCCCCGGCCGTGCGGCCAATTGAGCCAATTCTTGGGGGTCTTCAGGAAGCTCCCCATATTGGTTAGATATACCAGCCATGTTGCAGGTGAAAACCTGCATCCTTCTCTTTTGTTGATAGACCCTCCTTCTAGCATGCTGCGGGAAGGTCAGTCTTTCAAACACAGAGATCCTTCTCCTTTCTTCCCGCTCGGGGAAAACTTCATCGGCTTCGATCTCGAAGCCGTCATTATATCCGTTGTCGTCGACTGACGACACCATCATTCTATCTCCCATATCTCCTTCATCTGCCACCGACGGGCAGTAATCTTCCTCAGTGGCGACTGTCTGCATCAGTCGCTGCTGTCCGAGTGAGGGGTTGCCTAAGCCTCGGAAATAATTTCTGACCAAGCAGGTCATCTCTTCTCGACCCCGCTCTTGATGTAGGACGGGGGGCGATTGTCGACCTCCAGCAGGAGGGATATAGGCCAGCCGAGCTCTGTCGGCCGGCTGTTGGAATCTTCATCCCGCAGCAGGGACGTTGGCTTGACGGGCCGCAGCCCGGAAACTTCTGTGGCGCGGAGGATCCGCAACCACCTCTTCTTCCTTCTTCGAGGGCAAGCCCCTTTCTCTTCTCACTTCCGCCTCATTGTTCACAAGACGACGGCAGATGGGTGTTAGCTAGTGGGCAGGTCGGGTTCGCTTGGGAACCCACACCTGTTTAAACTTCCTCGGCCTGGGTGCCGGGCTTCCTTGGCCACAGTGGCCGGCTTCTTCTATTTCTGCCCTCCTTCCGGCGAGGGCCTGATAGGCATTGTGGACAGGAATGTTGGGGATGACTCGGTCGGGGTCACCCGTGCAGTGCGTCCGTCGAGGAAGACGCGCATACCCCCGACTAGTATAGATTTCCCGGACTGAGACAGAGTTCCGGTGATTACAGCGGCATTCTTGCGGGCCTGGCGACACTGGCGTCCTCCAGGGTGTTTGTTGATGACATTGGGGTGGGTCCCACGTATGACGTGGTGCACCAGACAGCTAGCGGTCGGGGCCGGACTTTCGGACAAGTCTTTGTAGCAGGGAACCTCCAGAGGCTCTATTTTTTCCACAGCTTCCTTGACAGGTTCTGGGGCTTCGACCTCCAGCATATCTACAAAGGCTAACCCCAAAAAGTTGGGGAAGCCCACAGCGGCAGGGAAGCTGCCGAATTCCATGGGTACCGCCAGGTACCCTTGCGCGTGTCCAGCGACAATCGAAAGATCGAAGTCAACGCCAGCTATCCCGTTGATCGTCATTGATCTGCCTGCAAAGACAAACGAAGCAATAATCAGTAGCCTTTGAGAGGGCTTCGAAGCCCGAATATCCCGGCAAAGAGATGAAAGGTGACACTGGTCCCACCGGGCGTGCCAGACTTGTTTGCGACCTTTTCTTTCTTTCGCGGGTCGATCGACCAACTGACTAACTGGTAGTCAAATGATCAATTAACGACGCGGGCGTGCCAGTCACATGAGTGACGAATTTGTGATGCGCTCATTCTGACCCATGTCGGGCGAATGTGAGGTTCGGTCGGGACCAGCAGTCCGCCATACCATAAAGGCTATGGCGTTAATTACATCCCCCACGAGGAGGGAACACCTTTGATTAATTGCCGAGATAGCGGGCTGTCGAAGCCGAATTAAAAAGAGCTACATGATGATCATGACGAAAGCATGCAGGATGCATACATTTATCGTGCAGAAGATGCATAATTCATGGGATTATGGATCCTCGGTACGTGGCGGAGGACATAGGTCCGAAGACCACCGTCGCGCATAGCGAAGACTTCCGACCAGACGTAATCTGATTTTCTGTCGACGCCATTTAATATACCCGAGGATCTATGCATGCATGCACACATGGCGTTTGTGACTATATTAAGCATGATAATGGAATTCATGGAAGCAAATGGTAATCGACCACATTTATTACTCCCCATCGAGAAGAGGGAAGGCAACACAAGTGTGATAGCGAAAGCACAATGCTAACGGACATGGTGATGAAGATATAATAAAAGTATAGTTTAGGCCCGTTCGGCCCTTCCTTTATTCAATTTATTGACGCTAACCCCGAGGGACGGGAATCACCCAGGGGCAAGTAAGCGATTGGGGCAGCAGGAGGCTTCAAAACCGGCGCGAGCGTGCAAGGTAGCTTATACGGCGCGATAAAACATAGGTGTAAGCTTTTAATCCGGCGCGGCCATCATGGATATTAACACGGCGCGAAGGCTTGAGGGCGCGCCGGTTTAGGGCGCGCCGGAAAGGCGCAAAGGGAAAAAAATTGAATATGAGTCTAACGTTAATCCGCGCGGGGGGGTACCGCGCCGGATTAGGGCGCGCCGGCTAAGGCCGCGCCGTTCAACCCACCCTTTTTTATGAATTTCGCAACTATTGAGTTTGTTAAGTTTTTGGTGAGGATTCTGAAGTTATTTGGGGCCAATTGCTTATTGAATTGAAGTCAGAACTCTCCAAGAATGACGTGATAAGCCAGTGCGAGGTTACTACTCGAGCACCGGGATAATTGGGTCCAAAATGAGTATTTCGTTATGGTTTATTCATTATTAATCTGTCCAGAATTGGACAGCATCTCCCCTGAACCTGAAGAGTTGCAGGGGAGAAGCGGGGTCATGTTCACTCATGGAACAAGCCCCTAAACCGCCGGTCTGTGCAGAGACAGCCAGCAACTCCGCACGGATAAGGTGCCCCGAGGACTGGCCTACGAGGGACACCAAAGTTCCGTGGGTGGAGGTAACGGATGAGGCGACTGATAACGGAAGCGACACCCCGAGGACAAGCCTACAAGGGGTGGGCGACCTACAGCACACACTGCATCTGCTGAGGAGACAGAGATCTTCAGGGGAAGAGGTTCCGAGGACTAGCCTGCTAGGAACGTTCACCCTTTGGCCACCACAGAGCCCCCGGGGGACTGTGGGTTTGAGATTATTGGGTTAAACCCCTGTTATTGTCTGCCGTGGCCCTAAGGGAGCGTTTACCATTAAGAGGTAAGGCTCTCGACCACCCAGCACCTCTGTGAAACCATGGGGAAATGTTCCCCTCCCCGGATGACCAAGAGGAAATCAACGGAACTCAAGCGGTGGGGAATCACAGATGAGAGAAGGGAGATGTTCGTTACCACCGGGCTACCAATCTTAGGACCAAGGTATTGACTGCCGTGCGATTGGGCGGTTGGCGATTGGCAATCATATGGAGGGACAATCGGGAACATAGTCGAGATAATCCGGCCACATGGACATATATTCAAGCAACTGGACTGCGATGGTCACGAGACGAGCGGTCTCTAATTCTCATGCGAAACAGGGCAACGCAAATGGGAGAAGGAGACCAGAACTCGTGTTGAAATGGGAAGAGATATGTGCACAAGCATAGCTCTACCCTCCCAGAAAACGCAAAGGCCGTCGACTGAGAAGCAAACATAGACGGGAAAGCCCCGGGGAGGGGTTATCTCTGTAGCCCTTGATATTTCAGGGCATAAGCGAAATCGGAGAAAATCAGAATCATAGGATTGTGCACAGACGGACGCCCACGGAAACCCTCTGAAGGAAATCGAGATGGGAGAAGAGAATAAGGCACGGGCCATTCAACTCACCAACATTCATATATGAAGATGTATTGCTTCCCGGCGAGGAAACTATATACATATATTACAATTCCGATGCCGGCACTATGGAACGGCCACAGATTCGCTTACAGGGAAAACCCACAAGAGAGCAGCAAGGAGGAGGGATGGCGAAGAAGGAGAGAGGAGCCGGCTCATATCATCGCCCTCCCTCAGCCTTCTCGCTTACATTCATCAGAGAGGTAGTGAAGCGAGGGAGAAGACGAAAGAAATCAAAACGACTCGAACTCCCACCTGTTCCAGGGAACAGAATGTCGGCACGAAACCTTCTTCTCTCACTCTGAGGAGCTTCAGATGGGGACGAGAGATGGCCGTCGAAGGGCGCTTGCGAGGAACCTCCACTCCTCTCTGAAAGCTCTCTTCCCCTTTTTTTTCTCTATTTTTCTTCAAAGGCCCCCTCTCTCCTTGTTCTCGAGCCGCCACATATATAGGGGAGCGAGTTCGAACGTTAAACCGGCGTGGGATTGGCGCGCCGGGAAGAGACTTCATCAACCTATCGCGCCGGGATTGGAGGGCGCCGGTTTAACGGGCGCGCCGTATAAGGGTTCGCCGTATTAGCATTTCCCGCGCATTGCAGGTTAGCCGATGAATCCGGGGACGATCTCAGAGGTCATCGTGAACATTTATCTCGCCAATGCCCATCGAAACCTTGATGAGATGTTTTGTGAAGCCCCTCGGCTGACGTGCGGCCGTTCTCGAGACTCCAGATAGCTTCGATTTAATTACGCAGGTTTTCCGCTAATACGGCCTGCGGCTCTGTGATTCATGCTACTGGCTTGGTCTGGCTTGTACCCAAGCTCCTTAGGGGGTTGGATGACACCAGGGATAATTCCGTCTGCGCTAGATGATCATTCGGCCACTAACGGGCCCATCTTGTCGGGAAGCCATACCCCTGCCGGGTGATCGGGATTTTCTGCCGTCAGAGCTTTCGGTCCTCTGTCCCGGGGAACCAGGGGGACCCCTTCATCTTCAGGAGAACCTTTCGTAAGGCGGGAAGCCACTGGGTAGACCGTCGACCTTGGTCGGACAACGGGTGTAGTGTGTGCAGCATGACAGAGTCGATGCCGGTTCATTGGGCAGGCTTGGTCGCACTGCCAGTTGGTTGTGAGTTTGTCTCGGCTTTCCTGAGGTGAAGTCTCTGTGTCCCTATGGGATGACTCGAGGCTCTGGCAGCTTGAGAAATCTTTGATATGTTGATATTTATCAACTTCCGTGCCTCAGCGGGCCGGGTCCTTCGTCTTTGTGGCTTGGTCGCATACGATCATAGTTTGGGTGCCAACAGGGATCTCGTGCATCTCCTTCCTCCTCCCTTCATAGTTTCCACCACTACTCTACTGACTTAGGCATCGGAGGGTTTTCCCCAGGGAATCACCCCTGGGCCCCCTGATCCATTTCCCTTCCTTGCAGTTCACTGTTCGGTGATCATCTTCTCCAGCTCAGGATCAGCGCGAGATCGCCCCTCTTCATCTGGCGCCGTCTGTGGGAAACGATCAAAGAGCCAGCATGGTGCGAAGAAGTACAGGGAGGAGATCCATCGGCGATAGGGGGAAGGCCATGGTAGTGGGGGGAGAAGGCCCTTCTAAGGCCGCACAAGACCCCCCCTCCAACGCCAGCACCCCAACCGACGAACCACCTCTGCCCGCGGTGGTAGGGTAACCACCCAACGAGGGTGCTGACGCTTTCCAAGCCTTCAACGTAAAACTGGATGTCCTCGTGGAACTCATGAGGACCTAGGCGGCCAGGGAAGGAAGGTCACGCGTCCCTCCGGAAAGCCCTCCCCGCGGAGACGCGTCCCAACACACTGCCGGAGGTTGCTTCACCCTCTGAGGACGGCAGCTTATTCGCAACAGGTCAGGAGGACCTTCACAAGCCCCTCCTCCTGAGCAAGAGGCCTCCTCCACGCCAAAAAGGGGAAAACTTGGGGCACGCCGTCCTCACTCAGAGACCGAAGTCCCCAGGGAATGCCAGGACAGCCTGCCATCACGTCCCCCTAGCCCCACGGTGCAACGGTAGCCGAAGTTATCCCTCCGTCTGTGAGAGTTCGAGAGGCACTTCGCAGAGTAGGAGCGCGCCTTACGCGCCTTGCAGAAGACCTCCCCAGCCGAGGATGAGGAGAATTCCCCGTTCTCCGACTATATCTTGAAGGTAGAGGTATCTCCCAGAATCTCCATTCTGACCTTCAAACCTTACGACGGCCAGGGCGACCTGACCGATCACTTCGACAGCTTCAATGCCCTAATGACTCTTCACGGGGCGTCCGACGCCATCAAATGCCGAGCCTTCGTGACCACCCTGGTCCAAGGTGCCCAAGCAAGGTTCCGGGCCCTCGCCCCCGGATCCATCCGACACTTCAAGCAGTTTGGGCGAGTATTTAAGCAGAGTTTTGCCGACAGCGGCCCCCCAAGGTCGGTAGCGGGGCTATTGGCTCTCAAACAGGCGCAAGGGGAGAAACTCTGGGCCTATATCAACCGATTTAAGTCGGAAACCCTGAGAATCCCCCGCTTGAATGTAGCCTCGGCCATAACCACGCTGACCGGAGGCACCCGGGATGAGAACCTCCGCTGCGAACTTGTCCTCCACCCTCCCTCGACCCTTGCCGAGCTAGTGACTCTGGCTTTACGCCATGCTGAGTGCGAAGAAGTTCTTAGCGCATGCCGAGGCGCAACCGGCTCAGGTTGAGAGGGGGACAAGAAGCGAGCACCCGAGTCAAGCTCGGGCCAAGGAAAAAGGCGGAACCGAGATGGGGAGCACAAAGAACTGTCCCGGAAGTACGAGCAATACACTCCTTTAACTGCTCCAATGTACGAGATCTATGAAGACATCAAAGGCTCGGGCCTCCTCCGCCAACCTGAGCCAATGAGGTTGAAGAGCCGCAATCGCAGCAAGCACTACCTATTTTACAGCGATCACGGGCATCATACCGGCGATTGCCACCAGCTCCAGGATGAGATCGAGCACCTCGTCCGCCAGGGACACCTATCCCGGTTTGTGGCCGGGCATAGGGAAGACCGAGGCGCCCCAGAGGAGATCGACAACGCCCCTCGCAGGGTCCACATCAATGTCATCGTTGGAGGAGCTGCATCAGGAGGAGACGGTGGCCGAGGAAGGAAGCGTCATGCTGAGCAGGCGAGCCAAGCCATCGAGCCTCCCAAGGCCCCGCCAAGTGAGCCCCAGGTCATAGTCTTCTCCGACCAAGACCTGGAAGGGCTGACCACCCCGCATGACGACGCCCTAGTTATATCGGCCACAATAAACCATTGTAACGTAGATAGAATTCTAGTTGATAATGGAAGTGTCCTGATATATTATCTTATGAGTGTTTTCTTAAGATGGGGGAGAATCCGTCTAAACTCCGCCTGATCCGAACCCCCCTTTGCAAGTTCAATGGCCAGGTCACTTATCCCGAGGGAGCCCTAAGCCTACCAGTTACTCTCGGCACCCCACCCAAAACCGTTACGGTTATGGTGGACTTCATAGTGATCAAAGGTATGATAGTATACAATGCAATCTTCGACCGAGGGATCCTCAGCCGAACGAAAGCGGTGCCCTCTACCTATCCCAAAAAGATGAAGTTCCCCACTAAACATGGGGTGGGGGAAGTCCGGGGCAACTAGGCGATGGCCAGAAGGTGCTATAATATCTCGGTTGAAGCCACAAGGCCGGATGGGAAGAATAAGGGCCCCCGGGAAGTCGAGGAAAAACCCGCAACACCCGAGCCTGGAGGCGAGTTGCTAACGATTTTCCTAAACGATGACCCGACCCTAAGAGTAAAGATTGAAGCCGACCTACCATCCGAGGTTCAGCAGCAATACAAAGAATTCCTTTCCAGGTACATCTGAGTCTTTGCATGGTCTGATGATCAACTCCCAGGGATACCAGAAGAGACAGTGATGCATAAGCTCAACCTCGACCCGACCGTGAAGCCCGTACACAAACGCAAAAGGAAGCATGCGCCAGAGAAGCAGATGGTCATCAAGGAGCAAGTCACCAAGGAGTAAAAGACTGGTCCTTTTAGATCGGTCCTATACCCAATGTGGCTGGCCAACGTCGTCCTGGTGCCAAAAGCTTTGGGAAAGTGGCGAATGTGTGTGGACTTCACCGACTTGAACAAAGCCACACCAAAAGATTGCTATCTGTTGCCGAGCATCGACCAACTGGTTGACTCAATCTTGGGCAATGAGATACTCAGCTTCTTGGATGCCTATTCAGGCTACCACCAGATTAGAATGGATCCAGAAGATATCGAGAAGACCACCTTCATCACCGACTTCGGCGTGCATTGCTACACCCGGATGCCCTTCGGGCTGAAGAACGCCAGAGCAATGTACCAGCGGTTGGTCAACCATATGTTTGAGGGACAGGTCGGTCAGAACGTCAAGGCTTATATCGACGACATGCTCCTCAAGACCCCCAAGGCCGAAGACCACTTCACCGACCTAGTTGAGACCTTCGACACTCTCCTGAGGTACAATATGAAGCTCAACCCCACCAAGTGTGCCTTCGGAGTAAGGTCCGGTAAATTCCTGTGTTTCTTGGTGACTCAACGTAGGATCGAGGCCAACCCCGATAAGGTCCAGGCCATCTTGGACATGCGGCCCCCCACCTGCACCAAGGACATTCAACGCCTTACCGGGCGCATTGCTGCGCTCAACCGATTCCTGTCCCGTGCGGCCGAACGATGCCTACCCTTCTTCAAACTGTTGAGGGGGCCCAAAATGGCATTTGCTACGTTCGCATGGGATAGGGAATGCCAAAGGGCGTTCACTGAGCTTAAGGAGTTCCTGGCTTCGCCACCGGTGCTATCCAAGCCGTTCCAGGTGAAGCCCTACATCTCTACCTCTTGGCAACTCCATCCACAGTTAGCTCGGTCCTGGTCAGAAATGACTCGGGAGTCGAGAGACCGGTCTACTACACCAGCAAGGTGCTCAACAAGGCTGAAAGAAGGTACCTCGCAACCGAGAAACTCGTGCTAGCATTAGTTACCTCGGCCAAGCGCCTTCGACCCTACTTCCAAGGGCACTCCATCATCGTGCTGACCGGTGAACCACTGAAGAGGATCCTCACTCACCCTGAAGCCTCGGGACGCCTTGTCAAGTGGGCCATTATGCTCGGGGCCTATGATATATCGTACCGACCTTGCTCGGCTATCAAAGGATAGGCGCTCGCTGACTTCATCACCGAGAGCACCATCCCGACCGAAGAAAAATCTCCATCCGCACCTGGGCCAACCTAGGAATTGTTCATCGACGGATCCTCCAACTCGGCCGGGAGCGGTGCCGGTATCCTCCTGAAGTCCCCCGAAGGAGCAGAGCTGCAATATGCCTTGAAGTTCAACTTCCATGCATCCAACAACACCTCCGAGTATGAAGCCCTTATCTCGGGAGCCCGCATGGCCCTGCGGTTGGGGGCTGAGCGAGTCAGAATCCACACTGACTCCCAACTGGTCGCTAGCCAGGTCAACGGTGATTACGAAGCTCGGGAAGCACCGATGGTCAAATACCTCCAGCTGGTCAAAACCGTGGCACAACAGTTCGAGAGTTTTGAGGTAGTCCGAATAGCTCGGGAGGAAAACTCCCGAGCGGACGCCCTCTCTCGTCTGGCCTCCTCTCTTGACCCAGAGAGTACTCGATCGGTCCTTCTCGAAGATCTAGAGCGACCGAGCATTGATTCGGAGCTCATGGTTGTTGACTCGGCCTCCTCAAGCGACTGGCGTACCCCCTATCTGTCATGGCTCCAAGACTCCCAGGAGCCTCCCGACCCTCGGGAAGCCTAGAGATTGAAGTACCAAGCTCGGCGATTCGTCATTCTGGACGGCACTTTATACCGCAGATCCTTCTCCGGTCCCATCCTGAAGTGCATCAGTACTGACAAAGCCAACCGAGCGATTCAAGAAGTTTGCAAAGGCCTATGCGGAGCGCATCAAGGAGGAAGGTCGCTCGCCAGGATCTTGCTTCGGCAGGGTTACTGGTAGCCCACTCTGCAGTGCGACTGCTCAACCTACGTACGACAGTGTGACCGATGCCAGCGATTTGACCATTTGGTCCATCAGCCGGCAACGGAGCTTATCACCCTAGCCGAGCCTTATCCTTTCGCTCGGTGGGGGATCGACATCCTCCGGCCATTCCCTATGGCTCAAGCCCAGAAGAAGTTCATCATTGTCGCCATCGACTATTTCACCAAGTGGATCGAGGCCGAAGCTACAGCTAGGATCACCGAGACAGTCGTATGGAGCTTTATCTGGAAATTGATCATTTGTCGCTACGGCATCCCCCAGGTGATAGTGAGCGATAATGGTTGGCAGTTTGACTCTCGTTATTTCCGAGACAGATGTGCCGACCTGAACATTCGCAATCACTTCACATCGATCGCCCACCCTCAGGCTAATGGGCTGGTCGAAAATGCCAATAAGACTATCTTAAAAGGCATTAAGACTAGGCTCAGCAAAGCCAAGGACAACTGGCTCGAGGAATTGCCGAACGTACTTTGGTTGCACATAATGACTCCAAGAGTGGCAACCGGTTAGAGTCCCTTTCAGCTGGTGTACGGCACCGAGGCCGTGTTCCCGTTGGAGATCGGCAATCCCTTCCTCCGAGTCATCTGCTTCTCGCCCGAGGCAAACGACCAGAAACTACTCAAAAACCTCAACCTAGCGGATGAACTCCAAGAGATTGCCAATATCCGAGCAACGGAATATCAACGCCGCCTCACTCGATACTACAACACCAAAGTCCGGGACAGACACTTCCAGCCAGGAGACTTCATTCTCAAGAAAGCCGAAGCCTCTCGACCACTTGAGGCGGCGGGTAAGTTATCCCCTAATTGGGAAGGCCCCTACCGAGTGGTCAAGACGCTCGAGAAAGGAGCGTACCGGTTATCTACTATGGAAGGAGAACCCATCTCTCGGACGTGGAATGCGACTACACTATGCAAGTTCTATTTCTGAACACCCCAGTTGTGTAAGTAATATGAGACAAGGCCAAAATTTCCTTCCTCTTTCATTCAAACAATTGTTTGTACATCAGAAAGGCCAAAGCCAATACAGTACATGTCAAAAAAGTAAAAATCCATCTGGCGCCACCATAGGAGCCCATCGCTCGGCCGACCTGGTTTACTTTCATGCGTCCAGCCACTGACTCTGCCTCGTGCGAAAATTGGCTCGGATAAAGGATAGTCGACCCCGTTGGCTCGGGCAACTCGGAACAAAGGTGACAGAGGAAGGCTATCTTCCAAGTTGCGCAGGGAAGACTAAGGGGAAACAACAAGAAGAAGAGGAAGAGATACAAGAGACGTCCTCCTCTCTGCCAACTCTTTGAAAGACAGAGAGTGCAGGCACCCTCTAAAGAGTGAAAGGGGAGGGAGAAAAAGAAACTAGCAGAGCTGGACGAGAGGCAGGGGAAAGCCCGAAAAGGAGGGAGCTTAATTGGCTTCCTCCTCCCCTCGGGATGGAGTCGGCAGATTAGGGATAAGTGTTCGACATGCCCCAGCATGTCGGACCTTCTGCCCGAGCAACCTCCCCGCAAGCGCCAGCTGGAGTTGATAAAAGAAGGCGACGTGCTTTCGCACGTCGAACCCCCTTCTAACCCATCCACTGGTCGTCGAACCCCCTTCAGACCCGAAGCAGCAAGTTACTATCTCTTCTTCATCATCTGCAGCCTCATCTTCCAGGGCGTCTTCCATGCTTCAAATCTGACGGCACAATACTTCGTGAAGAAGGAGGGAGAAAAGACTGTCTGGGAAACCCTAAGCGATGGAGAGGAAGGGACGCCCTTCAGACCTTTTATAGGCGAAGGGAGGCTACTTGCCTTAAATGATTCTCTCCTCAAAATCTTGCTAAAGAGACCTCTCCCTGCAAACGGTCACCTCAAACTTCTCAGTTCCATCCCAGCGGGACACACGAAGCAGCCAGGCATTTAAAGCATGAGAAAGCGGAAAGACACCATGTCAGACACCCGCCCAACCATCATGCGAGATCCACGCAGAAAGTATCGGCACTTTTCAACTACTGCGGATACACTGGTCAAACCACGGCAACGGCGGTACAAAAGAGTTAAGTTTTTATCATAACGCTACTGCCTTACGTTTTTGACCTTCCTTTACACAAAAGAGAAGTTTCTTCTTCTTAAAAAAAAAGGAAAAAACATACAAGGAGAAAAAGTAAAATAGATACATTAGGCCTCTGGCCCATCCTGAGGCTCGAAAGCGGAAGGCTCGGGCGGTCTGCCCCCGGCACCCTTGGCGACGACCGACCCTGGCACTGACCCCACCGGTGTGGGAACTGCCTCAGTTGCGCACCCTCCCGAGGCATCCGGAGTTGGCGACCCCTCGGACGAAGATGAGTCCCCCTCGTCTCCTTCGCCCCCCGACATCGAACCAGAGGAACCAGAGGATGACAAATCTGAGTCATAACGTTGCCCGGACGGGAAATTTATAGTCTCGGACGCCTGCTCCTCCGCATAAGAGATGGCCCGATTGTAGCCCTTCTTAAATCCCTTGTGAATACCCCGGCGAAGTGCTGACTCATAGTAGGGGAAGGCAGCCTCCTTAAGGTTGACCCGGTAGGCCTCTGAGCATTTGTAGTGCTCGAGCGCCTCCGCACCGTCCGACCCACCCTACCAGCGAGCTCGGCCTTCTCCCACTCCGCCTCGGCCAACCTCCGCCCGATCAGCCTCAGCCTCCATTCGAAGACGCACGGCTTCCTCCGCCTGGTCCACCAGCTCGGCGCGCTCAGCCTCCCACCGGCCATCTAGCTCGACGCGGGCCAAGCACTCCTCCTCCAGTAGACGGTGGAGTGATCTCGCGCTGGTCTCGCGAGGGCTGATCTCCAGTAGATGAAGAAGCGTGATCTCGCGCTGGTCCTAAGCGGATGGTGGATCACCGGATAGTGAACTACAAGACAGGGAAACGGATCAGGGGATCCAGGGGAAACCCTGGGGAAAACCCTCCGATGCTTAAGTCAGTGGAGCTATGGCGGGAGCAATAAAGGGAGGTGAGAGCTTGTGCGCGAGATCCCTCTCCACCAGAGGGTGAAGTGGTTCTTGCTCAGGAGCTTTGAGCGTATGATTGCCCTTACCTTCGTCGGAGGGTCTCCCTGGTTTAAATAGTACGCCGTCTCTTGGAGTCCTGTAAGCCGAGGGGTTTCAGGTGGGGGTTACATCCTCATCGTGGGCTTTTATTGCCTTATCGTGGGAACGTTATCACCTTGGGGAAGAAGAAGTCCCTTGCCTTCCTGAATTCCTGCCTGCTGTGGACTCTTAACGGCTGCAAAGGATAAGCAATTGTCGGCCGTTCCGAGCTCAAAGAGGCCAGCCCTACCGGGCGATAGGCTTAGCTCGGAAGAGGATGGGTCGGATGGATCGGCGTACGCCTTCTTCTCCCGGGCGGAGATATGGCTTGGGCCGACCTTTCTTGTGACCTGACCGACACTCGGGCCCTCCGAGCCTAGAGGCCGCCTAGGAAGATTGTGTCCTCGAGCGATTTTTTATTGGGCTTTCTTCCCTGAGTGGGCCCTGTGGGCTGTCACTTAGGCGAGCTTGGCCTCGTTGGGTCCTGTCGGGCCTAGTCGGGCTACTCTTTGAATGGGCTACAGAAATCCCCCTCTCCACTTGTCCCCCTCCTACTCCCGAGCCAAAGGAGGCTCGGACGAGTAGTATTTGAGGGCTTTGGACCGGCGTGGCTCAGGTGGGTGGAGATCTGGCGGTGTTATAAAGCCACGTGCCGTGGTCACCTGGGCCCGTAATAATTATGATCCTGACGGATTTGAAATGAAGGGGCCCCCTTTTTCTCGGAGGTCGGAACGACGCGCCGCCTCCCGCGAGGGTTTATAGGCGTCGGGCACTGGTTGTCATTCCAGACTCTCTAGGGTTTTGGCTTTCCTTCACTCCTTTGCTTTTAGGGCTCCTTGATGCACCGTGAAGACACAGCGGAGGAGCAGAGACTTGCGGCGGCGTTTGAGGAGTTGGAGAGGATAACTGCGGAGGCAGTCCGGCAGCTTCTTCCTCCCCCGGAATCTTCAAGATCCCTTGAGAATTCTTCTTCCAGCTCTTCCTCGGAATCCATGGCGGACCAGCGTTTGTGTGCTGAAGGATGGGGCGACGAACCGGTGGCGAGAGTGCCCGTCCCGAATCGCAGCGAACTGGGGGAAGCTGAGGTGAAGAGGCTGGAGCACAGGTTCGTCTGCCTCTTAGGTACAACTTTGTTACTGCTGCCCCGTATGAGATGAGTCTGGACGACTACATGGGCCACATCTGCACCTTTCTTCTGGCGTGGAAGAGCGGGTTTCGCCTCCCCTTTGAGCCCTTCGTCCTTACGCTCCTCAATTTTTTCCAGTTGGCGCCCATTCAGTTGGTTGCCAACTTGTACCTCCTCCTTTCTACCTTTCGAATTCTCTGCCGTCAGTGTGGGGTTCCTCCTTCTTTGGACCTTTTCCATTATTTCTTTGAGTTGAAGGTGCATCCGTCGGCGGGGAAAGGTTTTTACTTCATCCAGGCGAGGAGGAGCAGGAGCTGCATTTCGCTGGCGGCGAAGGATTCCTCGCATAAAGGGTGGAAGACCCAATTTTTCTGGGTGAAGATACATTCGGTGGAAGAAACCTGGAGATGTCAAGTGATGCCTAATTTCCACCCAAATATCCCTCCCCGGCAGGAGGAGTTCCCTTCAGATGTGGAGGAGTATGTCGCTCGTCTGCTGAAGCATCGCCAGTCTACCGAGGAGTTGGTGACGCCGGAGAATGTCGAGCGGTGTCTTCTCACGCAGCTAAAGCCGTCAGGTACCACCATTTAGGTTTTTCTTTGGGGGTTGCCTTTCTTTTCCTGATCACGGCTTCTCCTCTACTGCAGACACTAGGCGGGAGCACCTGGAGGAAGTTGCTAAGATCATCGATCTTGTTGACGACTCGGCGGCCGATGAGCTGGGCGTCCCGGTAGGTCGCTCCCAAGCCTGAGATAAGGGCAAGGGGTGGCTTTCGAGGGGGCCTCACGGTCGGGCGGTGCAAAGCGCAAGGATCCCAAGGAGGGAAGGTTGCGGGAAGCCATGAAGGCCAGGAAACGGGCCAAGAAGGCCGGTCTACTCATCACTGCCAGGGGCGACTCTGGTTCAGCGGCGCTCCCCTCTCAGGGGCAAGATGGGGCCGACCCAACCGGGCTGGCTCTCCCATCCGCCGAGCGAGAGAGGGCCTAGGAGACCAGGGGCCCCACAGAGGATGGTGACGATGGGTCGACTCTCCCCTCGATGGGAACAGAGGGGGCCGAAGTAGAAACAGCCGAGGCCGAGACTGGGGGGCCGGTCGAGGTGGGTGATGTCTCGAGTGGCGATGCACGGGCCGAGACAGTTGAGATCGGGGGTTCGCCTGTAGAGGCGTCGCAGCCCCAAATGTCCGTGGTGCACGGGTCGGCCGAGCTCGCAGCGTCGATCGAGGCCAGGGGTTCGCCCGCAGGGGTGTTGCAACCCCAACCGACCGTAGTGCGCGGAGCGGCTGAACCCGCATCTCGATCCGGACCTTCTGGCAAGGCGCCGGGGCGGAAGGGGTTCCCATGCCAGTGGCGCTGGAAAGGCTCCGTATCTAGAGCAATATGTACAAGCTCTGCCGCGAGGTGTCCGTGAGGATAAAAGGCGGAGACAAGCGTCACTCCCCGGTCGGGGTCCTCGACGTCATCATGAAGGGCGGCCTGGTCATGGCCCAAATGGGGGCCACGATGGCGGAGACTTATACCCGGGCGGAGTCAGAGCGGCTGAACCTCCCTTGGACCCTCGAGGGGTGTGAGAGGAAGTTGTCTCAACTCAATGAGACGCACGAGGGGCTCCGGCAGGGAGTTCTCCGCGATCAGGGCATTAGCGCGGTCGAGCAGGCTGGAAGTCGGAGCGTTGACCGAGCAGCTAGCCAAGGCCCGGGAATCTCTTGAGAGGAAAAGCAAACTCCTTGAGGAGGAGCGCCTTCACCATCTCGAGCTGGCCGGCCATTGGGAGGCTGAGCGCGCCGAGCTGGTGGACCGAGCGGAGGCAGCGGAGCGCCTTCATTTTGAGGCCGAGGCTGACCAAACTGAGGCGGAGGAGCGATCGGCGGAGGCCAAGGGGTGGGTGGCCGAGGCTGAGCTAAAGTCGGCTGAGGCAGAGAGGTGATCAGCGGAGGCCAACGAGCGTGCAGTCGAGGCGGAGCGGAAGTCGGCCGAGCTTGCCGAGAGAATGGGGCTGGTCAGAGCGGAGGCGATCAAGCAATACAGGGGCTCAGAGGCCTACCTAGCCGACCTGCAGGAAGCTGCCCTTCCACACTACGAGGCAGCACTTCACCGAGGCATTCGCAAAGGGTTCGAGCAGGGTTACCGCCGGGCCGTTGCCTATGCCGATGCATAAGATTCCGGGATCGACTTCCCCTCTGGCCAGTGCTATGACTCGGACGAGTCGTCTTCTAGCTCCTCGGCGTCGGGCAGGGAAGATCCAGAGAGCTCTTCTCCGGTGGGGTCACCAACTCCGGCTACCTCGGGAGGGCTCACGGCAGAGGCAGTTCCCGCGTAGGCGGGGTGATGCGGGACGAGACCACGGACACGACAAGCTCGTGACTGCCCCTTAACGAGGGAAGCGTCGGACGTGCACGGTTGAGAAACCGGCAGTGAGCTAGGGTGATCGGCTCTCTCGTGTGCCCGGATCGGGTCATGGGACGGTCTCGCACTCTCTCGCAGCAGCGGTAATGAATAGATAAAGTGAGCTAGATATCCTACACATGCTCTCTAGCAGCGGCATAAACAAATATATATGAAGTAAGCAAAATGCCAAGTAAGGGAGCGAATGCGATACCTCCACGCGCTCGGCGTGGGGACGACGGACCCGGCCGAAACTCGTACTCCCGGGATAAATATTACACAATGATGACAGCAATGAAATATCACCCACTCCACGTAGGGAGGTAAAGGTGATGGGAATCGACACTGAGCCAGTACTTTTCATATTGCATTTATATCCTTTGGTTTATTTTTATATCCACGGGAAAGTATACGCGTAATTGTACGGCTTTATCGGCCAATGCGTCATTCTCACGGATTGTGTGGGTTTCTATGTAATTTGTCAGTAGGACCAGCAAGGGGGCCCCCAGCCCTTTCCCATTGGTCCATGTCATCCATGTGGGGCTGGTCAACCATCCTAGGTGGCCATCTAGAAGGGTTGAATGCCATTTGACCACATGGGAGACAAGTGGCTTAATTAGTCCATGGTGGGTTACCTACCTCACCTACCCATTCAACCGCATTAACCATGGTCAAGGGGGCGCCCCTCTCCCCTTAATATTTTATTAATTTTTGTGTGTCATTCACACTTAATCCCAGCCCTTCAATCCCCAACCCTTGATCTAAGGGTCCACATTAGATTAGAATGGTAGCATATATAAGCTTGTATTTTCATGAGAAAATCAATGAAAAATCAGAATTTTTGTTGAATGGCCAAGAGCTTGGTGCGCCCCCAGCCCTCTCCCCTTTCGTTCCTCTCCTCCAACCTCAAGTTCTAGAGTGTTTCTATCTCCTATCCCCTCCCCTCTATCTCCGGTGATCGTCTGTGCCGCCGCCGCCGTTCGTGCCGCCTTCGAGCCGCCGCGAAACCGTTCTCGGTGTTCTATCCTACTGGATAGAGGTATCTTCCCAAAATTCCTGCTATCAGCAATGGCCTCTTCGTGATCTGCAATTTTTATGGTGTATTCTTCCGTTATATCCCAAGCTCCACCTAAATTTTCACGCCCAAATTTCATCGTTTAGTGTTTTCCCATTTTCGTGCATCTTTCACTCCCAGATCTATTTTGTCTCTGTCTACAGTGACAGCAGCCCTGTGTTTCTCACCTCCGACCCTCTTTTTGATTTTTTAAATCCTTCCAATTTCACTAGGAGTTCTGTCCATAATTCCCTACATCCACGAATTTTCTTAATTTTTGATCAGCCTTCCATCTATTTTTAACAATTCGTGTTCTTCCTCAGCTACAGTGTTGTCAGCCAGATTCCAGATCCGACCCACTGCTAGTGAAAAAATCATAGAAATTCGTAGTCTTCCCCAAATCCAGATCCCAAAATAGTCCTGGTTTTGTAGCTTGATTTTCCACAATTTGTCGGAAGAACACAACCCCATATTCGGACGTCTACCTTGCGGTAAAACGCAATCACAGGAAAGTTCCCTGCTAGTCTAAGAGTTCAGACACTGTACAATAGCAACCTTCAAAATTCGCCAATCAGAAGTACAGGCTTGATTATTTTTCTGTAATCACCTTGGGTTGAAGCCCCCCGAAGCATCTTTCCAACAGCGCCAGTTTCGTCATATTCCGACGTCGGGGCTGATCGCAGCGTCCGTTCTCGCCGGAGCGCGCGCCGAAAAATAGAACCGGCAGGTCCGTGGCCGGTTATTCCGACCGGTGCCGATCGGAGCCGCCCGGCCTCCGGCCGGTGAACCAGCGTGCCGCCAGCCCAGGGAACGTTTCTCTAAGTGTCCCCACTACAGCGGTGTCACCGGGTCCCACTCGACCCCTCCGGACAGCACGTGGGCCCCACCGTCACTAGTTCGGGTGCTGCCGAAGAGACGCGAGAAGCCGCCCGTCAACCCGAATTCGGTCCTGCCGGGCCCGTTTGTGTAGCCCTTTACCTCCCTGCGTGGAGTGGGTAGTAATTCATTTACTGTAATATGGTGTATTAATTATCCCGGGAGTACGAGTTTCGGTCGGGTCTGTCGTCCCCACGCCGAGCGCGTGGAGGTATCGTCCTCGCTCCTTACTTGGCATTTTGCTTAATTTCATATATGCTTGTTTATGCCGCTGCTAGAGAGCATGTGTAGGGATATCTAGCTCGCTTTATCTATTCATTACCGCTGCTGCGAGAGAGTGCGACACCGTCCCGTGACCCGATCCGGGCACACGAGAGAGCCGATCACCCTAGCTCATTGTCGGTTTCTCAACCGCGCACGTCCGATGCTTCCCTCGTTAAGGGACAGTCACGAGCTTGTCGTGTCTGTGGTCCCGTCCCGCATCAATTTGGTATCAGAGCGAGTTTGAGTCTAGGGTGTCAAAAAGAAAAAAAAAAGAGTGTCATGTACGTCTAGTCATTAGTCATTGTCTAAGTCGTGTTTAGGGTCATCATTGTTTTAAAACAAAAAAAAAGTGTCCTTTTGCATTACATCCTAATAACCTGGTATATCAAAAGGTGTTGTCCGAACGTTAGGCTACGCCTATCGGGAAGGCCGCACACTTGCGCGAGTGATCTTCGGATCGATTAACTCCGCCACGTGCCGAGTTTTGGTTACGTCTAGGTGCATCATCTTGTAGTGTGCATTTGCCTTAGTCGGTGTCTCCTACTCCGTGTCTTGCATGCCCACTCGTCGAGGTACTCAATACTCACCCCCACCACCACCTATGGCGGAATCCCGAGTCTATAGTTCCGATGAAGTGGCCACATTTTTCTGAACTCTTGTGGGGAAAATGGATGGGTTGAGTGAGCGCATGGATGAGTTAAGTACTCGAGTGGATAGGATGGAAGGAGCGAGTACCCGAGTGAATGGCCTAGGCACCCGCCTAGAAGAGAGGATGAAAGCCGTAGAGGATAGGGCCGCTGGGTCGAACCAGTCCATTCAAGGATTAGTCGGGAGAGTTGCCGCACTAGAGAGAGGTCCATCCGAGGCACCACCGATTGTCCCAGTCCAAGCACCCGTCCCACCTACACAAGGTCAACCGGAGCCAGGTCAACAACCCGCGACTCCAAGGGTTCAAGGGATAGCTAATAGGAGGCACGAAGTCCCCGAGGTGCATGACTATGAGTCCGAAAATGAGCATCGGGGGCATGGTCGTGATTACCGCCCTACACGGCGTACCCACGACCAAGATATGGATGAACGGGCCATTCGGACCGTTCGGGCCGACCCTCCCACCTTTGACGGGTCCTTGGACCCAAAGGTCTATCTTGATTGGGAGGCTGGTATGGACCGATATTTTGAGTGGTTCGAGATGTCGGACCAACGAAAAGTCAAGTACGCCAGGATGAAACTTTTAGGCCAAGCACAAACCTATTGGAGGAACATGGAGAACCTATTGTTTCATCGTCAAGAACCCCCGATCGATACATGGACCGATATGAGGGAGAAGCTTAGGAAGAAGTACCTCCCTATCTCCTACCGCCAGCGTCTTATAGAGAGGTGGTAAAGTCTCACCCAAGGAGACCGGTCCGTCTCTGATTACATCGCCGAATTTGATGAATACTACTTGCGATGTGATGCCACGGAGGAGGATTCCCTTACCGTCTCTCGGTTCCGGCGTGGTCTACGCCCACACCTATGGTATGAGCTTCTCCGCCGCAAGGTGGACAAGCTGGAGGATGCTTATCAAGTTGCTCTCGAGATGGAGCAATTCGAGGGTGAGTTCGAGTCTATTCCCCGGTGGAGCCCCGCTCCTCCCCGTAGTGACTCCCGTGGCTCCTTAGGTTCATACCCGAGGGGACCTATGGCTCGTCCACAGGAGCCCGTCCGTCAGGAGCCCTTTGCTCCTAGACCTCGACCTCCCCCACCACGGGATCTACCTCCACCCCAACCACCGGCACCCGTTGCCCGTCCCCCGGCACCCATAGGCCGTCCCACGGCCCCGACACTCCCTCCTCTGTTGCCCACGACACCTACACCACCCTGGTTGCCTACACCCCCTACCCGTCTGGAGGATAAGGGTAAGGCGCCTCTTATCGGAGAGAGCAGTTGGTCCCGGCTGTAATGTTTCCATTGTCATGGGTTTGGCCACTTCGCCAACCAATGTCCCACTCGTGCCACACTAGCTCTAGGGGTTGAGGAGACCTTGCCATCTGAGCTTGAACTTGTCAATTATGAGGCCGACCAAGCACTAGCCGATGAGTACTATGCCATGGGGGGAGAGTTGGACGGCTCACCCGCCGCCCAGGATGCCGCCACTTAGTGGGCTTGTGTCACCACCTTAGTTTAGGGTCATATATGGTCGGTGTGGTTTGTTTTGTGTGGTTTGTTTAGTTTGTGTGTCGTTTGTTTATCTGCATGCGTCTTGTGCAAGCTCGTTGTCGTTCTCTTATGAGTAAGAGGCGAGTGGACTCACTTGATGAGTATGGGATCGGTTCCACATCTATACCCGGATCAGTCACCTATAGGGACTCGGCGGTGATTCCTAGTGAGTCTTCGAGCTATTTTCTTCCCTTTTGAGAGTGCCCCTTCGGAGTAACCACCTTTAGCCCATCGCAGTTCGCATATCGAGTATATATGGAATGAGCAGGTGACGATCACTCGGAGCGGAGCATACCCGCGCTACTTGGCACGGTGACGGATCCGCCGGAGTACTCGAGCATCCATACCCCTACTCGACAGGGTCGAGTTCCTCCCACCCGGGGAGAGTTGATGGGAATCGACGCCGAGCCAGTACTTTTCATATTGCATTTATATCCTTTAGTTTATTTTTATATCCACGAGAAAGTATACGCGTAATTGTACGGCTTTATCGGCCAATGCGTCATTCCCACAGATTGTGTGGGTTTCTATGTAATTTGTCAGTAGGATCAGCAAGGGGGCCCCCATCCCTTTCCCATTGGTCCATGTCATCCATGTGGGGCTGGTCAACCATCCTAGGGGGCCATCTAGAAGGGTTGAATGCCATTTGACCACATTGGAGACAAGTGGCTTAATTAGTCTAAGGTGGGTTACCTACCTCACCTACCCATTCAACCCCATTAACCATGGTCAAGGGGGCGCCCCTCTCCCCTTAGTATTTTATTAATTTTTGTGTGTCATTCACACTTAATCCCAGCCCTTCAATCCCCAACCCTTGATCCAAGGGTCCACATTAGATTAGAATGGTAGCATATATAAGCTTGTATTTTCATGAGAAAATCAATGAAAAATCAGAATTTTTGTTGAATGGCCAAGAGCTTGGTGCACCCCCAGCCCTCTCCCCTCTGGTTCCTCTCCTCCAACCTCAAGTTCTAGAGTATTTCTACCTCCTATCCCCTCCCCTCTATCTCCGGTGATCGTCTGTGCCGCCGCCGCCGCCGTTCGTGCCGCCTTTGAGCCGCCGTGAAACCGTTCTCGGTGTTCTGTCCTGCTGGATAGAGGTCTCTTCCCGAAATTCATGCTATCAGCCAAGGCCTCTTCGTGGTCTGCAATTTTTATGGTGTATTCTTCCCATGCATCCCAAGCTCCACCTAAATTTTCACGCCCAAATTCCATCGTTTAGTATTTTCCCATTTTCGTGCATCTTTCACTCCAGATCTATTTTGTCTCTGTCTACAGTGACAGCATCCCTGTGTTTCTCACCTCCGACCCTCTTTTTAATTTTTCCAAATCCTTCCAATTTCACTAGGAGTTTTGTCCATAATTCCCTACATCCATGAATTTTCTTAATTTTTGATCAGCCTTCCATTTATTTTTAAAAATTAGTGTTCTTCCTCAGCTACAGTGTTGTCAGCCAGATTCTAGATCCGACCTACTGCTAGTGAAAAAATCATAGAAATTCATAGCCTTTCCCAAATCCAGATCCCAAAATAGTCCTGGTTTTGTAGCTTGATTTCCCACATCTTTTCGGAAGAACACAATCCCAGATTCGGACGTCTACCTCGCGGTCAAAGGCAATCCACAGGAAAGTTCTCTACTAGTCTGAGAGTTCAGACACTGTACAACAGCAACCTTCAAAATTCGCCAATCAGAAGTACAGGCTTGATTATTTTTCTGTAATCACCTTGGGTTGAAGCCCCTCGAAGCATCTTTCCAACGGTGCCAGTTTCGTCGTATTCCGACGTCGGGGCTGATCGCAGCGTCCGTTCTCGCCGGAGCGCGCGTCGGAAAATAGAACCGGCAGGTCCGTGGCCGGTTATTCCGACCTGTGCCGATCGGAGCCGCCCGGCCTCCGGCCGGTGAACCAGCGTGCCGCCAGCCCAGGGAACGTTTCCCTAAGTGTCCCCACTACAGCGGTGTCATCGGGTCCCACTCGACCCCTCCGGACAGCACGTGGGCCCCACCGTCACTAGTTCGGGTGCTGCCGAAGAGACGCGAGAAGCCGCCCGTCAACCCGAATTCGGTCCTGCCGGGCCCGTTTGTGTAGCCCTTTACCTCCCTGCGTGGAGTGGGCAGTAATTCATTTGCTGTAATATGGTGTATTAATTGTCCCGGGAGTACGAGTTTCGGTCGGGTCCGTCGTCCCCACGCCGAGCGCGTGGAGGTATCGTCCTCGCTCCTTACTTGGCATTTTGCTTAATTTCATATATGCTTGTTTATGCCGCTGCTAGAGAGCATGTGTAGGGATATCTAGCTCGCTTTATCTATTCATTACCGCTGCTGCGAGAGAGTGCGACACCGTCCCGTGACCCGATCCGGGCACACGAGAGAGCCGATCACCCTAGCTCATTGCCGGTTTCTCAACCGCGCACGTCCGATGCTTCCCTCGTTAAGGGACAGTCACGAGCTTGTTGTGTCTATGGTCCCGTCCCGCATCAAAAGGGCTACACAATGGGGTCCGGGAGGACCGAATTCGGGTTGACGGGCGGCTTCTAGCGTTGATTCGGCAGCACTCGAACTTGTGACGGTGGGGCCCACGTGCTGTCCGGAGGGGCCGTGTGGGACCCGGTGGCACCGCTATAGTGGAGGATGCCTGGCAGGGTGCTCCCTGGAGTGGGGGTGCGCTGGTTCGCCGGCCGGAGGCCGGGCGGCTCCGGTCGGCACCGGTCGGAATAATCGGCCACGGGCTGTAACTTCTGGTTTTCAGTGCTCGTCTCGGCGAGAACGGGCGCTGCGATCAGCCCCGATGTTGGATCGACACGAGACTAGCGCCGTTGGAACGCTAACTTCAACTCCTTCAATCTAGGCCTGGAGATCTGGTCTGGATCTACACGGATCTGGACTTATGGAATTTCTAAGTTCTTATTGTACAGTTCCTGAAATCTCAGGTCAGCAGAGAACTTTCCTGTGGATTACCTTTGATCACGAGGTAGACGTCCGAATCTGGGGTTGTGTTCTTCAGAAACGTTGTGGGAAATCAAGCTACGAAACCAGAACTATTTTTGGATCTAGATTTGGGGAAGGCTACGAATTTCTATGATTTTTTCACTAGCAGTGGGTCGGATCTAGAATCTGGCTGACAACACTGTAGCTGAGGAAGAACACGAATTTTTAAAAATAGATAGAAGGCTGATAAATAATTAAGTAAATGTTTGGATGTAGGGGGTGATGGACAGAACTACCAATAAAATTGGGAGGGTTTGGACAAATTAAAGAGAAGGCCGGAGGTGGGAAACACAGAGCTGCTGTCACTGTAGACAGAGACAAAACAGAACTAGGAATGAAAGATGCACGAAAATGGGAAAATACTAAATGATGGAATTTAGGAGTGAAAATTTAGGTGGAGCTTGGGATACAAGGGAAGAACACACCATAAAAATTGCAGACCACGAAGAGGCCGTGGCTGATAGCAGGAATTTCGGGAAGAGACCTCTATCCAGCAGGACAGAACACCGAGAACGGTTTCGCGGCGGCTCGAAGGCCGCACGAACGGCGGCGGCCGCGGCGGCGGCACCGATGATCACCGGAGGTAGGGGGAAGAAGATAGCACTCTAGAATGGGGGTTGGGGATGAAGAAACCAGAGGGAGAGAGAGGGGAGGTCGAAATTCACTCAAGGGGGGGGGGGGTCTTGCACAATGCTTTTTCTCATTTCATTAATATTCAAATGGAAAATACAAGTATTTATATGCCTCCAATCTAATCCAATCTCCACCATTGGATCTAGGGATGGGAATGAATTGTTGTGCCCCTGTGGTTTTGATGATGGTTTTGATGATTGGTTGTTGATGTGAGTTAATCAAATGTTCAGTCATCTTGCTGCTCAGTTTAGATTAACATATTTGATGTTCAGTCTTGTTACATGTTAAACTGATGCATAAAGCATTCATTCATTGCTGTGGTTTTGATGATTGATATTGTATTTTGATGAGTCTTGTTACATGTTAAACTGATGCATAAAGCATTCATTCATTGCTGTGGTTTTGATGATTGATATTGTATTTTGATGATAGCAATGATATAGTGTTTTCATGACATTGTGCCTTGATGATTGCATCATGACTGTGACTGGTACAACTGATATATTGTTTATGTTAGACTTATGTTATGTGCATAGTCTATACAGTGCTTCGTGGGGTTTATGCCCTAAGTCTATTCACTGCACAATAACATAAAGTCGATACATTGAGCGTCTCATGCATCATTCGTCTAAGTCCATACATTGGACTGTAGTGTGCATTTGGCGAACACATCGCAAGTCTAGACATTGCACTGTAGCATGCATTTCCTTAAAGTCTATACATCGGACTGGTTTGCATTGGCTAAGTATATACAACGTCAGCTCATGCCTTGTCTTAGACAAAGTCTATACAATGGCTTTGGGTCTCCAAGTCTATACAGCCTTTTGCTTCGCCAAAGTCTGTACATTGGTCTGCATAGGCTAAGTGTTTACATCGTCAAGTACAATCAACACTGGTCTTCCAAGTATGTACAGCGTGAAGTCTATACTTTGGACTGTTCTTCATGTCTGTACATCAGATTGTACATCATCTTCGTGCTGTTTCTGTACTTGAGTTTTCGTGTTGTTTCCCCTCACCAACACGAAAAGATCTCGTGTCGTATGAGCTTACAACACTTCGTGTTGATTTCCATACGTGACAGGAAAGCTTGTATGAGGTTAGACTTCGTGTCGTTTCCCTTGTTTTCATCTTCGTGTTGTTTTAGTGTCTACGTCTCCGTGTTATTTTTATGTTTCTGTCTTAGTGTTGGTCTTTCGTTTTTGACTTAGTGTCTTTCTCGCCTTGACCACACTTCGTGTCGATTCTTGGTTTTCTACACCTCGTGTCGTTTCACCTCGTGTTGTTCTCACTGTCGTCGTGTTGTTTTCACTTCGTGTCGATTACTGTTTCACTTAATGTTGTTTTTCACTTAGTGTTGTTTTCACTTCGTGTCAACTTCACTTCGTGTCGTCTCTTTGTATTTCGTCTTCGTGTCGTCTTACCTCGTGTAGTGTTACCCCGTGTCAGATACTGTTTCGACTTCGTGTCGTTATCAGTCCGTGTCTTTCTTATGTTGAAATCACACTTCGTGTTGATTTCTGTTCACGACGTCGTGTCGTTTTACTTCTTGTCATTTTGACTTCGTGTCAAATTACTTTTCTGTTTTCATGACTTCGTGTCATTTTTCCTCTCATGTACTTCGTGTCGGTTACTGTTGTTTCTTTGACTTCGTGTTGTTTTCCTTGTGTTTCATCTTCGTGTTGTTTTCACTTCGTGTCAACTTCACTTCGTGTTGTTTTCATTTCGTGTCAACCTCGTCTTGGTGTCGTACTTACTTCGTGTCGGTTACTGTTGTTTCTGTGTCTTCGTGTCGTTTTTGTTCCACTGCGTGCAGAACATTGCAGCACCTCGTGTTACTTTCTGTATACCACCTCGTGTCGTTTCCCAGTGAATCTCGTGTCATCTTTTACGTCTACTTGTTCAACCCCGTGTCAACTTCTGTGTTCGTCTTCGTGTTGTTTTCAACTCGTGACGGTTTTTGTCATTTCACTTCGTGTCGTTTCCTTATTCTGTCTTCATGTTGTCTCCGTGTTGTTGCCGTTTGTTAGCTCGTGTTGTTTCGTTCTAACATCGTCCAGGTTTCTTCTAAAACGCTGTTCTTCTGATAAGTCTATATAGAGTTGTTCTTTAAACTGATGACTTATCCGATACTCTGTTTTACAGGTGCTTTGATCGTGAAGCTTAAGGAGGGCACGTGATCCGAGGCTGGAATGAAGCCTGCTGAGAGACTGCCACGTGGTCCTAATAATTAGGGCTGGAAATGTGGAGGTCACACGTCGTGGCTGATGCTGCTGCTGCTGCTATATATATGAGACCTTCGTCCACAGATGAAGGTGATCGAGTTGGCGAGAAGAAAACTCTATACAGAGAGCCACGATCCAGACAGAGAAGAAGAAAAAGAAAAGAAGAAGAGAAAGAGAGTGAGAAAGAGAAAGAAAGAGAGATTGAGTAAGAGATCGAGATAGCAGAGTGTGAAGAGAAGAAGAGGAAGAAGAATAGAGAAGAAGAGAGAGCTAGAGTGATAGAAGCTTCAACAGAAGATCTGTTCCTGCTGAACTGTGGATCAAATCCAGGCCAGCCAGCTCCTGCGAGAGCCACATTTGTTTTTATCTTTTCAGCTTTCTGTTGCTGGTTTCGTTTTTGTTTTTATCCATTTACTGTATTTCCGATCCTCTGTAGAGAGGTCGGGGTTCCTCCTGTGGGCTCAGGAGAAGGGAGACTTTGTGTCTTCGGTTTGCAAGTAGCTGGGTGCTACTTGTGGTTGGTACCCTCCGGTGTGGAGGAAGAGAGACTTGCGTCTCTGGTTGCCTTTGACAGGGTGTCATCGGTTGTTTCCCTCCGGGTTGGAGGAAGGGAGATTTATCTCCGGTTGTGCTTCCCTCTGGGGTTCAGAGGAAGAGAGACCGTGTGTCTCTGGTTTGCTAGTGACTGGTGTCACTAGTGGTTCCCTCCGGTTGGGAGGAAGAGGGGAGGGTGTTCCCCTGGTCAAGCTGTGTGGCAGCACTTGTTGCAGACTGAGTCTGCTGTTTCTAGCGTGAGCTAGTGGAAGCCACACTCGGTTTGAGTGTGGGGTGGATGTAGGTCTGGAGGACCGAACCACCTAAAAACCCCTTGTGCATTGTGGCTTGATTTGTTCATTTGTGCTTCCGCTAGATGAATGCATAGGGGCGCTCCATGTGTTTGCTAACTGGTAGAACTGAATAGTTGACTAGCTTTCAGATTTGGTAAATCTGTCTAGTTAGCATCATAGTTCTAGTTTGGGCGAAATTTTATATTGAGTGAAAGTCTTGTTAGTATTCTAGTTTTCAATTGGGTGAAAGTTTTTTTTTTTTTAAACGAGTTATTTTCATTCACCCCCCCCTCTGAATACTGCACTGAACCTAACAATTGGTATCAGAGCGGGTTCCTAGCTCAACAGATCCAACGATCTGAAGGGGATCCTGCCATCGTGTGAAGTTTCTTATCTGTGTGTGTGTCTGTCCTACTGCTTGGATCTCTCATCGAACAACTACTGTTCTAAAATTGTTTGTTTAAATGTCTTCTCTCGTGATATTTGATGGTTCAAATTACAGCAGTTGGTTGGGCGGCATTGGCATTCACCTGAGTTCCATTAATCCTAAATTATGGAATCTCATATCAAAGGGCCCACACAAAGTGCCTCAGGATGAGGCCAGATGGTCTAGGAGGGACATGAGGAAGTTTAAAGAGAATACTAAAGTCTTTAATATTCTGAGAGACTCAGTAAATATTGACATGTTTCCTTGTATTGCAGGTTGCTCAACAGGAAAAGAAATCATGGCTCAAGTGAAAGCCATACATGAGGAAAAAGGTGGACTGTGCTTAGTCGGAAATGGAGGAGACTATAGTGACAGCCATAATCCAGAAGATGATAATGGCAAGGCAAGCTCAAATGATCAGGAAGAGGATAATGATGAGGAGGTAAACATCTTCTAAAACTTCTCTTTAGATGATTGGGAGAATGCATACGCTGAGTTGTTCGAGTCTCATGAACAATTAAGAAAACAATACAAGAAATTGAAAAAAAATAAAAGTGATCGAAGTAGTTCTACTCCACAATGTGAAAATTGTTCAAATATGCAGAAATCTCATGACGCCTATTTATCTGATCTCCATATGCATAAAAACCAGAATGAAAAATTGATGAAAAAACTTGAATGTGTTAGCTCTGAATTGGATATTGTGAAATCCGAAAATGAATGCCTTAAGAAACAATGTGAAAAACTTCAGGCTCAAACAAAATGCTCTGATAATTCTGCTTGCAATGAATGTGCATTCTTGAAAGAATTGATTGAAGATTTAGACTCTAATGATAATATACAGAAGAAACTAATCACTTCCTTGAAGGAAGAAAATGATTCACTACTGAGTCAGAAGAAGGAAACCGATAAATTACAAGATAAGCTGATTGAAGAAAACCTTCATCTGAAGGAACAAAACAAAAAGCTAATGGTTCTTAATACTATTTTTTCTGAAAAATGGCTGACAGTTGAAAGAGGGAATTCTATTCTGAAAGAAAATGAAGTGAGTATTGAATTCACATTGACACAAGAAAATGAGACTCTGAAGAGTCTGAATGATGAATTGCAAAATCAACTTATTTTGTGTGAGGACCACATTGTGTCTTTGGAAAGAGAAATTGAAGATCTAAGAAACTCCCTGTCAAAATTTGTTAAGGGAAGAGACAATTTGAATAAGCTCCTTGGTGCGAATGTGAATTTTCAGAAGGAGGGACTGGGTTACAGTCCAGACATGAAGAAGGCTGAGAAGGCTTTTGGAGAAAAATTGAAGACTGTATTCGTTAAAAGTTCAGAACAAGAAAAGCCCTCTACCTCATTTTCACCTCAGTACAAAAATCAGAAAGAGAATGAAAAACAGAAAACATATAGAAAGAACTCCTCTATGCATATTGATCACAGTCCTCACCCACACTCGCATACATCTAGAAAGAAAATGATCTGTCACTACTGTCACAAACACGGACATTTGATGCATGATTGTAATTTGATGGAAAAGGATGACCTAGCAGCTGCTCAAAACAATCAGGCTAGAAAGCATGTCCCGTGGGATAAGAAAATTGATTGTTATAACTGTGGAAAAATAGGACATGTTGCTGCACAATGCTGGTCAGGGTCGTTTAGAAGAAACTCCCTTCAATGTTCTCATTGTAGAAAGCATGGCCACACAGTCAAAGACTGTTGGCATATCCAGGGTAGGAATGAGAATTTCAAATATGCTAAATTTCCTACAAAGAAAAATGACTTTGGAAGAAATAAAGTTGCATATAAAAGAAAGATTTTTACATGTTCTGAATGTGGTAAGCTAGGCCACAAAGCTGCCAACTGTTGGCTAGCTGATTATGGAAAGAAAAATTTTCATGATAATCAAAGAAATACTCATGCTCATCTACATAGGCATCATACTTCAGCTAATTCGGCGGTGTCATGTAGATATTGTGGAAGGCTTGGTCATTCCATGAATAATTGCTATCTGATGGAATTTGATGACTATCCTGCTAAGAAACCTGATAGGGGTAGTGCAGGACCCAAGACTGCTTGGGTCTCTGCAGGATCAACTTGATTGACTTGCTGCAGGTGTGCCTTGGAAGGAGAAATAAAAGGGGTCAACCAAGGCACTCAAAAAGAAAACCCCATGATTCAATTCAGGTCAGTTCTGAAATCTGTTTTAAATTCATTATCTGAACTTGTGAGTATGAAAAATGAGAATTCCATGTTGATTTACTTGTTTGTTGTATGATCTTCTCTTGTCTAGTTGATCAGTCTGCATTCCAGACTCAGCTATTGAATTCAACTCTGCATATCTGATGCTCTTCTCGTACTTTATGTTGAACTGAATTTGAATGCTTCTTTAGTATATACGGTTGATGCACTATACAGACTCTGCGTCCATGCATGTGTTTTGTGTTAATGCATTGCATGCTTGTTATTGAATGCACACTTGGACTGATTGTGTATAGACTGATTGTCATTACATGTGTCAATGATGATGTTCAATGCATGAAGGACTGCTTTATGTTGCATTGTCATACATGATCATCATGGTATATTAAATGGGACAAGTTGAAGGGCATATGGAGTATGTCTGGATGCTACTGACATGTGTGAGGTGGTCCTTGGACCAAGTCCTCCGCCTAGTACCATGGGTCTAGTCTTCATGTAAAACAGTGAACTGCATCATATGTTGAAAAATCTGAAAAAGGATAAAAATGCTCATGAATTGGATGCATAAACCTGAATTGATTGCATACTTGTTTAATGTATCCTTGGTGCATAGTCTGCATGTAGGACAGTATGTTGCATAGCAAGTTAATTCTATGTTTGCATAATCATTCCTCATCAGCATTGTCTGAATTGATACCTCTGAACTCTACTCATCTGAAGTGCATATATGTGATTTGCATGTATGTTTAAATGCATATTGTAAGGGGGAGTCAATGCATTGCATATAGGTTGTCAAATGCATACATTTGTCAGATTTCATAGCATATCCTTTCTTATTGATTTTGTTGACAAACCTTGATCATATTCTGAAAACTTTATGCTTCAAAATCTCTCTTAACAATTGGTAATTCTCCTATCAATTGGTATCATTTGGCTTCAGAATTCTATCAGTCTTTCATGAAGATTTCAATGGGCTATCTCGATCATAAATCTGAAAATCTTGAACTAGAAATCTTCTATTATACGTTTTTATGAATGACTGAAATAACTCATGTGGTTTAAGTTTAATGTATTCAATGAGTTTGGCTTTAAAATCTCTTAAAAATATCTGAAGCATGTTTAATAAACCTTAACCATCTGTTTCATGCTATGTCTTGTGAAAACTCCTGAAATCTGCACTTTTGAATACATAACTTTAATTGGTTAAGTACATGAGATTAATATTGTTTTGAAGCAAATGAATGTTTCTAAAATGTCTAAAGGGTAATATCTGTCAGAGCAATGACATTGGTCACTGAGAAACACAAGTCCAAAGGACTGTGTCATGAGGTGCCTTAGTTAACTCTGTAAAATGAGAATTCATTGAAAATCAGGCAGAGTAATGGCATGCACACTGAGAAATACAATTCACTCATTAAAAATTGAGCTGTAGTGTGTCATGATGTGTAAATGCTAACTCTATTTACATAAGGCATGACAGTTAGTCACACTAAGGGCTTAGGGATATTGGCCTCTGATCAAGGTATATCCTCTAGTTACAAGGTGTGTACTGAACTAGAAAGCACGTAAAATTTGTAGCAAGGAAAATTGTTGAATAAATTGAAATATCTGAATATTGATGCCAAAATCAAATTGCTACAACCCTAGACAAAATCATATGACTTCATAATTGCTTGATTTCAATACTAGTACATGTAATTCTGAAAGAAGTCAATAGATTTGATTGTGTAAGACAAAGGGAGAATAATCAAGATAAATATGAGGGCTTGGTTCATTTTTATTAAACCATGGTTTTAGATATCATTACAGAATTTTATTGATAAACTCTGCATACATCATGTTTAAACCATGATGTTCAATAAATGTCATTCATAAGCCCTTATGATAGAAGACTTTGAAAACTTATGCTTTAGATTTATGAGATTGATATCTCTTTGAAAATCTGGCAAAATTTCTTATGTTTGGAGCATCCTTGAAAAATCTGTTAACTGAATTTCTTCTGCTCATGTCCTTGGCTCAATGACCTGAACTTCTCATATCTCATAAGATTCCACTGATTGAGGGGGAGCTTCCATGTCATGTATCACTTGCATATCAATTGGCATCTCTTCAGGGGGAGCATTCCTTGTCATGCTGAATCATGTTCATTTTCCTTCTCAAAGGGGGAGCTTTTATTTAGGGGGAGAACTTGACTGAACTCTTATACATGCTATAATTTCTCAAATTATTTTTCTTTTTGATGAAGTCAAAGGGGGAGAATAATTTGAGTCTTCAGAATGCCTCAGAATGCCTCACATCATCAGAATGACTCAATGTATTGAAAGTGTTGCCATCATCAAAAAGGGGGAGATTGTTGTGCCCCTGTGGTTTTGATGGTGGTTTTGATGATTGGTTGTTGATGTGAGTTAATCAAATGTTCAGTCATCTTGCTGCTCAGTTTAGATTAACATATTTGATGTTCAGTCTTGTTACATGTTAAACTGATGCATAAAGCATTCATTCATTGCTGTGGTTTTGATGATTGATATTGTATTTTGATGAGTCTTGTTACATGTTAAACTGATGCATAAAGCATTCATTCATTGCTGTGGTTTTGATGATTGATATTGTATTTTGATGATAGCAATGATATAGTGTTTTCATGACATTGTGCCTTGATGATTGCATCATGACTGTGACTGGTACAACTGATATATTGTTTATGTTAGACTTATGTTATGTGCATAGTCTATACAGTGCTTCGTGGGGTTTATGCCCTAAGTCTATTCACTGCACAATAACATAAAGTCGATACATTGAGCGTCTCATGCATCATTCGTCTAAGTCCATACATTGGACTGTAGTGTGCATTTGGCGAACACATCGCAAGTCTAGACATTGCACTGTAGCATGCATTTTCTTAAAGTCTATACATCAGACTGGTTTGCATTGGCTAAGTATATACAACGTCAGCTCATGCCTTGTCTTAGACAAAGTCTATACAATGGCTTTGGGTCTCCAAGTCTATACAGCCTTTTGCTTCGCCAAAGTCTGTACATTGGTCTGCATAGGCTAAGTGTTTACATCGTCAAGTACAATCAACACTGGTCTTCCAAGTATGTACAGCGTGAAGTCTATACTTTGGACTGTTCTTCATGTCTGTACATCAGATTGTACATCATCTTCGTGCTGTTTCTGTACTTGAGTTTTCGTGTTGTTTCCCCTCACCAACACGAAAAGATCTCGTGTCGTATGAGCTTACAACACTTCGTGTTGATTTCCATACGTGACAGGAAAGCTTGTATGAGGTTAGACTTCGTGTCGTTTCCCTTGTTTTCATCTTCGTGTTGTTTTAGTGTCTACGTCTCCGTGTTATTTTTATGTTTCTGTCTTAGTGTTGGTCTTTCGTTTTTGACTTAGTGTCTTTCTCGCCTTGACCACACTTCGTGTCGATTCTTGGTTTTCTACACCTCGTGTCGTTTCACCTCGTGTTGTTCTCACTATCGTCGTGTTGTTTTCACTTCGTGTCGATTACTGTTTCACTTAATGTTGTTTTTCACTTAGTGTTGTTTTCACTTCGTGTCAACTTCACTTCGTGTCGTCTCTTTGTATTTCGTCTTCGTGTCGTCTTACCTCGTGTAGTGTTACCCCGTGTCAGATACTGTTTCGACTTCGTGTCGTTATCAGTCCGTGTCTTTCTTATGTTGAAATCACACTTCGTGTTGATTTCTGTTCACGATGTCGTGTCGTTTTACTTCTTGTCATTTTGACTTCGTGTCAAATTACTTTTCTGTTTTCATGACTTCGTGTCGTTTTTCCTCTCATGTACTTCGTGTCGGTTACTGTTGTTTCTTTGACTTCGTGTTGTTTTCCTTGTGTTTCATCTTCGTGTTGTTTTCACTTCGTGTCAACTTCACTTCGTGTTGTTTTCATTTCGTGTCAACCTCGTCTTGGTGTCGTACTTACTTCGTGTCGGTTACTGTTGTTTCTGTGTCTTCGTGTCATTTTTGTTCCACTGCGTGCAGAACATTGCAGCACCTCGTGTTGCTTTCTGTATACCACCTCGTGTCGTTTCCCAGTGAATCTCGTGTCATCTTTTACGTCTACTTGTTCAACCCCGTGTCAACTTCTGTGTTCGTCTTCGTGTTGTTTTCAACTCGTGACGGTTTTTGTCATTTCACTTCGTGTCGTTTCCTTATTCTGTCTTCATGTTGTCTCCGTGTTGTTGCCGTTTGTTAGCTCGTGTTGTTTCGTTCTAACCTCGTCCAGGTTTCTTCTAAAACGCTGTTCTTCTGATAAGTCTATACAGAGTTGTTCTTTAAACTGATGACTTATCCGATACTCTGTTTTACAGGTGCTTTGATCGTGAAGCTTAAGGAGGGCACGTGATCCGAGGCTGGAATGAAGCCTGCTGAGAGACTGCCACGTGGTCCTAATAATTAGGGCTGGAAATGTGGAGGTCACACGTCGTGGCTGATGCTGCTGCTGCTGCTATATATATGAGACCTTCGTCCACAGATGAAGGTGATCGAGTTGGCGAGAAGAAAACTCTATACAGAGAGCCACGATCCAGACAGAGAAGAAGAAAAAGAAAAGAAGAAGAGAAAGAGAGTGAGAAAGAGAAAGAAAGAGAGATTGAGTAAGAGATCGAGATAGCAGAGTGTGAAGAGAAGAAGAGGAAGAAGAATAGAGAAGAAGAGAGAGCTAGAGTGATAGAAGCTTCAACAGAAGATCTGTTCCTGCTGAACTGTGGATCAAATCCAGGCCAGCCAGCTCCTGCGAGAGCCACATTTGTTTTTATCTTTTCAGCTTTCTGTTGCTGGTTTCGTTTTTGTTTTTATCCATTTACTGTATTTCCGATCCTCTGTAGAGAGGTCGGGGTTCCTCCTGTGGGCTCAGGAGAAGGGAGACTTTGTGTCTTCGGTTTGCAAGTAGCTGGGTGCTACTTGTGGTTGGTACCCTCCGGTGTGGAGGAAGAGAGACTTGCGTCTCTGGTTGCCTTTGACAGGGTGTCATCGGTTGTTTCCCTCCGGGTTGGAGGAAGGGAGATTTATCTCCGGTTGTGCTTCCCTCTGGGGTTCAGAGGAAGAGAGACCGTGTGTCTCTGGTTTGCTAGTGACTGGTGTCACTAGTGGTTCCCTCCGGTTGGGAGGAAGAGGGGAGGGTGTTCCCCTGGTCAAGCTGTGTGGCAGCACTTGTTGCAGACTGAGTCTGCTGTTTCTAGCGTGAGCTAGTGGAAGCCACACTCGGTTTGAGTGTGGGGTGGATGTAGGTCTGGAGGACCGAACCACCTAAAAACCCCTTGTGCATTGTGGCTTGATTTGTTCATTTGTGCTTCCGCTAGATGAATGCATAGGGGCGCTCCATGTGTTTGCTAACTGGTAGAACTGAATAGTTGACTAGCTTTCAGATTTGGTAAATCTGTCTAGTTAGCATCATAGTTCTAGTTTGGGCGAAATTTTATATTGAGTGAAAGTCTTGTTAGTATTCTAGTTTTCAATTGGGTGAAAGTTTTTTTTTTTTAAACGAGTTATTTTCATTCACCCCCCCCCCTCTGAATACTGCACTGAACCTAACATGAATGGCCTAGATTAAATGTGACCAACACACACACACAAAATAAAATAACCCAAGTGGGAGACAAGCTTGACATGGTAGGTAGCATACCTTAGACTTTTTACTCCCTTTGTCTACCCATGTGGCATTTGACATTCAACCCTTCTAGATGGCCACCTAGGATGGTTGACCAGCCCCACATCGGTGACATGGACCAATGGAAAAGGGCTGAGGGCCCCCTTGCTGGTCCTACTGTATAATTGCATAAAAACTCACACAATCCATGGGAATGACTCCTTGACTTATAAAGCCTTACATTTACGTACATACTTTTCCAAGGATATAAACACAAACTAAAAGGACATAAATGCAAAAGAAAAAGTACATGCTCGGCGTCGATTCCCATCACGGGGTCAGTGCCAAGGCCGGCCGTCACCGAGGGTGCTGGGGGCGAAATACTCGTGCCTTCCATTCCCGAGCTTCAAAGTGGGCCCGAGGCCTGATGTATCGCTCTATTTTGCCTCTTTCTTTATTTGTCTCTTTCCCTTTTCTGAAAAAAGAAAGATTTTCTTTTTGCAAGGCAATAAATGACTTACTTGTTTCTTGCCTTCCTTACCGTGGTTCGATTAGCGTATCTGCAGTAGTTGGAAATTGCCGATACGTCCTGCGTAGTTTTCGCATGCCGGTTGGACGGGCCCCTGACAGGGTGTCTTTCCGTTTCCTCATGCTTTGAATGCCTGGTTGCTTCGTGTATCCCACTGAGGCGGGAAATGAGGGGTTTGAGGTGACTGTTCAGAGGGGAAAATTCCTTTGGCGTGCTTTCAAGGGGGGAGTCATTTAAGGCAAGTAGCCTCCCTTAGCCTATAAAAAGACCAAAGGGCGTCCCTTCCTCTCCATCGCTTAGGATTTTCACTACCAGTCTTTCCTCGCCCCTTCTTCATGTTGCGCTGTGCGCATTCGGAGCATGGAGGATCCTTCGGAAGACGACGCTGCCGGTGACGGAGGAGCAGAGAGTTCTTGCTGCTTTGGGCTGTTGAGCAGGTTCGACGGTCATCGTGCGAGGTTGATACGGGTCCGATGGTCGTCACGTGGATCTGGAGAGGGTTCGATGTGCGGAGGCACGCCGTTTACCCTTTACCAGTTCTCGCGAGGCTTCCCGGGGGGCGCCGAGATGGAGGACCGATGGGGGCATCCGGGACACCTGCTGCCACTCTCTCTCTACTCGCTCCAGGGGTTGGGAGGAAGCAAATTAAGCTCCCTCCTTTCTGGGCCCTCCCCTGTCATTTCTATCACTCTGTAGAGGCTGCTTGCTCTCTGTACGTTCCAGAGAATTGGCAGGTTGGGAAGGAGGAGGCCTTCATAGGCATTCCTTCCCTCTTCCTCTTCCAAGTTCAACTTGGAAGCTAGCCTTCCTTCTTTTTAATCCCTCTGTCACCTTTGTCACGGGCCACCCGAGCCAATTGGGTCGACCGCCCTGTGACCGAGCCAGTTTCTACGCGAGGCAGAGTCAGTGGCTGGACGCAAGGAGATCAAGACCGAGTCGGCCGAGCGATGGCCTCTTGCATTAGTGCTAGATGGATTTTTTACTTTTTGCTATGCGATGTACTGGCTTTTGCCTTTCTGATGTACCAACAATTGTTTGAATGAAAATAAGAAAGTTTTATTTCATCCAACTTGTTTGCACAACTTCAAAAGTAGAATTTGCGTAGTGTGGCTGCGTTCCACGTCCGAGGGATGGGTTCCGCTTCCATTGTAGCTAGCCTGTACGCACCTTTCCCGAGCGTCTCGACCACTCGGTAGGGGCCTTCCCAGTTAGGGGATAGCTTGCCCGCCGCCTCTAGTGGTCGAGAGGCTTCGGCTTTCCTGAGGACGAAGTCTCCTGGTTGGAAGTGTCTGTCTCGGACTTTGGCGTTGTAGTATCGAGTGAGGCGGCGCTTGTATTCCATTGCTCGTATGCTGGCGATCTCTCGGAGTTCATCTGCTAGGTCGAGATTCTCGAGTAACTTTTGCTCGTTTACGTCGGACGAGAAGCCGATGACTCGGAGAGAAGGGTTGGCAACCTCTAACGGAATAACGGCCTCAGTGCCATACACCAGCTGGAAAGGACTCTCACCGGTTGCCGTTCTGGGAGTCATTCTGTGTGACCAAAGTACGCTAGACAATTCCTCGAGCCAGCTACCCTTGGCCTTGCCGAGTCTGGTCTTTATGCCTTTTAAGATAGTCTTATTGGCATTTTCGACCAGCCCGTTAGCCTGAGGGTGGGCGACCGAAGTGAAGTGGTTACGAATACCTAGGTTGGCGCATCGGTCTCGAAAATAGCAAGAATCAAATTGCCGACCATTGTCGCTCACTATCACCCGGGGGATGCCGTAACGACAGATGATCGACTTCCAGACGAAGCTCCAGACGACTGTCTCGGTGATCCTTGCCATGGCTTCGGCCTCGATCCACTTGGTGAAGTAGTCGATGGCGACGATAATAAAATTCTTCTGGGCCAGAGCCGTGGGGAACGGCCCAAGGATGTCGATCCCCCACCGAGCAAAGGGATATGGCTCGGTCAGGGTGACGAGCTCCGTAGCCGGCTGATGGACTAAGTGGTCGAATCGCTGGCATCGGTCGTACTATTGCACGTGGGCCGTGCAGTCGCGCTGCAGGGTGGGCCACCAGTAACCCTGCTGTAGCAGGATCCTGGCGAGCGATCTTCCTACTGAATGCGCTCTGCACAGACCTTCATGAATCTCTTGGATGGCTCGGCTGGCTTCGTCGGGGCCGAGACACTTCAGGAGGGGACCGGAGAAAGATCTCCGGTAGAGAGTGTCGTCTAGAATGACGAAGCGCCGGGCTTGGTACTTCATTCTGCGAGCTTCTCGAGGGTCGGGAGGCTCTTGGGAGTCCTGAAGCCATGACAGGTAGGGGGTACGCCAGTCGCTGAGAATGGCCGAGTCAACAGCAAGGAGCTCCGAGTCAATGCTCGGGCGCTCTAGCTCTTCAAGGAGGACCCATCGGGTACCTTCCGGGTCGAGGGATGAGGCCAACCGAGAGAGGGCGTCCGCTTGGGAGTTTTACTCCCGAGCTATTCGGACTACCTCGAATCCCTCGAATTATTGGGCCAGGTCTCTGACCAGCTGTAGGTATTTGATCATTGGTGCCTCTCGAGCTTCGTATTCGCCGTTGACTTGGCTAGCAACTAGTTGGGAGTCGATGTAGATTTTGACTCGCTCAGCCCCCAACCGTCGGGCCATGCGTGCTCCCGAGATAAGGGCCTCGTACTCGGAAGCGTTGTTGGATGCCGGGAAGTTGAACTTCAAGGCGTACTGTAGCTATTCTCCTTCGGGGGACTTCAGGAAGATTCCGGCACCACTACCGACCGAATTGGAGGATCCGTCGACGAACAACTCGCAGGTTGGCCCGGGCGTAGACGGAGATCTTTCTTCAGTCGGGACGGTGCTCTCGGTGATGAAGTTGGTGAGCGCTTGGCCTTTCACAGCTGAGCGCGGCCGATAGGATATATCGTAGCCCCGAGCATGATGACCCACTTGACGAGTCACCCCGAAGCTTCGGGATGGGCCAGAATCTTCTTCAATGGTTCGCCGGTCAGCACAGTGATGGGGTGGCCCTGGAAATAGGGTCGGAGGTGCTTGGCGGAGGTAACCAACGCTAGCACGAGTTTCTCGGTTGCGGAGTACCTCCTCTCAGCCTCGTTGAGCACCTTGCTGGTATAGTAGATCGGCCTCTCGACTCCCGAGTCATTTCTGACTAGGACCGAGCTGACTGTGGATGGTGTTGCCGAGAGATAGAGCAGCAAGACTTCACCCAGAACGGGCTTGGAGAGCACCGGGGGCGAGGCCAAGAACTCCTTAAGCTCGGCGAACGCTCTCTGGCATTCCTCATCCCATGCGAACATAGCAGATGCCAACTTGGGCCCCCTCAATAGCTTGAAGAAGGGCAGGCATCGTTCGGCCGCACGGGATAGGAAGCGGCTGAGAGCGGCGACACGCCCAGTTAGGCGCTGGACGTCCTTGATGCTGGTGGGTGGACGCATGTCCAAGATGGCGTGGACCTTGTTGGGGTTAGCTTCGATCCCACGCTGAGTGAACAAGAAACCCAGGAACTTCCCAGATCTCAATCCGAAGGCGCACTTGGTAGGATTGAGCTTCATGTTGTACTTCAGGAGGGTGCCGAAGGTTTCAGCGAGGTCGGTGAAGTGGTCTTGGGCCTTGGGGGTCTTGACTAGCATGTCGTCAATGTAGGCTTCGACGTTCCGCCCTAGTTGCTCCTCGAACATGTGATTGACCAGCCTTTGATACGTAGCTCCAACGTTCTTCAACCTGAAAGGCATCTCGGTGTAGCAGTATACGCCGTAGTCAGTGATGAAGGCGGTCTTCTCGACATCTTCTGGGTCCATCCTGATCTGATGGTAACCTGAATAGGCGTCTAGGAAGCTGAGTATCTCATTGCCCGAGGTTGAGTCAACCAATTGGTCGATGCTCGGTAACGGATAACAGTCCTTAGGAGTGGCCTTATTCAAATCCGTGAAGTCCACGCACATCGGCCATTTGCCCGAGGCTTTAGGCACCAGGACGATGTTGGCTAGCCACGTCGGGTATAGGACCGGTCTGAAGAGGCCAGTCTCTTGTCCCTTGGTGACCTGCGCCTTGATGATCGTCTGCTTCTCTGGTGCATGCTTCCTTCTGCGTTGCTGTACGGGCTTCACGGCGGAGTCGAGGTTGAGCTTGTGCATTATAGTCTCCTCTGGTATCCCAGGGAGTTAATCATCGGACCAAGCAAAAACTCGGATGTACTCAGAAAGGAATTTCTTATATTGCTGCTGAACCTTGGGCGGTAGGTCGGCTCCGATCCTTACTCCTAGGGTCGGGTCATCGTTTAGAAAAATCGTCAGTAATTCGCCACCAGGCTCGGTGGTTGCGGTTTTATACTCGACTCCCCGGGGGCCCTTGTCCTTCCCGTCCGACCTTGTGGCCTCTACCGAGATATTGTAGCACCTTCTGGCCGTTGCTTGGTTACCTCGGACTTCCCCCAACCCATTTTTGGTGGGGAACTTTATTTTTTGGTGATAGGTAGATGGTACGGCCTTTATTCGGCTGAGGATGCCCCGGCCGAAGATGGCATTGTACGCTATCATACCTTTAATCACTATGAAGTCCACCATGACCGTAACGGTTTTGGGTGGGGTGCCGAGGGTAACCGGCAGGCTTAGGGCTCCCTCGGGATAGGTGGCCAGGCCATTAAACCCGCAGAGGGGGGTTCGGACCGGGTGGAGTTTGGATGGATCCTCCCCCATCTTAAGGAAACAGTCATAAGATAATACATCAGGGGCACTCCGATTGTCAACTAGAATTCTATCTACGTTATAATGGTTTATCGTAGCAGAGATCACGAGGGCGTCGTCATGCGGGGTGCTCAGCCCTTCCAGGTCTCGGTCGGAGAAGACTATGACCTGGGGCTCACTTGGCGGGGCCTTGGGAGGCTCTACGGCTCGGCTCGCCCGCTCGGCATGACGCTTCCTTCCTCGGCTGCTGTCGCCTCCTGATGTCGTCCCTCCGGAGATGACGTTGATGTGAACCCCTCGGGGGGCATTGTCGATCTCCTCTACGGCACCTCGATCTTCTTTACGCTCGGCAGCGAACCGAGCTAGGTGACCCAGACGGATGAGGCGCTCGATCTCGTCCTGGAGCTGGTGGCAGTCACCGGTGTGGTGCCCGTGATCGCCGTGGAATAAGCAATGCTTGTCGCGACTGCGGTTCTTCGACCTCATCGGCTCGAGTTGGCGGAGAAGTCCCGAGTCTTTGATGTCTTCATATATCTCATAGACTAGGGCGGCTAGTGGGGTGTACCGCTCGTACTTCCGCTTGCGCTCCCCATCACGGTCTCTCTTTTTCTCCGGGCCTGAGTTTGGCTCGGGAGCCCGCTTCTTGTCCCCCTCCCGACCCGGGCCGGTTGCATCTCGGCAAGCGCTGGGCACTTCTTCGCATTGGGCGTGGGGCAATGCCAGAGTCACTAGCTCGGAAAGGGTCGAGGGAGGGTGGAGGACAAGTTCACGGCGGAGATTCTCGTCCCGGGTGCCCCCAGTCAGTGCGGTTATGGCTGAGGCCACGTCCAGGTGGGGGATTCTCAGGGCTTCCGATTTAAATCGGTGAATATAGGCCCAGAGTCTTTCCCCTTGCGCCTGTTTGAGGGCCAGGAGCCCCGCTACCGACCTTGGGGGGGCACTTCCGGTGAAACTCTCTTTGAAGACTCGCCCAAATTACTTGAAGTCTCGGATGGATCCGGGGGCGAGGGCCCGGAACCATGCTTGAGCGCCTTGGACCAGGGTGGTCACGAAGGATCGGCACTTGATGGTGTCAGACGCTCCGTACAGGGTCATCAGAGCGTCGAAGCTGTCGTAATGATCGACCGGGTCCCCCTAGCCGTCGTAGGGCTTGAAGGTAGGTATGGAGGTTCTGGGAGATACCTCTGCCTTCAAGATGTACTCGAAGAACGGGGATTTCTCCTCATCCTCCGGAAAAGTGGTCTTCTGCAGGGCGCGGAGGGCGCGCTCCTGTTCTGCGAATCGCCTCTCGAAATCTCGTAGTCGAAGGGATAACTCCGGCTGCTGCCGCGTCGTGGGGCTGGGGGGAGCGTCTTGGTGATCTCCAGGAACGTCAGTCTCCGGGTTCGGACGGCGCGCCCCCAGTTTTCCTCTCCTCGGCGTGGAGGAAGCCTCTTGCTCCGGAGGCGGAGCATGCGAGGGACCTCTCGTCCGGTTGCGGATGATCTGCTGGCCGCGGAGGGTGAAGCGGCCTCCGGCGGTGTGCTGGGAGATACTCCCGTGGGGAGGGCTCCCTGACGGAGCGCGGGACCTTCCATCCCTAGCCGCCTGGGTCCTCATGAGCTCCACGAGGACATCAAGTTTTGCGTTGAGGGCCTGGAAGGCTTCGGCGCCACCGTTGGGTAGTAGCCCTACTGCCGCAGGAGGGGTGGTGGATTGTCGGTGGGGGCACTGGCGTTGGAGGGAGGGTTCTGTGAAGCCCGAGAGGGGCCATCCCCTACCGCTACCATGGCCTTTCCCCTCTAGCCGACGGACCTCCTCCCTGAGCTCCTTCGCACCATACTGGCTCTTTGTACGTTTCCCATAGACGGCGCCAAATGAAGAGGCGTGATCTCGCGCTGGTCCTGAGCGGATGGTGGATCACCGGATAGTGAACTGCAAGACAGGGAAACAGATCAGGGGGCCCAGGGGGAACCCTGGGGAAAACCCTCCGATGCTTAAGTCAGTAGAGCTATGGCGGGAGCAATAAAGGGAGGTGAGAGCTTGTGCGCGAGATCCCTCTCCACCAGAGGGTGAAGTGGTTCTTGCTCAGGAGCTTTGAGCGTATGATTGCCCTTACCTTCGTCGGAGGGTCTCCCTGATTTAAATAGTATGCCGTCTCCTGGAGTCCTGTAAGCCGAGGGGCTTTAGGTGGGGGTTACGTCCTCATCGTGGGCTTTTATTGCCTTATCGTGGGAACATTATCACCTTGGGGAAGAAGAAGTCCCTTGCCTTCCTGAATTCCTACCCGCTGTGGACTCTTAACGGCTGCAAAGGATAAGCAATCGTCGGCCGTTCCGAGCTCAGAGAGGCCAGCCCTACCGGGCGATAGGCTTAGCTCGGAAGAGGATGGGTCGGATGGGTCGGCGTACGCCTTCTTCTCCCAGGCGGAGATATGGCTTGGGCCGGACCTTTCCTGTGACCTGACCGACACTCGGGCCCTCCGAGCCTAGAGGCCTCCTAGGAAGGTTGTGTCCTCGAGCGATTTTTTATTGGGCTTTCTTCCCTGAGTGGGCCCTGTGGGCTGTCACTTAGGCGAGCTTGGCCTCGTTGGGTCCTGTCGGGCCTAGTCGGGCTGCTCTTTGAATGGGCTACAGAAATCCCCCTCTCCAGACGGCTCTTCCTCTCGAGCGACTCGCGGGCCCGAGCCAGTTGTTCGGACAGCGTTCGGGCCTCTACCTGGCTCGCCCTCGCCAGCTCTCTAGCTGAGGAGAGCTCCCGCCGAAGCCCGTCACACTCCTGGGTGAGCCGAGCTACCTTCCCGTCGGACGCACCAAGGGTCCAGGCAAGGTTCGCCCATTCTGACTCCGACCGAGCATAAGCTTCAGCCAGAGAGGCCCCCATCTGGGCCAAGATCAAGCCACCCTCCATAACCAGCTCAAGGGCCGCGGGCGAGGAGCGTTACATGTCTCCTCCCTTCACCACCTTCGCAGCTATGCTGCAACATCTCTGATATAGAGAACCCTGGATGCCCAGCCTCTCTAGAGCCGCCGGAATAAGGCCCTCACCTCCAAGCGACATCCCCTTGGGAGCCCCACCGGCCGGCCCAGATCGAGCCGCTGCTTCATCCACCCCTCTTGCCTCGGTCGGTTGGGGCTACGTTGTCGCTCCTCGCGACCCCCCGGCCTCGACCGACTCGGCCCCTACACCGCCACCAGGAGCGCCGCCTGCCTCGCTCGATGCTCCAGCCTCGGCCGCGGTCCTGGAGTCGCTCGCTTCGGCCCCGGCGCCCTCGGCTCCTGCTGAGGGGAGAGCCGATCCAGCGCCGCCGCCACCAGTAGAAGCGGCCCCGGCCCCCTTGGCTCCTGCTGAGGGGAGAGCCGATCCAGCGTCGCCACCATTAGAAGCGGCCCTGGCCTCCTCGTCCCCCTCTTGCTTGGTGGATATCTCACTCGGAAGAGGGGAGAGTCGCCGAGCCAGAGTCACCTTCGACAACGGGGTCAGACCCAGCCTTCTTGGCCCACTTCTTGGCCTTCACAGCATCCCGTATCATGCCCTCCACGGGATATTTGCGCTTGGACCCCCGCGGCCTGGAAAACCCCTCCTGGGTCACCCCCTTGCCCTTAACTCGGGCTCAGGAACGACCCTCGGGAGCTCGCGACTCATCAACTGCCGAGTCATCTCCTAGGTCGATCACCTCCCGCTCGGTCGCAGGATCCTCCACGTCAGTCGGCCGCCTGGCATCTGCGCAGAAGAAGATATGGTCAGGAAAATAAAATGGTCTCATCATCCAACGAAGAAGCTGATTCGTGGCACCCGTACCTGTCGGCCGTAGCCGCGTGAGAAGACACCGCTCGATGTTCTCCGGAGTCACGAGCTCCTCTGTGGATTGGCGATGCCTCATCAGAATGACCGTGTACTCCTCCACATCCGAAGAGAACTCGTCCTGCCTCGGAGGAATGTTCGGGTAAAAATTGGGGATTACGGGACACCTCCAAGTCTCCTCCACCGAAAAAATCTCCACCCAAAAGAACTGAGTTTTTCATCCCTTGTGAGAGGAGTCCTTCACGGCTAAGGAGACACAGCTCATGTTCCGCCTCGCCTGGATGAAATAGAAGCCCTTCCCGGCCGAGGAATGCGCCTTCAACTCGAAAAAATAATGGAAGAGGTCCAAGGAAGGAGGAACCCCGCATTGACGATAGAGGATGCGGAAGGCGGAGAGAAGAAGATAAGAGTTGGCTACCAACTGTATGGGAGCCAACCGAAAAAAATCGAGAAGCTTAAGAGCAAAAGGCTCGAAGGGAATACGGAACCCTCCCTTCCACGACAGAAGGAAGGAGCAGAAATGGCCCGTACGAGAATCCAAGCTCGTCTCGTGTGGGGCTGCTGCAGCGAAGTAAAACTGATAGGGCAGACGAAACTGGTGCTCCATCTGTTTCACCTCTGCCTCCCCTAGCTCGCTATAGTTTGGAGCCGACGGTATCACCGTCACCCTCGCCTCAGGCTCACCCTCCCACTCTTCGACCTCCAAACGCTGATCCGCCATGGAATCTGAAGAGGAACTTGAAGAGAAATGCTCCCGAGACTCCGAAGACTCTGGAGGAAGAGGAAGCTGTCGAACCGCCTCCGCGGTTTTCTTCGCCAACTCTGCGAACACCGCTGCAAGCCTCTGCTCTTCCGTCGTGTCCTCACGACACATCAAAGAGCCCCAAAAGCAAGCACGAAGGAGAGCAAAACCCTAAAACGGAGGGAGTCTGGAAGGACAACAAGCGCACAACGCCTATATTCCCATGCGGAAGGCGGCGCGTCGTTCCGACCTTCGAGAAAGGGGGGGCCCTTCATTTCAAATCAGTCAGGATTATCATTATTACGGGCCCAGGTGACCACGACATGTGGCTTCTTAACACCGCCAGATCTCCACCCACCCGAGCCACGCTGGTCCAAAACCCTAACAACTACTCTTCCGAGCCTGCCAAGGCTCGGGAGTAGGAGGGGGACAAGTGGACAGGGGGATTTCTGTAGCCCATTTAAGAGCAGGCCGAACTAGGTCCATCAAGACCAAACGAGGCCCAGCTCATCTAAGTGACCACCCGCAGGGCCCACTTAGCATAAAAGCCCAATAAGATCACTCGGGATCAAGCACTTCCTTGGCGGCCATCAGGCTCGGAAGGCTCGAGCGTCGGTCAGGTCGGAGGAAGACCCACGCCCGATCTATCCCCTTGTCGGGATAAAGGCTAGCGCTCAGCGCCCACTCCGACCGAGTCTCATCCGAGCTATGCCTATCGCCCGGACAAGGTTGGCACTCTTCATGCTTGGATCGACCGATGATTGCTTATCCACGCTGCCGTTGAGAGCCCTTTATGAGCAGGAGTTCACAAGGATAAGGGACTCACGACCCCTCAAGGCTATAAAGATCTCACGATGAGAACGTAAAGAGCCGACGTTGAGGACGTAACTCCCGCCTGAAACTCCTCAACTTACGGGACTCATGAGACCGGCGCACTATTTAAACTTGGGACTCCTTCCAGCGAAAGGTAAGGCCAACTCACGCCTACACTCCCTGAGCAGGAACCACTTCACCACCCTGGTGGAGAGGGATCTCATGCATCTCCTTCCTCCTCCCTTCATAGTTTCCACCACTGCTCTACTGACTTAGGCATCGGAGGATTTTCCCCAAGAAATCACTGATGCGGAACGGGACTAAAAAAGGACTGGACCTACTATGAAGACCAAGTGCGGCCAGCACTCACACGTGACAAGGCAAGCCGAGAGATCGACCTCCGTACTATTCCTCCGAAGAGAGGCGTCTCTCAACAAGAAACCCAAGTCCACGGCCGTCCCTATGAGGGAAACGAGTGGATCAAAGCGGCAAAGGGAGCCGACACGTAACTATGGGAGTCTAGTCCGAGCTCGGTGCTCGACTAGGGCCACGGAATGGTGCTCTCAACTCGCAAAACCCACGGTGAATTGAATATGTAGCTAGGATCCTACACTCGCACGCTGCATAATCGAGAGCATACTAGCAAAGCAAATGCCAAGGGAAGGAACGTCGCACGTACCTCCACGCCTAGGCGTGGGGAAGGAACCCCGGCCGAGACCAACAACCCCGATACACGTAGAAGTAATAATACACAATTGACCCAAAATGCCCACTCCTCGCAGGGAGGTAACAGGCTACAAACAGAGGAGTCGGGGCTGCCGATGCACGGGCTGACGGGCAGCACTCGGTGAAGGGGTGGGCCGCGAGGAGGTCCCGGGTAGCTCTGCGAACTGCTGAAAGAACGTCCACCTCTGGAGGGGCTGAGGTGGCAGGAGTCCCCGGTACCTTGCTGTCGTGGGGTCGCTCCTCCGGGAAGAAGAAGGATGTCGCCGATCCTCGGGGAAGCCTCTGGAGTGCGTTCGGAAGGAGGGGACAGGTTGCTGGCCAACCTGCACAAGCCCGCCAAACAGCCCGGGGGCGACTCCGGTAAGCACCCTTAATCACGTCCTGGACCTGCGAAATTCAGCGAGGGCGCTGGTGGGGATGTCCCACAGGCGCCCGTGGAAGGAGAACTGCAGTCGAGGCCGATGGTGACCGTGGCAATTCGTCAAACACCTGGCGTGCAGTCGGACTGCCTGTCTGCCCACACCGGTAGAGACCAGGAGAACAGTCGGTACGCAGGCTTCCGGACAGATTTAGGGATGGGGTTTTCTCTGGTGGGTAGCTTACAGGTAGGGCTAACAGATGACCAAGGTAGCGGGGGCGGTGCCTTGGAGGATTTGGGCGTGGGGGGGGTGGAAAGTGGGGGTCGCAGCCTGCACTTCAGGGCAGTCAGGTCTGTGAACCCGAGATGGGATATGAGGGCGTAGGGGTGCGGATGGAATTCTGACCAGGGGCGGCCACTGGAGATGGAGTGGTGTGTGTGGAGATAGCCCTCCAATTTTCAGGCCATTCCAGTAAGGGGAGGTGGTGGTCCCTTTGGAGGGTACTGCAGATCTGTCCCGCCGGGTTACTGTAGCGCCCAGAGGAGGACCGAAAGTAGCCACAAAGGGAAGTTTCAGCCCCAATGGAGTTTTGGGATGAAACCACCACGAATGGTTCGGGGACAGGGAGGGGAACAACTTATGTGAAGAGGTTGTGGTCGATCGGAGAAGGAACGGGGGTGCACACGGGTGTCCAAGGCGACTCTGATCACAGGCGAGTCTGTCCAGGGAGCAGCCTGCGCGACGAAAGTGTCTACAAAGACAACTTCCTCTGTGATTCGAGTTTTGGGACAAGGCCAGTGGGGTTGGAAGGGGGACTTGTAGGGGAAGAAAAGTCTAGAAGAAAGCCAGACGGTTTGCCCACAGAAAGGGTTCGTACCGACGTGATCTTTGGACCCCTAGCTTGCAGGCAGAGCAGGTGCATCCGAGATTGGATTGAACGCCACCGAGCTTGACGTCGTCTCGCCGCTTGGATCTCTCTCCGACATGGGATGAAGAGACTCGCTTCACAGCACGATCCTCACCTCACCAGGACCTCCTTCTCAAGGGAGTCGCACCCAGGAGTTGGAGATGGAGGAAGAAGAAGATGGGGGATAGGGGAAGAGAGGGGCGTCGCACCCCTTGGGGAAGGATGGAGAAGGTCGCCCTCTCCTTGGTGGTGGCTGCGCACAAGGTTTCTCACAAATTAATTCTTCATTATCTTTCAAAGGAAAGAAATACAAGGTATATATATGGGGAGGGGAGGTGCTAGGGTTGAAACCCTAGCCAAGAGGGAGGGGAGGGGGATGCGCCACATGGCATGGGGAAAAGGGGGGGCGCAACAAGGCAAGGGGGGGGGGAGGGCCGCACCCCTCTTCCTATAATCTAGGAGAGGGGCGGCTGCCACCTTCCAAGAGGAGGGAAAAGAGTTGGGCGCCCAAAACCCTAACCCTAGGTGGGCTAAGCAAGGGAGTGGGTGGCCAGCCCATATGGGCCAGAGATTGAACCAAAAAAAATGGCCCAATAGCCCTATCTCCTATCTAATAAGCATAAAATGGTCCAACTAAAGCCTAATTTGCTCCAAATGGCCTACAAAGGTCCACACAACTAATAAAAGTGTCCACGCAGGGACTAATCCAAGGCCCAACATGGCCTAAAGCATAAAATAACTAAAGATAGCTCTACTAGTCTGCCAAGTGGTCGCCGAGCCAAAGGGATGCCGGCATGCTCCGTGTGCTCCGTCGAGTGATGCGGCGCGTGTCCTCACCAATTCTCCCCGGGTGGGAAGAACTCGACCCCGTCGAGTAAGGGTCACGGTCGCTCAAGTAACGCTCCAGCAGGTCCGGGTCGATCCGCTCCAGCTCTCCACGTGTGATCCAGGTGTCGTCTGTCGCAGGGCGCCCTCTCCAACGCACTAGAAAGCGCTGGTAGGCTCCGCTCCTGGTCGTGGTCACCTGCTCATCCAGTATGCAATCTATATGCTCGCGTGTCTGTAAAGGGGCTGGAGGAGGTGGGCGCTCAGAAGGTGAAATGCTCTCAACAGGAGGGGTAGGCCCAAAAAGCTCGCTGGGAATCACCGCGGGATCCCGATATGCCACCAGATCTGAGACATTGAACGTCGAGCTGATCCCATAGTCGTCTGGCAGCTCAATCTCATACGCATTCGACCCTACTCGCTTCAGAACTTGGAAGGGTCCTGCACCGCGGTCCTGGAGTTTCTTCACGGCCCCCGAAGGGAACCGTTCAGGTCTGACCCTGATCATGACATACTCTCCCTCGCGGAACTCACGCGTGCGTCGATGCACATCAGCTAACTCCTTATATCGTGCGTTGCTGGCCTCAATGTGACGACGTACATGCTCATGCAACTGCCTAACATGCTCAGCAAAGGACTCAGCTGACTCTGAGACACGGGCCTGGACAGGGGATGGGACCAAGTCTATCGGTTTTCTAGGCCTACGACCAGTGACTATCTCAAAAGGACTCAAACCAGTAGACCTATTGACCGAATCATTGTAAGCAAACTCCGCTAGAGGGAGAACTAAATCCCAATCCCGGTCACGCTCACGCACTAGACACCTCAAAAGATCCCCCAAACTCCTATTCACAACCTCTGTTTGACCATCGGTCTGGGGGTGGTAAGCAGTAGAAAACTTCAGCTGTGTGCCCATCATGTGCCATAGGGTCTTCCAGAAATAACTAGTAAAGCGAACATCCCTATCTGACACAATAGTACGCGGCAACCCAAACCTAGAGACACAATGGGTGAAGAATAGACGGGCAACCCTAGAGGCATCTGATGTTTTAGAACATGGGATAAACAAGGCCATCTTAGAGAATCTGTCCACCACCACGAAAATGGAGTCGTGTTGGCGGAGGGTACGGGGCAAGCCTAAGACAAAGTCCATGCTAATGTCCTGCCATGGACTATCTGGCACTGGGAGGGGAGTGTAAAGGCCGGTATTCTGTTTCCTCTGTTTGGCCAAGGCACAAATGCGGCACTGGGCCACAATCCTAGCAACATCCCGCTTCAGGCTAGGCCAAAAGAAGCGGTACTCAACGGCCTCAATGGTCTTATTCTGGCCAAAGTGGCCGGCTAGACCCCCAGCATGCAACTCCCAAGTAAGAAAATCACGGACCGAGGTCCGTGGGACACAAAGCCTGCTCCCATAGAAAAGGTAGCCATCCTGCAACGTATAGTCGGGGTACTCATGGGACGGACCTGACTGGAGGGTGGTGAACATCGGACCGAAATCCGGGCAATCGGCATACAGCTCCCTCATCCTATCCATCCCAACCACCTCCACACTCATGGTGGTCAATAGGTGAGTACGGCGGCTCAAGGCATCAGCAACCCGGTTCTCCACACCGGCCTTGTGCTTCAGCACAAATGTGTACTCCTGGAGGAACTCGACCCATCGGCTATGGCGAGAGTTGAGCTTCTTTTGGGCATGGAGATATCGGAGTGCCTCATGATCAGAATACAACACAAACTCCTGATGTAACAAATAGTGTCTCCAATGCCTCAAAGCTTGCACAACTGCGTAGAATTCCTTATCGTATGTAGAGTAACGCAGTTTCGCATCGCTCAGCTTCTCGCTAAAGAATGCAACGGGATGGGTCTCCTGACTAAGAACTCCTCCTATGCCTACCCCTGAGGCATCACAAGAGACCTCAAACACCTTCGTGAAGTCTGGAAGACGAAGGACGGGTGCCTGGGTCATGCGCTCTTTGAGGAGCGCGAAAGCGGCTGAAGCAGCCTTGGTCCACTCAAAGGCCCCTTTCCTAATGCAGTCCGTGATAGGGGCGGTGATGGAGCTAAAGCCTCGGATAAAACGGCGATAGAAGGTCGCCAGTCCGTGAAAGCTACGGACATCATGTAGGGTACGAGGCTTGGGCCACTCAACAATTGCCCTGACCTTCTCAGGGTCGGCAGACACTCCCTCACTAGAAACAATGAACCCTAGGAAGGTGACCTGAGAGGTCATGAACGCGCATTTCTTAGGGTTGGCAAATAAGCTCTCTCTCCTCAGAATCAAACAGACCTGCCGAAGGTGGTCTAAGTGGATCTCCCGGGTACGGCTGTAAATGAGGATGTCATCGAAGTAAACTACCACGAAGATTCCTATCAAGGGTCGCAAGACCTGAGTCATCAGCCTCATGAAGGTGCTGGGAGCATTGGTCAGCCCAAAGGGCATGACCAGCCACTCATAAAGACCATCCTTGGTCTTGAAGGCCGTCTTCCATTCATCTCCAGGTCTGATCCTTACCTGGTGATAGCCACTTTTTAGATCAATCTTGGAGAACACAGTGGCTCCCGCCATCATATCCATCATATCATCCAGACGGGGAATGGGAAACCTATATTTCACCGTGATCTTGTTGATAGCACGGCTGTCTATGCACATCCTCCAAGTACCGTCTTTCTTGGGGGCAAGTAGGGCGGGGACGGCACAAGGACTCATACTCTCTCGGAGAGATCCCCTAGACATCAACTCATTCACCTGGCGCTGGAGCTCAGCGTGGTCAGTGGGGCTCATCCTATAGTGTGGCAGGTTGGGCAATGAGGACCCCGGGATCAAATCTATAGCATGCTGGATGTCTCTCATGGGAGGAAGACCTTCGGGAAGGTCATCGGGGAAAACATCGGAGAACTCCTGAATAATAGCAGCCACATCGGGTGGGGACTCCCCCTCTGCCTCTCTAGGCCTCTCGCGGACTACTACAGCAAAGATGGGATCTCCTCTCGCAAAGTCGCGCTCCATCTCCCGGGAGCTGACTAACATCAACCTCCTAGCCGGAGGACCAGTGGTAGCAATGGGTGGGACTGGGTCCTGGGCTGGGGAAGGGGCACTAGGCCCCAGGACATCAGTGCTCGGAGTGCTAGGGCCGGTGGGTCCCCGAACGGGAGGACGTGTGGGCTGGGAAGGGTGAAGGGTGATCCTCTGGCCGCTGTGATCAAAAGTGCATGTGTTCAAACGACCATGGAGGGTGGCATCCCTATCAAACAACCAAGGTCTCCCTAGAATGATACTACCTACCTCCATAGGCAAGACGTCACACCAGATCTCATCCTGGTAGGCGTGGAACTGTAAGGGCACTAGGCAACGCTGTCTGACCGGAATGGAGGTAGTGTCTACCCAAGACACACGGTAAGGGGAGGGGTGGTCCACGGGGGTCAATCCTAGGCGTTTCACTGTGCCCGTGGAGATGGCATTGATGCAACTCCTACTGTCTATAATCACCTTGTAGACTTTCCCTCCTAGTCTGCAGAAAGTATGAAAGATGGTGGTGCGACGCCAGTCATCACTCACCAAAGGCTGGGTCAAAATACACCTAACAACTCCCAGCTGAACATCATCCTGGTGCTGCGTACCCTGGGTGTCGACCTGCTCGCTCTCTAACAACTCATCGAAAAACTCCTCCGCGAGCTCAAGGTCGGCCTCATAGCTAACAGGTTCAACCTCAGGTACGGTCTCCCCTGCGGATGTCTCTCCTAGAGCCACGGTCTGCTGTCGGGTAGGGCACTGAACAGCGTAATGACCGGCTCCTCCACAACGATAGCAATCACCACGAGGCCTAGGGCCTTGCGGTGCTCCACCAGTCATCGGCCCTTTCCCCTTGTCATCACGACGAGCCGGGGGTGGTGGAAACTGGGACCTAGTAGGAATGGCAGGCTGCTGAGGGCGAGGAACCTCGGTGGCAGGGGCCTGGGGTCGAGGGAGGAAGTCCCTCGGGGCGGGAGGGCGAGGCCTAGGGGCAAGGTCCTGGCGAGGGGTCTCCCTAGCAATATCCTGAGGTCGGGTCAAGGGTCCCCTAGAAAACTGCCCCGTAGTGGCGCGAGGATCCGCTCCTCGAGAATAGGTGGGTGTGGGGCGCTGGGCGGGAGCAAAATCTAACTCGAACTGTTCCATCTCGCGGGCCACTTGGTAGGCCTCTTCTAATGTCTGCACATGACGGCGGAGTAACTCCATATGAAGGTGCCGTTTCAAACCCCGACGGAATCGAGCTACCGTCATGATAGTCTCTTCCCTGACCCCACATCTCAGCAGGCACTCATCAAATTCGGCAATGTACTCCATGACAGGCCGATTCCCCTGGGTAAGACTCTGCCACCGATCAATGAGCCGGTGGCGGTGGGATCGGGGGACATACTTCTGCTCTAGTTTCGCCCTCATCTCCTCCCAAGTCTCAATCGGGGGCTCATGCCGTTGCCCAATCAAACTCTCAACTGTAGCCCAGTAGGTCTGGGCCCTGCCAACCAGCTTCATCTTGGCAAACCTGACTTTCCTATGCTCGGCCATGTCTACCCACTCGAAATAGCGGTCCATGCTAGTGGCCCAGTCACTAAACAGGTCAGGGTCCAAGGACCCATCAAAAGAGGGTGGATCTACTCGCACAGATCGGAGGATACGCTCCTCATCCTCATCCCGATGGTACCGTCGGCCCTGTCGTCCACGGCCATAACCCTCACTCTCATTATCGGACCCAAAGTCCTCTACCTCACGTGCGTGGACCTGTCGACCACGGTTATGACCGTCGCCTCCCCTAGGCTGGTTGGGTCGAAGAGCAGGGTCACGTTGGCCATGGGCCTGCTCGGGAACATCTACGGGTGGGACTCTACCCTGGGGGCGATCAACTAGACCCTGAATGGTCCCCTGATCTGTTTCTCTTCCTTGCAATTCACTGTTCGGTGATCATCTTCTCCAGCTCAGGATCAGCGCGAGATCGCCCCTCTTCAGAGAGTGTTAGGCAATGTGACGAGTGTTCGGAAGCGTGATCGAGACTTGGGAGATGATGCAAAACTTGCTTTCTCTCTCTCACTCTCTGGGTATTTCTCTGGCTCTGTGCCTACCTCTCTGTCCGTGTGTTTGTTCCCCATCTGTCCTTGTCTCTGATCTATTTGATTGGCAGTGACAGTGCCTTCCTTTTCCTGTTTTAAAGGGGGCGTGGTTAGTATAGGCAGACGTTACTCGATCGTAGGAACGTCCATCGCCTACTTGCCCGTCTACTAAGGAAGGACGTCGTGACAGATATCTCGACGGTGTGGGCGTGATTCAATGTTCGCTGGAGTAAGCCCCGTGATCATAGTCTCAATGTTCACCCGTTTGATTTTCACGGCGTCTAGGACGCACGTGTGTAGAGATCATACCTGTGAGCCGACCAATTCTAAGTGGACCTTAATTAGATCATACTTCTGGACTATCAGTTAGTTGGTGATGACAGCTACGAGCCTGGCGACGTTAGGCCATAGTAGATTTGACGTTATTGGATCATGCTGGGCCTGACGTATTTCTCTCTCCTCAGCATTAAATTACATCTTGGAAGATTAAAAAATTACAGTTAGGACTTGACAAACCATGTTAAATTTCTCTTGAATTAGATATGCCTTTAGTCGCTTTCTGATCTTTCCCAATACAAAACTTTAATCCGATTGAGCACAGAATGGTAACTAGGGCATCACCAATATTAGGATGGTCCTTAACCTATACATATATGTTCATTAACTAATGTAGCTGACAGGTCATAACCACCCACCCAAGGGATCGAGCAGCAACTTGCTACAAAGAAAAGGCCCTCCCCGTGGCCCAATATATATATATATATATATATATATATATATATATATATATATATATATATATATATATATATATATATATGTTGGAGCGTATATATGTTTGGAGCGCAAAGGGAATCGGCTAATTATGTTGAGGATGGGCACGAGGATATCAAAAGAGAGATCTCGACGTGCACGCCGAAGCATCAGACGGGGATATAGAAGATCTCGTCGCATCCAATGGGGGATGCTAGTCTTAAAGCCCCTGTGGGCTTTTAATTTCTTGTTCGAGATGATAAGATAACTATGCTGATTGGGGATAAGCCCCCTCCCTAACCCAACCTCCATTTGCAATTTGGAGGTGCTAATCAGAAATAGAATTAATAGAGAGCCAAAAGAGCGATAATTGCGCGGTTGGGGGGGGGGGGGGCGGCGGCGAGGGCAGACCTGTTAATTGTGTTTAATTAGGAGGCCCATCTCAATCGCCCTAATTATTTCGAGTAAGGTCATAATCCCTCTAAATAAGAGCATATTACATCGTACGTGAGTCGAGTCGGGGTGAGCTGATACGGATCAGTGAGTTAATAAACTCTACGAACTCAACGAGTACTCGTTATGGAACTGATCATATCTCCAACCTCATTGTGAGAAGTAGAAGAGAACCACTAGCATCTGCATTGAACTTAACGTGAGATACTTCTTTTTATAAATTGTAATTTGAATCATAGTCAATTTCTAAATAAATATCAACTAATTGCGATCGTGGAGAATCTACTTGCATGTTTAAAGCTAGTTGGAGTACAAGTTGATGGGGGTCCCTGCTGCGGTGCGACCGTACAACAACGGGGGCGGCGTCATAGGAGGCATGCAGCCCCCGGCTCACGGATCCAAGCGACGGGGCCGCGCCCATCCGACTCAGCAACGCCTCCCAACGGTCGGGAAAAGACGGAATCTGGAATCCTCCGTAGGAATATTCCGTTGATAATCCGACGGCCGTCAGGTGCGCCGTTAATCCGGTTAGTTGGATGGCTCTGGCGCGGGGCTTAGGGTTGCCTGAATGGGGCCAGCTGGCACGACATCACAGCACATGGCCAGCTGTCTCTGTCGTGATGGACGCCCGCGAAATTACCAAAACGCACCTCCTGTCGGGAAGAAAAAGTGGTGAACCCCCCAATTTGTCTCCCGACCCACGAACTTATTGTTATTGTTAATGTTACTTAATGCTCTTGTCCATCTAATAAACAAAGCCCAAGGGAGCTTCCCCCTTCCCTTCCCCTTCCCCTTCACACTAATGATTTGGATCCATTCGATAGTTCTTAGTTTGGATTTTGTGTAGTGTGAGACTGTGAGGCCTCCTCATAAATCACACCAGGAGCAAAAGAGAAGGGCGGAGGACGTGAATGCTGAGACATAAGAGGGGTGTTTTGGGTATTTGGGCATGGGCTCTAAATCTTGCGTTGGCGTCTGGCTCGTGGGGTGGGGGGCGTATGGCGGAAGAGAAATCTGGAAAGTGTGGGGATCTTGAGCGTAGAGCTTGTGGAGCGCCGCGGGAGGCGAAAAATAAAAATAAATAGTTGGGGGGGGGGGGGAAGAGGGGGAGAGATTTTATTGTTTTTTAAAAAATAATTAAAATAAAAAAAATCTGACATATTTTGGGTGACGAAATAACCCCGATCACTGACTACGGCGGCGTCGGTTAGCGGATCCCGTGGTCGGCCCGTCACCCGCGCGGGGGCAGCGAGGCCGCCACAGGCTTTCGGGTGACGGGAGCTGTGGGTATGCTCACCGTCGGAGGAAAGGGAGCCGCACAGGAAATGGACAGGAAAAAACAAAAAACAATGTAATAATTTAGAGAAATAAAGAGAGAGAGATCGAAATTATAATACCGGGGGGACGGGGTTTCTCGTGAGCAGCAAGTTAGAGAGAGAGAGAGAGAGAGAGAGAGAGAGAGAGAGAGAGGTGGGGGGTGGGGGGAGGAAAAATAAATCGAAAGGCCTCTTTAATATCTTTCTTCCCAGCCCTTCTCTCTTCTCTTCTTCTTCTTCTTCTCCTTCTGCTGCTACTGCCGCTGCTTGTTCTTGGTCTGCCGCTTCTGCTTTTTGCTCTTGGTCTTCTTCTTCTTCTTCGTCGTCTTTGCTATCTGCAATCTACCTGCATTCATACCTTGCTTGCCGCTTTTCCATTCACGAGATCCCCATCTCCGCATTTGCCTGCTGCGCTTTCGATCCCCTTGGCCGCCTCCCCACATCTTCCCCACCTCTTTTTTTGCTGTGGGTCGGCCAATCCGCGCCCGCGCCTCTGGGCCTCTGCTCCTCCCACATTCATGTCTTCTTCGCCTGCCTGCTCTGTTTGCTCAGCAGAGGCGCCGAGGTTTCCCTGTCCCCGCGCTCCCATCCCCGTGCCTGTGGTTGCAGTGACAGCCGCGGATCCGAGGGAGCGGAGATAGTAGCAGGCGGGAGGAGTGGGAGCATTGGTGGTGGTGGAGGAGTCGGGCGCACAAAAGAAGGGGTGGGGTGGGTGGGAGGAAAGTGAGGAAGACAGAAAGTTTAAGCTTTTGCACTGATGTCGCGCCCCGTCGACATGAACAGCAAGACCCAGAAGCCTGTTCTGGGGGCGGGGCTCGATGCCATCTCCGATCGGTTCCACTCCGCCCTTACCACCTACGACGGGAACAAGCCGGACGCCAAGGACTTCGATTTGGGCTCCCCGGTGTCGCCGCTCCGCACCCGGGCGGTCTCCAATGCCATCACCAACACCAGCAGCAGCTCCAGCTCCTCCGGGTCGGTCAGCGGGAGGACTGGCACGAATGCCGTCGCGAGGAAGTCCGACGGCAAGAGCCACTCCGGGGAGCTCTCGGGATCTGCCGAGAGCCACCCCGCGGGCGCCGACGGCGCCGGATCGTACGGGCAGAGGAATTGGAGACCCGGGCATCGGCGGTCGGGTTCCGGCCCGTTGATCTTCTCGGGCGGCAGTGGCGGCGGGTGCGGTGGCAGCGGGGGTAGTAGCTCGGCGACCTCACCACTCACCAATGTGCTACCTGCGGGGAACATCTGCCCATCCGGGAGGATCGGGAAGACGGGCATGATGTGCAGGAGCACAGCGCGCAGCGATGTGTTGGGTTCAGGGACGGGGAATTACGGGCACGGCAGCATAATGCGGGGCGGCGCGGCGGCCGGGCGGCCGCCGGCCGACCTAGCTGCTTCGGTAGGGAGTCCCGAGACGGTGGCAGCCGCAGGGAGGCGGGCGATGGCGAGTGTGGATCCGGAGGAAGTGAAGAGGGCTGGGAACGAGCAGTACAAGATGGGCCACTTCATGGATGCGCTGAAGCTGTATGATCGGGCGATCTCCATGTGCCCGGGCAACGCCGCGTGCCACAGCAACCGCGCGGCGGCACTAATTGGGTTGCGGAGGCTGACGGAGGCGGTGAGGGAGTGCGAGGAGGCAGTGAAGCTGGATCCCACGTACTGGCGCGCGCACCAGAGGCTGGCGTCTTTGTACATCAGGTGAGGATGATCCTTCCAAGGGTATGGCTGATCAGATCCTGCATTAACCTCAGTCCTCTCTTGGTTTCTCTTCATTGTGTTACAAAGAAAATTCAGTTTTTTTGGGGTGGGGGGGGAGGTGTGAGAGAAGAGAAGGGAGAGGCTGTTAAAGGAAGGGTGCGCTGTTCTATGTTTCATAGTAGGCTCGATGTTGTTTAGACGTTTCTTGCTGAAAGACTTGAATTCTGTGGGCTTGCAGCTCTTGTTGCTTTGCAATTTTTGATATTTCTCACCATTCGTTTCAGTTTTGTGTAGTAAAGATGCGGCGCTCCAATGGCGTCTTGTTGCATATCCTACTTTTTTTTTTCATGGCTTATTTCTCCAACTCTTCCTCTTGTGTAACGATATAATTGTATCTGTTCTTCTTGTTTCACATTTCCTGAATTCTTCCTGCTATATCAATAACAACAACAACAACAAAAAACTTTGTGCGTTTTCTTTGATTAGCTTTATGACTGGCGTAAAGATAACAAGATGTTTCTGTGTGCTGTCTGACATATATTTGATGAGAAGTTTCAGAGGCTTGCCTTGTTGCAACTTTTCTTGTTTATTAGGTAGGATCCAGCAGTTATATGTCCTAGGATCACATCTTTCATGGTTCTTCAGCTCGTAGTAGATGGCCAACAGGTTTCCTTTTTCGGTAGATTACAACATGATTTGTGTTTCATGGAGCAGAATTAGTTCCCCATGAATTACTGTAATCCGATGCTTTGCAGGCTAGGGCAAGTTGAGAATGCTCTGAAGCATATTTTTTCTACTGGGCAGCAGCTGGATCATATGGAATTGCAGAAACTGCAAACGGTGGAGAGGCATGTCAATAGGTGTGCTGATGCTAGGAAGACGTGTGACTGGAAGAGTGCACTAAGGGAAGGTGATGCTGCCATTGCAGCTGGAGCAGATTCATCCTCCTTGGTAAAACTTCTTAACTTGCACTGTTTGCAGTTTTTGGGTGGTATCCGGTTACAGGGGAAAGGAGGAAAAGGGGGAATGAGATTCTAATAGTTTCTGTGTTGCAGCTGTTTGCATCAAAAGCAGAAGCCCTTCTCCGGCTTCATCGACTTGAAGAAGCTGATTCGATGTTATCAAAAACTTTGAAGCTGGAATCTTCTCTCTCGTCATCTTCACAGACTACATTCTTTGGCATGTTTTCAAATGCATACCTTTATACTGTCCAGGCACGAGTGGAAATGGCACTGGGAAGGTGAGGCTTTGGATTTAAGAGTTTCACATCAAGATAACCAATGGTGTCATATAAGTCAGATGGGTCATGAATTTTCTTACAGGTTTGAGAGTGCAGTTTTCGCAGCTGAGAAAGCAGGACAGATTGATCCTCGGAACATGGAGGTAGCAACTGTCCTTGCTAATGTGAGATCTGTAGCAAGAGCCAGATCCCGAGGGAATGAATTATTTAATTCTGGAAAGTTCACTGAAGCATGCGCAGCATATGGGGAAGGCCTAAAATTCGATCCCTCCAACCCTGTCCTATATTGCAACAGAGCAGCTTGCTTCTCAAAGCTTGGACATTGGGAGAAATCTATCCAGGACTGTAATGAGGCTCTTAGGATCCAACCCAATTACACCAAGGCTCTTCTACGACGAGCTGCTTCCAATGGCAAGGTGAAACTAACTGATCTTCATTTTTATATGTGATGTAATCAGTACGTTATCCGCTTCGAGAATTTGTCAGTTGAGCATTCTTCTGTCTTCTGAAATATAGCTTGAGAGGTGGGCTGAGGCTGTGCGGGACTATGAAATCCTGAGGAAGGAGCTCCCTGGCGACAATGAAGTTGCTGAAGCTCTGTTCCATGCTCAAATAGCATTGAAAAAATCTAGAGGTGAAGAGGTTTCAAATTTGAAGTTTGGAGGTGAGGTCGAGAAAATTTCAGGCATGGAACATCTCCATGCTGCAATATCCTTACCTGGTGAGATTCTTTCATATTTAGTTTCTCTTGGCTGATTCATGCTTTCATCTACTTTTGTTTTTATTGTTTCTTAGGGTTGTCTTTTAGATAGTCCAAAGTCATTTATGGCCTGCCAGTGGAAGTAAAGCATGTTTTGTTTTCTTTTCCTCTGTATGCATGTCAACTACTCTAACTAAGAAGCCATTTCATCAACATTTTATGTCGAGACTTTCATTTTATATTAGAAAGGAAAAATGAGGGACCTCATTTAACATGCAGAATTCTAATGTCCCAATGAGGGACCTCTTTTATCTTGAGCAAGAATAAAGTTTCTGCAAAATTTCAGGAGTTTCTGTCGTCCACTTTATGGCCGCTTCGAACCAACAATGTCTCCAGACATCTCCATTCGTGGATGCCTTGTGCACTAGATACCCATCCGTCAATTTTCTCAAGGTAATCTGAGAGATCTTGTGTACTATAAGTCTATAACTAGCGGTACATCCACCATTATTATCCCACTTATTTCTGTCTTGCATTTCACTAACCTTTTTCTTCTATCTTCCGCATTGTTTAAACAGGTGGATGTGGATGAGTGCCCAGATGTAGCCAACGTCGAGAATGTGAGGATAGTTCCTACATTCAAAATCTACAAGAATGGGTCAAGAGTGAAGGAGATGATCTGCCCCAGCAGGCAGGTCTTGGAGTACTCTGTGAGACATTACGGACTCTGAGGTGGTGTGTCTCCATGTTGCTTGTTCCCATGGTCTTTGTGCCTCCACCTTCATCATCACATACGAATATCCAGTCCCAGAGTGAACCAGCTAGACTGTGATCCCACAGAATTGGGCCCCGGAGAGGTCGAGAGTTAGTCTTTTTTTTCCTTTTTTTTTTAAATTTTCTCCATGGCCCCTACTCTCTTTCTGACTCTTCGCCAATGGTATTCATTCATTCCATTTTTCATTTGCGCCAACTTCCATTTTTCCACTCCAAATTGCCTTTTCAGCATAGGCAGACCCTAAAATTCTTCGGTACCATTCCACCACCCTTCTTGTTCAGAAGGCCTCAGAGATTGTACCATTGATTGGGGCCCGAGCTAAGGGGGCCCCCCCGGGGGAGATGGCTGGTTGTATATATAGCGTATACTACCAAACATGGGGGCCATGGAGAGATTGGGTGTTCTGGTGGGGATAATGTCTCCTTCTGTCGCTGCGCCTGCTTCAACTGGTATTGCTGCATCATTTGGGACTCAGAGGGGTGGGGTAATCTTAGAGGTGGTCGATGGATGTTGTTGGCGCTGGTTGAAGACGTATATTCTCCCCATTGGTTCCATAATTCCCATTTCTATGAATAAAAACTTGAGATTTTTTTCCCCTCCTTCCTCTTCCTCTTCTTTTTTTTTGTTTCATCTCATCATCATTTGTCTTGCCCCAAAATTTTTGTATTACGATACACTGAAAAGCCAGCCTGTTTTTCATCATCATTGTTTTCTAGCTCTCGATGGTCCCTTCTGATGCCATTGGAAGAACTGATGGACTCTGTTTGTAGCCGACTTCAACGGTGGGTATTGTGTGTGCGATGTGGGTATGTGCGCTCTTGTGGTCTTCTTGACAACTGCACTGCATCGGAGGTGGCTAATGAAGGGTCAGCTGGTGAGGGTGGTGGGTGGTGGCGTACCGTGCTTGTTTTTTTTTTTTTTGGGGGGGGCGGGGGTGTTCTAAGTGGAGGGCTGCCCCTTCTTGCCCCATGGTGGTTGGGGGGGGGGGGCATTGATTGCATTGGGAGGGGAGGCTCGTACTCGCTTTATCACTAACTTTCTGTTCTCCTTGCCCATGGTGATACCTCTCTTTGTATTCAAACACCACTCTGTGATGACTGGTGAATGATGGCACAGCAACTTTTGTTTATGTTAGAAGCAGCTTGGAGAAGCTTAATTAGGAGACCCTTGTGGCCCATCTGTCTGTGGGGGAGGCGGAGTGTGTTTGAAGGAAAAGCCTGTGTTTATGTTGGCGTTTAATGGTGGAGCAGACGCGGCCGGCCTCCCTCCCTCCCCCACAATCCAGCCCCATCCCCATGCCCCCTCCCCCCTTCTTCCCCATCATGGGATTCCTTTGTCGACGCGGAGTTGTGGAAACGGCTTTTAGCATTAACTCTCCCCCATCTCTCTACCATCCCGTACCCACCCGTCCTCCCCACCCCTCCCTAGTTTCGCCTGCCAGCAAACAACGCCAAAGGCTGCCAGCAGACACATCGCGCGAGACGGGGGGAGATGGACCCCCGATAAGCCCCCTGTTGTTAGTCCTTTGTGAGTGGATGCCCATAATGTAGTCATCCTCTCTCTCTCTCTCTCTCTCTCTCTCTCTCTCTCTCTCTCTCTCTCTCTCTCTCTCTCTCTCTCTCTCTCTCTCTGTGTGTGTGTGTGTGTGTGTGGAAGCCAGCCCGTGATAGGTGGCCCACTGGGGAGGCCTCACAGAAGGAATGTACATTGGAATGCGTCCCCTGGCTTGTTTTTTCATGATTCCCACTGTGCCACATCCATGTATGGGGGCTGTGTACTTGGTGTTCATACTTGGGTTTTGGTTGGGGGGGGGGTGGGGGGAAGCGTTCTGGTGGGTCTCATTATTGTTTTTGATACAGGGGCCTTGAGATCCCCTTTAGCCCGTGAACGGGGGACACTGTTGCAGCCCGCGGTGGCGGTATCATAATGCCCCCCTCGCCACCCCCCCCCCCCTCTCCTCTCTTTCTTTACACCACAAAGGCCAAGTGGGGAGGTCACAAAGCGGGGAAATTTAAGGCCGTTTAGAGAAGAAGTCAGTGTGTAGTCGAGTCTTTAACGATTGGACCCACCGTCGTGTTAAGGAGTAGTACGTACGTAGTAGACATGGCATTGGGTACCAATCGTCCATGAAAGGAATAAAAGAAGGTTCGAATAAGCAATTCTGTTTGATCCATAGGAAAAAATTAGGTAGGCAAATGACGTTGTTTTGCTCCAGTCACTGCAGTCCTAATCGATTTGGTCTACGGAATCATGTTTCGAGTTAAAAGAAGCTGAGAAACTAACAAATATGAAGTAGTCATCCATAAAAGGATAGCTGTTAAACACAATAAAAACATAGAACATATGTGGTGTTAAATGAGGTTATTTTTTCTGTACACTGTATGGCCTTGCTGTCAAAAGGTACATGGTCAGAGAATGGATAAATTTGTGATTTATTCTGGTACACATGTTGAGGTAAGAGCAAAAATGTGGGTAAGTTTTTTTTTTGTTCCACTCGAAATACAGAATTTTTGGCACGTCTTCTTATATGACAGTTCTACAAGTTCTAAACAGTAGAGGATACGTATGTTGAACTTTTTTCTCAGAGAAGTATACTCCTTTACAATAGCTATAGATGAAATGAAATCCGAGTATTGATCTTTTCGGGGTTTTGATACAGCTATGACGGCGATGTACGCATGACACAAACAATGCGCTTTAAATGCAAGTGGGTTGGGGTGGGTGGAAGTGTTTGAGGTTTAGAGGAAGGGAGTCCACTAACAGATGAAATGTTAAAATTGGACTGACGTATGCGGCCTTTATGTTAAAAGGAGCAAATAGACAAATGTATCCCTCGTTTAATATTGTAAAAGACCAGCAAGTTGTACTGGCGTATTTGCCTTGGTGTCTCCCACCATGTTGGGTTTTTCACATTTATATCCCTATAAAATATTATATTTACATTTATCCCCTTATTTTTACCATATTATCACGTATATCTCTAAAATATTTTGAGGAGGGTAAATCTGATTAGGCCCATAACGGGCCCGTCAGCAACGAGCTCAATTCGACTCACGGTCTATAACGCGTCCAAGGGCGCCCGACAGTCGCGGCCCATAAAGGCACGGCCCACTATGACTCGACATCGGATTCGACAGCGTAGGAAGGGTTTTGCCCCAGGTGCAATGATCGCCGGATGACCCTCCGGCGATCGACAGTTACTCCCACGACGTTGGTCTCGACCCCATAACAGGTGAGCACGCCCCACGCGCGCCGTAAGACTTGCCCAGGGATCGACCGACTCTGGGGTAATGCCCCTCAACGGAAAACTCCCGTCATAGCCGCGGGGAACGTTATCCCACGACGCACGCCGTTCCTTGTTAAGGGATCGACCATGTTCACCAGGAGAATCCCCTATAAAAGGGAACCCGACGAAGGACAACCCACGGTGAATCTCACCAACAAAATGCCTACAGAGAAGCCAACTAGAGAGCTACACGCCCTGCTACTAGAGAGGTCACGACTGGTCATTCCCTGCGAAGAGAATCCCCTCTTGAACAACTTTACCACCCAACGAGCACTCTCCGAGTGACCACTGGGGCCGGCGAGCACTGGTCTAGAGGGTCTACACATCTCTCAGATCTTCTACTGCGGCCTCCCTCTCCACTTTCTCTCTTACTCTTCTCTATTCATTACTAGAGTCGTTGCTGACTTAAACATCGGAGGGTTGTACCCTGGGGTAGCGCCCAGGGCTCCTTCTGACGTCCTTCCTTCTGGTGATTGCAGGCTTCCACGGGTGCCGGACGATCTTCCCCAACAAATAAATAGAAAGGTGTGGTACGTGGCATAGGAGCCAGATTCCAGCCGCTACACTTTTTGGCGCCATCTGTGGGAACTTCGAGTGAAAAGCCATGACGTCCCGTGGGAGTCTTCGCAACGCCAGTAACCGAGGGCGTGGTTCTCACCAAGGGCCCAACTCTCGTCGTGGATCGCAAGAAGCCTCTTCTGCCCATCCACGCCAAGAAGTCACTCTAGGCGATCTCGATGAGATTCGCTAGCAGATTCAAGCCCCTGGCAAGACTATGTCAGGAACTCTTGAACCGGCCTACGGACCCCCAGCACGCTCCGCCCGAACAGTGACATAATGAGAGGGTCCGGACCGGGGAGAATTCTCGCCAAGTACGGGAAGCCTCCCACTCCTCTGTTGCAAGGACCCGACGATCGCGCAGCTCACCCGCACCAAGAGTGCGCAACCCGCTGCACTCCAAGTCGGAGATGGATCGCCGGCTCCAACGCATCGATGAAATTGAGGACAAGGTCCGTTATTTGGACGATGTCCTCCTTGCCGCCAAAACTCGCGGCCTCATCGACGGCGACCAGGACTTCTATGCTCCCTTTTCTCGGGAGATCATGGAAGCCCCTATCCCGCCGAAACTACAGTTGCCACCATTTACCTCCTATGACGGCACGACCGACCCGGCCGACCACATGCACAGTTTCAAATCCCACCTAGTCTTCCACGGGGTTTTGGACGCTGTGAAATGCTTAGCGTTCGTCGCGACCCTCCGAGAGAACACATGGGCCTGGTTCGAGTCCATGCCGACCGGGACTGTCTCCTCCTTTTAGCAGCTAAAGAAGTTATTCAATGAGAATTTTATTGGCTGCCGAAAGGTAGCCAAGTCTGCGGTGACCCTTCTCGCCCTCAGACAGGGGCATGGGGAAACGCTTTGGGACTTCGTCTCTCGGTTCCGAGCGGAGGCGCTTCGGATCCCACGCCTTGACATCAGCATCGCTACCACCGCACTCACCCAGGGGACATGGGACTCCATCCTTTGATGCGTGCTCGGAGTCGAAGCCCCGACGACCCTCACCGACCTCCTCGCCCTGGCACAGAAACATGCGCGGTGCGAGGAGAACACTGCGGCCCTAGGTCGCACGGCTGGAACCGATCGATCCGACCAGAAGAGGTCCGCCGATTCACCTCGCGAGGGGCGGGGCAAGTGGGAGCAATGGGATCGAGATCACCGCGACCGCCTCGACAAAAAGGAAAGGGGCCAGTATCACAACTACACGCCCCTAACAGCTCCTCCCGACCAAATCCTAATGGAGATCCGTGAGGAACCCTTCCTCAAGTGGCCTCCCAGGATGAAGTCAGACCCGAGCACGAGGAGTAAGAAGAAGTACTGCCGCTTCCATCGCGACCACGACCATGACACAGCAGATTGCATCAACTTAAAGGATGCCATCGAGGACCTGATCCGGCGAGGGCTCCTTGACAAATTCATTGCCAAGGCCGCAGAGAAGCGACAGCACGAGCGAACACCCCCGCCCCTCGACAACCGACCAAACGGAAAAGAAATCATGATGATCTCCGGAGGGCCGGCCGTGGGCGGGGATAGCTCCAGAAGACGCCGACAGTACGCGTCCGCCATCAACACCGTAGAGCAAGGCGACAGCAGCAGCTGAGAAGCTACCGCCTGGGAACACCTCAAAGATCCCATCGTCTTCTCAGACGATGACTTAGATGGTGTAACTATCCCTCACTCTAATACTCTGGTGGTCTCGGCCACCATAAATCAATGTACTGTCCGACGAATCCTAGTCGATAATGGAAGCGGCCCCAACGTTATCTCGTACAACTGCCTAGTGCTTATGGGTGTGGATTTATCACGGATCACGCCACTGCACACACTATTGTATGGGTTTTCTAGCACCACCGTCCGCCTAGAAGGACGTATATCGTTGCCGGTTGCGTTCGGGACCGCACCCAGGACACAACGTTCCTAGCAAATTTCACGATCATCCGCGCGATGACTGGATACAATGCCATCATCAGGCGAGGAATCCTCGGCACCCTTCGCGGCGTCCCCTCCTCGTATCACCAGAACTTCAAGTTCCCCACGCCTTACAGAGTGGGAGAAGTTCGGGGGGATCAACGGGAGTCAAGAAGGTGCTACCTTATCTCAACACGTGGCAGGCAAGCCGAGGAAGCGCCGCCTGAGAAGAAGGCGAGGACGGAAGATCCAAGTCCGTGTACGAGCACTCCAATGGAGGACTTATACCTCATCCAGGTGGGGGAAGACCCAAGCAGAACGTTGATGATCGGGGCTACCCTGTCCGAAGAAGAGAGGGAGGCATACACAAACTTCCTCATAGTAAATCAAGACATGTTTGCTTGGTCCGAGGATGAGCTCCCCGGAATTGCACGAGAGATCATCATACACCAATTTAAGTTGGATTCGAGTTGCCGCCCGGTTGAGCAGCGCCGAAGGTGTTGCAACCCCGAGCGACAGCCCATTATCAGGGAACAAGTGGGCGAGAAGTTACGCTCAAGGCTACTCAGACCCACCGGGTACCCGGACTGGGTGGCAAATGTGGTCCTCGTTCCTAAGAGCAACGGGAAGTGGCGGATGTGCGTAGACTATACCGATCTCAACAAAGCTATGCCAAAGGATAGCTTCCCCATGCCACGGATCGACCAACTGGTCGACTCTACGGTCGGGCACGAAATGCTAAGTTTCCTGAATGCCTACTTTGGGTACCATCAAATTAGCATGCACGTGCCTGACCAGGACAAGACATCGTTCGTTACCGACCACGGCTTATACTGCTACACCCGCATGCCGTTCGGACTGAAGAACGCGGGAGCGACTTACCAGCGCGTGGTCAACCACATGTTCGACGCACAAATTGGCCGCAACATGGAGGTTTACATCGACGACATGCTCGTCAAAAGCCTCAAAGCCGCCGAACACCTGGAAGATCTGGCGGAAACCTTCACGACGCTCAGAAGGTACAATGTAAGACCCGGTAGTTAACGAATTCTTATCGATATCGAAATATGAAATGATTCATGGGTTTAGGCCATTTTATTAGGCTTAATGGGCCTAGTTTAATGGGCTTGGTTATTTTTATAAGCATTTAGAAGCTAGATAAGGCATTTATGCAATTTTACTTATTTTAAGGCCTTATTGTAATTTAAAATTTTATAACAAAAAAATATCACAAAAAATCATTTAATTCTTTTTTTATGTGGAATTTCCTCTCTCTCCCACTCTCTTTCTCTCCCACGGCCGCACCTCCCATCTCTCTTGCTCTCCGGTGGTTTGACCACCCCGGGGGCTTTGCAGGGTGTGCAAGTGGTGCCTTGGCGAGCCTGAGGCATGGGTAGAGCGGTGCTGTCGTCGTGGAGGCGACGGTGGAGTGTGGAGGCGGGAAATCCCATGTGTGAGGCGCGGTTACCTCGTGAAGAACGGGTGTAGAACGGCATTTTCGTCTTAAATCAAGTAGGGGGATAGCTTCCTTACCTCCTTAGGATCATTCCCCATCCATTGACATGCGAATGGGATGGTTATACGCATGAACTTCATCATTTATGTTTTAAGAGCATGAACATTGTCATTTGTGTTTTCAATCCATTCTTGGCCATTATTTTATGTTTTTGGATATAAAAATATCGTGGAATGGATGTGGAAAGGCAGGGAAAAAGTTTAATAATGTTTTCCCATCAATTTGAATCGATTGGGAGGGAACTCCATTGAGTTTCCCACATTTCGGAATCTCTGGACGGCTTGCGATCGTTCCAGAGACCATTTTTATACCATGGTAAGGCGGTGGACCTTAGCGGTCTCACCCCAGACCGTTTGCGGTTTCTTGGCGGTCCTTCGATTGACCGTCTGGGGACCTTAGTGGCCCAGTAAATGACCGCTAAGCCTCTTTGACCGAGTTAGGAGGTGCGAGCCTAGCGGCCCCGTCCTAGACCGTTTTCCACCCTTTGGCGGTCAGTCGTGCGACCGTTTGCTATTCTGTTTAATCTCTATGAAGTGTTCATAGCTAAACGGTCAGGGTAGCGACCGTTTGGGCCAGTGTAGCGGCCAATCGTTCGATAGCTTACCAGATCCTTGCGGCCCTGTGCTAGACCGTTTAGTCCTGCATCATATCAATTATATCATGTTCATTTAATTATGCAATTATTGATGCATGTTCGCCATGTTTAGATATTTTTACAAACTGTGGCACATTCTTATATTTCAATAGAAATGCTTTCTCTTTCCTTGGGATGGAACCACTAGTCGTAGCCCGACGACCTTTAGTGTCAGCCCACCTGGGAGAGCTGGCGGGGTAGTCCCGGTATACGGTTTTTAAGCTAATTTCTGTGGCCCCCCTTGCTTGACAGTAACGTCCTACTGGGGGGGAAAACTAACTAGAGGCATGGCTCAAGACATTGAGCATGTGTGTGCACACGTGGTTAAAGGCGTGGACTGACACTGACGAGTGTGACCCTAACTAGTTCTTGACCTTGGTTACAGTTACGTGTCTCACTTGCCGCGTTCCAGGCTAGTGAAGATACTTGAGACGTAGTATAAGTCGTCAGTGGACGTGTCTGGTTTTCTTTCTGGTGGTCCTTTCTCTCTCCTATCACTTGGAAATGATGGAAATATTGCATTTTTAATCTATTATGATTCTCATGTTTAATTACTCAGTTGAATATTAAATGGCATTTCAGTTAGCTATCTTTAATTGTTCATATACCTGTACAGCTTTATTATCTGTTGTTTTTCTTATGCCATTGCATTATTAATTACTTTTTATGAGTTTAGCTGCGAGGTAGGGATCTTCGTGAACCCTACTGAGTCTTTGTTGTGAGACTCACCCCTTTCCTTTCCAGGTGAGCAGTAGCAGCCGTCCTTCGGTGGTTCTCGTGCTTTTGACGGCAGGTCATAGGTGCCAGCAGTGGTCTGTCTGTCTGTCTTTCCCTTTTGACCGGGGTATGCCTCGTGTAGTTGTTTATTTTGACTTCTGTTCAGTGTTTGGACTTGTGAGGTATGGATCTGGACTATTATATAAATATATCACTCTGTTATTGTCAATTACTTCTGCTTATGCTTAAAATCGCTATTTTATAATGTGCGCGTGTAATTCCAGTTCATTATACACCTCCTCAACCAATCCTCCCAACCCTTACGGGGCCTCATCAGCCTCTTGGGTGGCGTCTCCGAGTTCTTGGTATCGGTTTACCAGTATCCAGATCTCCGAGTCGTTACATTTGGTATCAGAGCAGTGTTGTGGTGATGTATAAGGAATTGAAATTGCATTAGTCCAGAACAAGTCCATGTGTACCACAATTGCTGGCTTAGGTTATTTTTCCATGAGTACTTATGATTCTTTCGTTGTGTGTTTTCTTTTAAGCTTAGATTTCAATGCCGCCTAGACGGAGAGTTCATTTCCTAGCTAACGTGGCCCAAGATGTTCCAAGGGAAGAGAGCGATACTTCTCCTCATCCAGTGAATGTTCAAGGGCAAGGCCATGTTGACCCTACTACTGGTGAAGATTTATTGCCTCAAGGTGGTCGTGGTCGAGTTATAAAGGAATTTCTTTTATTCCACCCACCAACATATGAAGGACAAGCGGATCCAGATGCGGCTAGGGTTGTGCTGGATGCAACCGAATGTGTGTTCCGTTCTATGGAGTGCACTGAAGATGAGAAGGTGATGCTGGCTACTTTCCAGTTGCAGGGGGCAGCACTCGCGTGGTGGACCATGGAGTGGGAGGTGACTTTTAAGTCCCATCCTCTTTGACTGATTACATGGAAGGAGTTCATTACTTCGTTCGAGCGTACATATAGTCCAGCATATCTCAGAATGGACAAAATGTACCCGTTTATGGAGTTGGCTTAGGGCGAGATGACAATCTTGCAGTATCGGAACAAATTTATGGAATTGGGTCGGTATGCTCCTCATATTCTTGCTGATGAAGGACTGAAAACTGAGCAATTTCTGTGTGGTTTGAAGCCAGAGTTGAGGCAACCTCTTATTGCAACTAGAGTGGCCGAGTTAGATGTGGCTTATCAAGCAGTAGCAGCGTTAGAACTGGATATGGCAAGATCTCGGGGGTGAACCCAAGTTGAGCCAATGCAGCAGAGTGTGTAGCATCAGTAGGCTAGTAGTCAACCAAGTGTGACGGGGGTACCATCTTCTGTTCCTTCTGCCAGTGGTACTTCCTCCATGAAATTGAAATTCAAGCGGATGTTCGGGAAATCCAAGAAGCAGTATGACCGGCAAGCTTCCTCTGGTACCGTGCAACAATCAACACCCTCTTCTTTTCAACGACAAGGATCGATGGCTAGTAAGCCGAGACCATGTCCGAGGTGTGGTGGTAGTCATTTGGGTAGACCGTGTTCGATGCCCGTGGTGTGTTTTCGGTGTGATCAGGTGGGACATGTGGTCCGTGATTGTCCGTTAAGGCCGAAGCAGCCAGTTCAGTTTTCACAGCCACAACAGTTCCGTCCTCGACCACCATCACAGTCACAACAGTATTCACAGGCATCAGTATCGTCATCGCAGTAGTCTACGGCAAGTGGAAAGAAGCAAAAAGGGAGAGTCATGCATATGACTCGCTCTGAAGCAGTTGCATCTCATCTTGTGGAAGGTACTCTTATGATTTATAGTCATGCAGCTCGTGTTTTATTTGACCTAAGTGCTTCTCATTCATTTATTTCTGAAGATTTTGTTGCTTGTATTGAGGAGCCGACATCGGAGATGTCTTGTGAGTTAGTTGTTGAATTGCCTTCTGGGGAGTTCATGTTTACGCCTTTCTGTCTTGATGAGACTCCTATAGTGATTGGAAATCAGCAGTTGCCAGCTAGATTATATGCGTTGAAGCTGGTAGACTATGATGTTATTCTGGGCATGGATTGGTTAGAGGGTTATGGAGCCGTGGTTGACTGTAAATCGAAGAAAGTTTATTTTCAGCCATCTGGGAAAGCGGCATTCTATTTTCAAGGTATTCGATCTCGTTCTCCTCGCTTACTTATTTCTACTATTCGAGCCTGTAGATTACTTAATGCAGGTTGTCAAGGATTCTTTGCTTCCGTGGTTGCTGTTGAGGCACCACAGCAAGAGATATGTTATATTCCTGTGGTTTGTGAGTTTTCTGATGTGTTTCCTGATGAGTTACCAGGCTTACCCCCACATCGAGAGATTGAGATGGTAATTGTACTAATTCCAGGTACGTCACCTTTATCAAAGGCACCTTACCGTATGGCTACTGCAGAATTGAAAGAATTGAGAGCACAGTTGTTAGAATTGCTGGAAAAGGGCTATATCCGTCCTAGCTTTTCTCCATGGGGTGCTCTTGTATTATTTGTGAAGAAGAAAGATGGAATCCTGAGGCTATGTATTGATTACAGGTAATTAAATCAGGTGACTGTCAAGAATAAATATCCTTTGCCCAGGATCGATGATTTATTTGATCAACTTCAGTCGGCGAGTGTCTTTTCACGGATTGATCTTCGATCTGGTTATTACCAATTGAGGATTAAGGAATTTGATGTGGAGAAGACTGCCTTTAGTACGAGGTATGGTCATTATGAATTTTTGGTTATGCCATTTGGGCTAACCAATGCTCCAACAGCATTCATGGACCTAATGCATCATGTGTTTCATCCATATTTTGACCAATTTATGGTGATCTTTGTCGATGACATTTTGGTCCATTCGGCTTCTGAAGAAGAACATGTTCAGCATCTTAGAGTGGTATTGCAGACTCTGCGAGATCACGAGCTCTATGCAAAATTCAGCAAATGTGAGTTTTGGCTTCGGGAAGTTCATTTTCTAGGCCATGTGATTTCTGGCGATGGAGTGGCAATTGATCCTGTTAAAATTAAAGCTATTCTTCAATGGCAAAGCCCTAAGACCGTGACAGAGATCAGGAGTTTTCTGGGTCTTGCTGGTTATTATAGAAGTTTCATTCAAGATTTCACACGGATTGCCGCCCCGATGACTAAATTGACTCGTAAAGATGTGCCCTTTGTGTGGTCAGATAAGTGTGAACAGAGCTTCAATGAGTTGAAAAGGCTGCTCACCACTTCTCCAGTGCTTGTCTTGCCTTCTGGCTCGGGTGGATTCGTTGTGTGTACGGATGCTTCTCAAGTGGGTTTGGGTGCAGTGCTTATGTAACATGGCAAGGTCATAGCCTATGCATCCGGGCAATTAAAGCAACAGGAAGAAAATTATCCTACTCATAATCTGGAGTTGACAGCGGTAATTTTTACATTAAAAATATGGAGACACTACTTGTATGGCGAGAAGTTTGAGATCTTCACAGATCATCAAAGCTTGAAATATGTGTTTTCTCAAAAAGATTTGAATCTTTGTCAGCGTAGGTGGATGGAGTATATGAAAGATTATGATTTTACTCTATCTTATCAACCTGGCAAGATGAATGTAGTGGCTGATACACTGAGTAGAAAAGTGCAAGTCAATCATTTGTTGATGCGAGAATGGAAGTTGTGGGAATAGTTTCCTTGTGAGACGTTCAGATTGAAAATTCCCTGTGATCCGATGGTAGCTGTCCTTGCTAGTCTGGTGATGACTCTAGCTATTTATCAACAGATCAGGGAGGCACAACAGGTAGATTCCGAGTTGTCTCGCATTGTGTTGATGCCAGATGTGGAGTTCGGTGATGATTCAATGGTTAGATTTAGAGGTAGACTCTATGTTCCAGCTAATGATTCAATGAGGAATGTTATTTTGCGTGAAGCTCATGGATCCCGTTATGTTATTCATCCCGGCATCACGAAAATGTATCCAAATGTGAAAAGGCAATTTTGGTGGCCAGGTATGAAAAGGGATGTAGTTGATTTCGTGTCTAAGTGTTTGACATGTCAACAGGTCAAAGCTGAGCATCAAAGGCCTGGAGGGATGCTTCAACCCTTAGAAATTCCGATATGGAAGTGGGATCATGTCATTGCTGATTTTATTGTGGGTTTACCCCGCACTTCACAAGGTTATGATGGTATTTGGCTATTAGTTGATCGTTTAACTAAAACAACGAGATTGTTGCCGATTAAGGTGACGTGAAATGTTCAGAAATTGGCTGAGCTTTATGTTGAAAAGATCGTGACATTGCATGGAAATCCAATATCCATTGTGTCAGATCGTGACCCGCATTTTACTTCTGACTTTTGGCAGAGTTTTCAAAAGGCGTTGGGTACATAATTGGCATTTAGTTCAGCGTATCATCCCCAATCTAATGGTCAGTCCGAGAGGACTATTCAAATATTAGAAGCTATGCTGCAATCATGTTGTCTGGATTGGCAGGGTTTATAGAGTCAACACTTGCCATTGGTAGAATTCTCTTATAATAATAGTTATCATTCCAGTATTGATATGGCACCGTATGAAGCTTTATATGGGCATCCTTGTCGTACACCGTTGGACTGGTTTGAGACTGGTGACCGACTGTTGACAGGACCGGATATGATTCAACAGTGTGTTGATGTGGTACGTCTGATCAGGCAAAAAATGTTGACAGCACAAAGTCGACAGAAAAGCTATGCAGATCGGCGTAGAAGAACATTGCAATTTAAGCCTGGAGATTCTGTTTTTGTGAAAATATCTCCAATGAAGGGCGTGATGAGATTTGGGAAGCGTGGAAAGCTTAGTCCCCGATATATTGGTCCGTTCCCTATCTTGGAACGTGTGGGCCAAGTGGCTTATCGACATCAGTTGCCATCGGTGATGCAAACAATCCACGATGTGTTTCATGTTTCTCAGTTAAGAAAGTATGTTCCTGATGCATCTCATGTATTAGAGGATTCTATGTGGCCTGAAGTGATAGCGGATCTATCCACGCCAGAGTATCCAATTCGGATTGACGATCGTCGTGAACAATGACTGAGGAATAAGATAATCCCTCCGGTAAAGGTAGTATGGCAGCGTTACTCGGGTAATGAAGCTACTTGAGAACGTGAGGACGAAATGCGTCAGTAGTTTCCATTTTTATTCGATTAAGGTATATATCTTCAGTTCCCTCCTTGTGCTTCCTTTTAAATTTCGAGGATGAAATTTCTATTAGGAGGGAGGGACTGTAAGACCCGGTAGTTAACGGATTCTTATTGGTATCGAAATATGAAATGATTCATGGGTTTAGGCCATTTTATTGGGCTTAATGGGCCCAGTTTAATGGGCTTGGTTATTTTTATAAGTATTTAGAAGCTAGATAAGGGATGATGCGGGACAGACCACGGACTCGACTCCGAATGGATATACGATCCTCGGACTCTAAATAAGCTCGTGATTGCCCCTTAACGAGGGAAGCGTCGGACGTGCGCGGTTGAGAAACCGACAGTGAGCTAGGGTGGCCGACTCTCTCTTGTGCCCGGATCGGGTCACGGGACGGTCACGCTCTCTCTCGCAGCAGCGGTGATATCATAATATATAGCAAGCTACGATCCTAGCATTATATCTAGCAGCGGTATAAACAAGTATATATGAATAAAACAAATGCCAAGTGTAGGAGCAAACACGATACCTCCACGCTCTAGGCGTGGGGAAGATGGACCCGGCCGAACTCGTACTGCTGGGACAATTAATACACAATTGTTACAGAAAATAACTACTGCACACTCCACGCAGGGAGGTAAAGGGCTACACAAGTGGGCCCGGGAGGACCGATTCCGGGTTGACGGGTAGCTTCTTGTGTTGATTCGGCTGCACGCGTGCTCGCGACCGTGGGGCCCACGTACTGGTCGGAGGGGCCGTGTGGGGCCGGGCGGCACCGCTGTAGTGGGGACGCCTAGAGAGGTGCTCCCCTTGGGTGACGGCGCGCTGGAACGTCGGTCGGAAGCCGGGCGGCTCTGATCGGCACCCGCCGGAATAACCGGCCACGGACCCGCACTTGCTATTTTCAGGCGCGCGACCCGGTGAGATCGCTCGATGCGACCAGCACCGACATCGTATTGAGGCGAAACTAGCGCCGTTGGAAAGCTGTTTCGAAGTGCTTCAACCTAGTGGCCTTCAAAAAAATTCATCAGATCTGTGTTTCTGATGGATGAATTATGAAAGCTGCTGTTCTCAGTTTCAAATCTGCTCAGGCAGAAACTGAGTTTCTTGTAAATAGGCGTTGACCGATAGGTAGACCTCCGAATCTGAAGTTGGGTTCTTCAGCAACGTTGTAGAGATTCAAGAGAGGAAACCATGGATATTTTTAGATCTGGAAAATATGGAAGTTTAGATTTTGTAGAGAGTTTATACTGGCGAAGGGTCGGATCTGGACTGAGACAGATAGAACAGATTTGGGAACTTGAGAGAATTTTAGAAAATATGTGAAGGGCTGAAGAAAAATCAAAAACATTCCTGGTGATAGGGAAAGGTGGAAAGAACTTTCAGTAAATTTGGGAGCTTCTGGAAAAATCAAAAAATGGTCGGGAGATGAAAAACTCAGGGTTACTGTCACTATAGACAGAAACCTGGCAGAATTGGAATGAAAGGTTGGACGAAAATGTAAAAATTGATTTCGAAGACTAGAGGCCAAACCAATTTTTCTGGAGGATGGTGGGAACCCCTGGAACACCCCCTAAAAATGCTAGCTCAAGAAGATCTCGGAGGTGTGAGCAGAAATTCGTGGAAGATGCTACTATCATGAATGGACAAAACTCCGACGAAGGCTTCGCGGCGGCTCGATGGCGGCACGAACGGCGGCGGCGGCGGCACAGATCAAAACCTGAGATAGAGGGGAGGGAATAGAAGGATACCACTCTAGAAATGGGTTGGGGAAGATGAAGCCGGAGGGAGAGGGAGAGGGGCGCACCAAGCTCTTGGGCTCTCCAAGAAATTTCAACAATTCTTCTATCATTAATTGTTCCAAATGGGAAAATACAAGTATATATATGAAATGGCCAAATGACTCAAATTTCCCTTAGACCTAGGGTTTTGTAGTGCCCCAGAATTTATTTGATAATTTTATGACATTATTAGTAATTAAATGGACTAATTTGAAGTTATAAATCAATATAAGGCCAAATGGTGTTAATCAATTAACCCAACTCACTTAATTAAAGTCCAAAAGGTTTTAACTCTGGCCCATTAAATTTGGCCCACATTCTAGAAGGTAATTAAGTCTATCCACGGATATTAAGGATAAATACTAGAATATATAAGATAAGTTAATGGATAATTGTCCAAAAGAGTTTAAATTTTTTGAACTCTATCCACGACAAATATAACGGTCTATAGCCTGACCGTCACAGGCGTGTAACGCACGGTGTCTCGACCGTTACACTGTGAACTAGAAAACTAAAAGAGTTTGATTTCTTTGAACTCTGGGAACGAGTAATGTAACAGTCTATCGAGAGACCGCCACATAACCCTAACGCGTAGGTCCTAGTCCGTTACAAACCTGTTAGTTCCGTAAGCAAAGGAACTCATGAAAAGATTGGAACTTGATGTTCCTATCCAGTAGGGATCGACTTGGGAAGGATTGTAAAGACTCTAAGGACTCTTAGGGATTAGGATTTGATGAAACAAGGACTCTAAACTCGATCTAATCCTCAAACCCTAGTCTAAACTCTATAAATAGGGCATAGTTCTGAACTGTGCGACCCTTACTTTTTGGGCGTAAGGAAGCAAGGTAAGGAGTCATTATCTCAGGTAAGTTCTTTAGAATAATTTGTTCACAATACTTTAGACTAACTCCCCTACGAGTTTCACATCTTTAGGTCAAGAGGTCGTGGAGTTAGAGCCCAAGGAAGTTGCAGGAAAAGTCACAAGAGAAGGAGGAGATCTAGGGCAAGGTTCTCTACCAAATTCAGGAACTACAGTCTAAGTAAGAGGTAGGTTATCTCATGAACGGAAAAAACAACTTGATAGGACTAAGAGCCTCTGTTTGATTGGATTTCATGCATGCTAGATCATCAATTTCATGTTTTATTGGTTCTATGCATATCATGTATCTCTTAGCCCTAACTAAAGATTAAGACTTGACTATTCATCTAATTCATCAATACCTATGCATGTAGTTGGCCTACACTACATTATCATGTCTAGAGATTCATGGTATTTTAAATATAGACATGATATGAATCGATCTCTTTATATTTCATCTAGTTTTCTATTAGCAGATATTGTAACGCATCGCAGAAGGATCGTCACTTTCATGTAACGGCCCTACGACAGACCGTTACAAACTCTGTGGTATTTGAACTACACTGTTGTTTCTAATGTGCTTGGACAGACACGTTACATTCATGTAACGGCTGGATCTTGACCGTCACAATCACAGTGACGCCCCATCTCTAGACCGTTATACTCTGTGTTCTGTCAATCCCAAGATAGAATATAACCTGGCAATATTATTATTGTTAAAGCCTAGTTACCTAAGTTTTAACCTGATCATGTGATTTTAAGGTTATTTGATCATTCATGATAGGTATTGCATGCTTTGTGGTCTCACTTTTATTGAGTTATGTTAATTTTTGAAGCCAAATTATATAGTTTTGTATTATAAAGAATGACTTTTTAATATTGTATTAACGGAGTTTTCAGCATGATTTTCAAATTTGAGTATACATATCTCTCTGTCAATAGAGTCAATTCCATAAGTACATGACACATATTCCGGTATGTTGTCATTAGTTCACACTTTGCACTATAGGAACATAATCTTGGACATGGGGATCTCTCTATTAGATATTTCTTCCAATGGACTAGGAAATCATTGTTTCAAGGCCTCCGTAATTCTCCGCGAGCCTGGGATTCCCACTAGGACGCCGAGTTGGTTGTACATTTAAAGCCCAATAAATAGAATGCACTATCATGGTTTCTGATTCTTGAAATGTAACTGCCTTGAACTGGACCGTCAGGATCACGTAACGGCCCAGTGCCAGACCGTCACATTCCTCTGAGTTTATTTTTATCTTTCTAGACTCTGATCATTTTAACGGCCCATTAATGGCGCGTTACATAGTGTAACGGCCCAGTTAACGACCGTTACATAGCTTGTTTATGTTAACCCAAGGTTTGACCAAGGGTTGATATTCCAATGATTCTAGACAAACCTTGATGATCTAGAACTTGTCATATTACTTAAATTGATCTAAATGAAATAGAAGTTAAGGAAAATACCGTTATGCTGTCAATTTATTTCTATGAGCATGACATTGTTTAAAGTCTATTTCTTGACTCTTACATTCTTATGTTGAAGCATTCATTCATTGATTTTAGTTATCATGGAATTATTGGAAGTGCTATATTCTTGGCCATACTTTACTGTTATACTGCGTGGAAGTAGCTTAATTTATAACTGAAGATGCGATCGAGCACTGATTGTGTTCAAGGGCTCTATGCTAGTCCCCTCGGCTGATTGTCGGAAGCATACTATTTTATAAACCATGGGGTATGATGCTACTGGCGTCGCATTGCGTTGGGAGTACTATTTCTATAAATAAGTGAAGATCAACGGCACAACATGACATTCTTGCTTGATATTCCACAGAAATTCACGAAGCACTTGCTCTTAAGCATAAGATGCTAAAGTGAGGAATATGTGGCTTGCTAGTACATTCTCGATATATTCTTGTTCATGAAAGGCTAATATCATGTTCTTGTCCTATTCTTACTAGTTCATTCTTGTTCTCATTCCATCTTATATGATAGTCTTGTTACTTTGATTTAATCGCAGGATCGTCGCATTGCATGATTTTACCTTATTTATTTAGAGTGAAAATGATAATCACTTTAATAGTGCCTTCATGTTGATGCAAAGATACCTACTGGGCAAGTGTGCTCATTACCTATTTCCAATCTTTTTCAGGAAATGAAAGTGAGTCGGGTTCGGATTCAGATTATTCAAGTAGTGGATCCGAGAGCGATTAAAGATGAGTGAAGACTTAGGAAGTTTATAATGTCTAGATTTAGTCAATGTAATTTTCCTATTTCTTGAGTCTAGTAGAATGAAAATCAAATTAGTGATTGTATCTTTGAATATTGAGCATTATGATATGAAGTTGAAGTTGATTAAATCATGTGCAATTGCATTTACTTGTGTGATTGTCTCGCGCTCTGATTGATTCTTGCTTGCAAGAGGCTTACCATACCGACTGTTTACGCTCCCCGAGCGAGTCTTTCGCTGTAATTAAAGGCTCGGGGCGTGACATTTAAGTTGGTATAAGAGCCTAAGTCTTAGGACTTAGGGAAAAGAGTCATGTCATAGGATAAGTCCAAGATTAAGGACCCCTACCTATGAACTAAGGAAGAAATTCCACACCCATGTGAGGATTGGATAGAACTCGGGATAAGATAACTAATTAGCTTTAAGAATTATTTTGTTCATTCCAATTTCATGAGAAATAACAAGTTGTTATTTTCTCTCAGGTACCCTATTTTTCGACCTCACCCAGGCACTGCAGACTATAGCACAAGGTGGTGCAGGGGCAAGGGCAAGAGATCTTCATCATAACTTCCGGAGTCTAAATCCTCCGCATTTCTATGGATCTTCTAATCCAGACGAAGCAGAAAATTGGATCGATGAGATGAATCGTATATTTGATGTCATACAATGCACTGATCAGGAGAAAGTCCGTCTAGCAACGTTCCAATTGAATAAGGATGCCCGTACTTGGTGGAAGTCCGTTCCGGCACCTCCGGCCGATGCGCCACATACATGGAATGCTTTTCTCACTTTATTTCGTGCCAAGTATTTCTCCGAACATGTGAAGGAAGGGAAGGCTATGGAGTTTGCCTCCCTTCATCAAGGGATGATGTCAGTTGCAGAGTATGAGTTACAGTTTTCAAGACTAGCACCATATGCACCACACCTTATCAGCACAGACTTATTAAAAGCAAACCGATTTATGGACGGGTTACGGCCCAGTTTCATTCAACAACTAGGGACACAGAATATCCGCACTTATGCGGAAATGGTTCAAAGGGCATATCTATGCGAGAGGACCTTAGAGAAGGTCAAAAGGTTGAAAGGAAAAGGAGAAGAATCTAGCCGGCGCTCAGATCGGCATTATAAAAAGGAGAAGTTTAGCATCACGGAATCATACAAAAGCCGTGATAACAAGAAAAGATCAAGGAACGGGAACGGTGGAAGTTCCCAAAAGAATAGTAAAAAGGTTAAAGAAGAGAAGGAGCAAGTCGCCTCAGTGTGCACCTTTTGCGAGAAATTCGGCCACTCGGCTGAAGAATGCTGGAAGCGCCTAGGTGCTTGTTTGCGCTGTGGAAGTAGGGAGCATCGTGTGCCAGATTGCCCCCTTATGAAAGATCAATCAAATAACGGAGGACGTAGGAGGCAGGCTCGCCTCAATGCAGTTATTGATGAAGAAGAAGCGCCTAGGGATCAAAATGATGGGCTCATGGAAGGTACTCTTCAAATTTGTTCTCGTCCTGCATTCGTGCTATTCGATACTGGTGCTTCTCATTCTTTTATCTCCACCACATTTGTAAAAATTTTACCCATTGCATCAGTTCCCCTACCTTCAGATCTTGTTATTACTACACCTTTAGGATATGAAACTAAGCTTACCAAGTATTATCCCGATTGTGAGGTAGTGTTAGAAGGACACAATCTCCCCGCAAAATTAGTATGCCTTGATATGAAAGGTTATGATGCCATTTTAGGGGTTGATTGGCTTGTAGACCATGATGCTTACATCAACTGCCGAAATAGAATTATATGTTTCCAAAAGCCCAGTCTCCTAAGATTTTCTTTTCTTGGCATCAAATACAAGAAGCATCCTACTATTATATCTTCCCTTCATGCCTGCAAACTTATCTCGAAAGGATGTGAAGTTTTTCTTGCTTCAGTCATTGTCACCGAATCTAAGGAAATTATCCTAGCAAACATTCCTATTGCAAATGAATTCCCTGACATATTCCCATCCGAACTACCTAGTTTACCGCCCGAGAGGGAAGTAAACTTTACCATTGAACTCATTCCAGGTGCAGCACCTGTTTCTATAGCTCCTTATAGGATGTCTCCCACGGAACTTAAGGAACTAAAGAAGCAATTACAGGAACTTCTAGACAAGGGTTTCATTAGACCTAGCACATCCCCTTGGGGTGCACCTGTTCTATTTGTCAAGAAGAAGGATGGTTCTCTCAGATTATGCATCGATTACCGGCGACTGAATCAGCTTACAATCAAGAATAAATATCCATTGTCACGTATTGATGAGCTCTTCGATCAGCTTTCGGGAGCTGAGTACTTTTCTAAGATTGACCTAAGATCAGGTTATCATCAGCTTAGAATCAAAGAAGAGGACATTTATAAATCGGCTTTTCGAAGTCGTTATGGCCACTATGAATTCGTGGTGATGCCGTTCGGTTTAACTAATGCCCCAGCAGCATTTATGCAACTTATGAACAATGTCTTCCAGCCATATTTAGACGAATTCATCGTCGTCTTCATCGACGATATCCTGATATACTCCAAGATAAAAGAAGAACATGAAGAACATCTAAGGATAGCTTTGCAAACACTTAGAGAACATAAGCTATATGCCAAACTCAATAAATGTGAATTCTGGCTCAAGGAAGTCTCATTCCTAAGCCACATCATTTCAAAAGAAGGTATTGCTGTGGATCCTTCTAAGGTAGAAGCTGTCAGAGATTGGAGCCGACCAACGACTGTATCTGAAGTCAGAAGCTTTTTGGGTCTAGCAGGTTATTATAGAAGATTCATAAAGGACTTCTCAAAGATCGCAGTTCCTTTAACTAGACTTACTAGAAAAGAAAATCCTTTTATCTGGTCGAAGGACTGTGAAAAGAGTTTTCAAAGTCTTAAGAATCATCTTACAACAGCCCCTATTTTGTCACTACCAATAGAGGGTGCTGGATTCGAAGTATATACGGATGCATCTGAAATTGGCTTAGGGTGTGTCCTTATGCAAGATGGAAAGGTGATTTGCTATTCTTCAAGACAATTGAAACGTCACGAAGAAAATTATCTTGTACATGATTTGGAATTAGCAGCAGTTATTTTCGTCTTGAAAATTTGACGTCATTATCTTTATGGAGAAAAGTTCACGATCTACACAGACCACAAGAGCTTGAAATATCTATTTTCTCAAAAGGAGCTCAATATGAGGCAAAGGAGGTGGTTAGAACATCTCAAGGACTTTGACGTTGCTATTCAATATCATCCTGGCAAGGCGAATGCTGTAACAGATGCACTTAGCAGAAAACCAATTGGTATGTTATCAAGCCTCATGATTAGTGTGACTAACCTTATTCCTTAATTTGCCCAGTTGAATTTAGATGTTGACGTTAAGGAAGAAGATTGTTTCATAGCTAATATCCGAGCTCAACCTACATTGATAGAGGATTTGGCCAAGTTACAAGAGGATGATCCAATTTTAGTGGAAATTAAGGCCAATATTGAACAAAGGCCGGATTTTTTTATTTCTAATGAGGGAAGATTACTATTCAAGGGCCGAATGTGTATACCGGATCATGAGGATACAAAGAAATTGATCTTAGAAGAAGTACATAAATCAAAGTACTCCATCCATCCAGGAGGTAGCAAGATGTATCAAGATCTCAAAAGAAACTTCTGGTGGCCCAATATGAAGAGGGAAGTAGCTGATTTTGTATCTCGTTGTCTTACATGCCAACAAGTGAAGGCGGAACATTTCAGACCTGCAGGAAAATTACATCCCTTAAATATTCCCGAATGAAAATGGAAAGTATAGGAATGGATTTCATTATGGGATTACCTAAGACAAGAGGTGGACATGATGGAATATGGGTAATCATAGATCGATTGACTAAATATGCACATTTCATACCAATAAAAAGTCGATGGTCTGTGGATATTCTAGCAGCATTATACATTAAAGAAATTGTTAAACTACATGGTATCCCTATCTCTATTATATCAGATAGAGATCCACATTTTACATTACAATTCTGGAAAAGTTTACTACATTCACTAGGGACTAGATTGAATTTTAGCACAGCTTTTCATCCACAAACTGATGGTCAGACAGAAAGGACAAATCAGGTGGTAGAAGATATGCTCAGGGCTTGTGTCATTGATTTTGGAGGGAGTTGGCATGATCACTTGCCTCTGGTAGAATTTGCATATAACAACAGTTATCAAGCAAGCATACAGATGGCACCTTTTGAAGCTCTATATGGGAAAAGTTGTCGATCACCAATATGTTGGAATGAGATAGGGGAAAAGCAATTTCTAGGCCCCGACCTTATCAGAGATTCTACAGAGAAAATAAAGCTCATCCAGGAAAGAATGAAAATGACACAAGATAGGCAAAAGTCTTATGCTGACAATCGAAGACGTGACTTGGAGTTTCAAGTAGGAGATAATGTGTATTGGAAGGTTTCTCCAGGTCGTGGTATTCGAAGATTTGGCATCAAAGGAAAGCTAACTCCAAGGTTCATTGGCCCATTTGAAATTCTTGAAAGGGTCGGTGAAGTGGCTTATAGATTGGCCTTACCTCCACAGTTAGCAGGAGTTCATGACGTATTTCACGTCTCTATGCTGAAAAAGTACGTATATGATCCAGACCACATTATCACTTATGACAATATAGAGATTCAGAAAGACTTGACATACGAGCAAACACTGATGCGGGACGGACACGGGAGACGACACTATACAGTGCCACCCTCGGACTCTAGATGAAGACGCGACCAACAATACACACCAGGGAGACACTAAGCCCGACACTACGAGCTCCTAGTGGCAAAACGTCGCTAACAGAAGTACAAGCTCACTCGGCGTCCCATGCGAGGGAAAGCGTGGATCGTGCGCGGTTAAGGAACCGGCAGAGTTCAAGGTAGTCAGACTCACTTCCGGACTCGGATCGAGTCGCGGGACGGGTCACTCTCACGCTCACAGCGGTGACATGGACACACGGGCTAGGAACCTACACTCTCGGCAGCGGCCTAAGACCGTATACTAGCTAAGCAATGTAACGCCAAGAAGTTAAGACCTTTACCTCCACGCACCCGGCGTGGCGAAGACACCCCGGCTGACTTACGGACCCTCGGTTAACATAATTCACAGCAGTACAAAAGGATTCGACCCACTCCACGCAGGGAGGTAAAAGGTCACATGTGGGCCCCGGGGATCACGCAAATCAGGTTGACAGGCAGCATCTTGATGTCGACTCGATGCGCCGAACTCCGCGTTTTCGTGCTTCCCGAACAGTGGGTTCTGCGGGCCCGTGGGGCCCACGGATGGCGCTGTCCTCCGGATCTGCGGAGGTGGGTCCCACTATGATGGAGACCCCTGGTGGCGCGCCTCCACGGACGGCGGTCGGCCGGAGACACCGATTGGTGGCCGGTCGGGTCCGATCTTCAAGTTGTGGAATGGCTGCCCACAGATTTCAGTTCTGTTTTCCCTGCGCGCGCTCCGGCGAAAACAGCCGCTGCGGTCGATCCCAACGTCGGATCGGGACGCATGAGCTATCGTTGGAAAGCTCTCTTCAAATGCTTCAATCTAGACTCAGAGAGATCTGATGGATCTAGCCGGATCTAGACTTTAATGAATTTACAAATCCCAAAATTCTGAGGATGTGCTGGACACCTCTGGAACATCCAGTAAAATTCCCAGCTCGATCTGAGGCCGTGGCTGAGACTGAAATTTCGTAGAAGCTGCTGTGGTACTGCACGGACAGAACTCCGGCGGTGGCGATGGCGGCTCGTGGCGGCGGCGGCGGCGACCGGAACTGATAGGGTGGAGTCACACCACCAAGAGGCAGCCTTCACAGCTGCAAGGGGGAGAGGGAGAGAGGAAGGGGGCGGCCTAGGCCTTGCTCCAACATTAAGTTTGATTCAAATGGCATTAATTCATCAAAATGGGAAAATACAAGCATATATAGGTCACCCATCAAATCCATCCTCCACCGTTGGATCTAGGGGTGTGAGATGGAGGGTTGGGATGGCTTGTGACCATTCCACAAAAATACAATTAAAAAAATAAGGGGGGGGACAGCCTATTGACTAGGGGGGGAACAAGCTTGACATGGTAGGTGGGTGTTGGTTGGAAATGTTGACTATTTTGGTCCCTTGTCCCCCATGTGGACAATTGACCATTCAAACTTCTAGATGCCCCATGTGGCATGTTGACTGACCCCACGTGGGACCCTAGGCTGAGGTGGCCCAATGTGGTGGGGCCCGAGGGGCCCGTGGGGCCCACGGGGTCCGAAATGCTCGTAAGTCCCTATTACACTCAAAATGGCAAACCGAATGCAACGAAATAAATACAAATTACACACACATAAAGTCTAGCTAAATATAATCAATGGGGAGGCTCAAGGCGGAGTCTCCAGGCTGTCTCCGAGCCAGATGGACGCTGAGGTGGCTCGTGTCGTGCTCCGTGTGCGGTACCGGTGGCTCGGTGTGTCGTGCCGATCAACTGCTCGGGTGTCCGCACCAATTCTCCCCGGGTGGGAGAAACTCGACCCTGTCGAGTAAGGGTCTGCATCGCTCCTGTATCTCTCCAAAAGGTCCGGATCAATCTGCTGCAACTCACCATGTGTGATCCATGTGTCCTCAGTAGCGGGCCGTCCTCTCCATCGCACTAGGTAGCGCGGGTAAGATCCACTCCTGGTAACCGTCACTTGCTCGTCCAGTATACGATCTATATGCTCACGCTGCCGTGAAAAAGGGGCTGGAGGTGGAAGTGGACACTCAGGTGTGGGATCACTCTCAAGGGGAGGAGATGGCTCAAAAGGCTCACTAGGGATCACCGCTGGGTCCCTATATGCAACAAGATCCGATACATTGAAGGTAGAGCTTATACCATATTCCTCGGGCAAGTCCACAACGTACGCATTGGATCCAACGCGTTTCAACACTCTGAATGGACCGGCTCCGCGAGCTTGCAACTTCTTAACGGTTCCAGAGGGAAACCGTTCAGGTCTTACCCTGATCATGACATATTCGCCCTCCTGGAACTCTCGGTGGTGTCGGCGGGCATCGGCGAACTCCTTGTACCGTGCATTGCTGGCCTCAACTGTGACGACGGACATCGTCATGCAGACTCCTAACATGATTAGCAAAAGAAAAGAAACATAGGATGCGCACACAACCTAACATGCTTAGCAAAAGAAAAGAAACACACGGATGCACACACGACCTAACATGCTTAGCAAAAGAAAAGAAACACACGGATGCACACACGACCCTAAACAAACCTAATGTTAGTAAAACCCAATCATATGCAAGGTGGTCCAGGACATCCGAATGTGTGCCATGCATACCCTAAGTGTGACTGAATGTCGGTACAACCATAAGACGGTCCTTTGGATTTGGGAGGTTTGGGTGGGATAGGAGGGTCGGGTGTCTCTTGCCCGTGAACGGACTCAGTGGGTGCCGATGGTCCGGCCCATGGGGGAGGGGTATAATGGTGACCTCCCCTAAAGAAGTGGAATGGAGATTGGGGGGCAAGGGGCCCACTAAGAAAGGGATCGAAGGGATCAAAGAATGTGTGACCCCTCGATATGGATTCCCTCATCTCAAGATCCCATGTGTAGAAGTCTAGAAGGTGTTGTTGATTTCCTTTATCCATGAAGGGAGATGAGACGGTAGGGGTATGAAGGTGGACTCTCTCAAAAAGGTGGAGTAAATATGGTGGGTCACGGGGTCCACAAGAGAATGGGTCGAAGGGATCAAAGAAGGTATAACCCCTTGGACTAGGCTCCCCTAAATCACTGTCCCACATTTGGAAATCTTGGAGGTGTAAATGGTCACCTTCATTCATTATGAGAGATGGGACGGCAGTCATAGGTAGAAAGTAAGATTCCTCCCTTGGGCAAATGGGAATGAAGTCGGGCTCGGCCGGCATAGGGAGGAGTAGAAGAACCTCCGTGGTAACATGACCCACGGTGTACACGGAGGTGATGGACCCTAAAGCGGGATGAGTGAAACTACGACCTGTGGGTCGGTCGAAGCCTGGAGCCAACAAGTGCATAAATGTCCACTGCCGGTCTAACCCTTTAAGAAGGTCATCCAATGTATCCACATAGTGACTAGACCGGAAAGTGGTGTGAAATGAATTGATTGGCACCAGAGGTAGGATAGGGTCCATAGATGGGAGGGGAGATGGGACCAAACCTATCCTAAGCCAGCTAAAGAGTGGCTCGGCTATGAGTAGCTTTCCCGTTAGAAACACGGGTAGCTCTGGCTGAGAAGGCTCCGAATAAAGATCGGAGAGTGAGGCTTCCCCAACCCTTTTGTCCCCTAGGGCTAGAGATGTCCGGGTGGGACACTGTCCGGCAAAGTGGCCAAACCCTTGGTAGCGATAACACTGCTGTCGTGATCCTCTTCGCTCCTTGATAAGCGGACCCTTACCCTTATCCTCCTGATGGACATGGGGTGTAGGCAATGGAGCTCTCGTGGGTGGGGAAAGAGGATCCACTATGATGGGGAGAGGACCTTGGGATGGAGCCATAGATGGCACTGGGTTGGGACTACCGGCGGCTACCTCCTTAGGCTCATGCTTGGTTCTATCTCGGCTAGGAGGTAGGCAAGGGGGAAGCAGGGATTCAATATAATCACACTTCCTATCCACTTTATCCAAAATGATTTGGAAGAGTTCGGCAATGGTGGGGTGTGGAGTAGGAGTAATGTTGTGGACTCTCCCATATGAACTCGGCTTAGTTGTGGACCTAGGCTCTTCTACATGCGCGGCGCGTGGCCTTCGATTATGGCCCCCTTGGGTGGATGTGATTGGGTGGGGTCGGTTGGAGGTGACCGGGCCGGGTAGGTAGACCTTCCTAAGTTCATCCTTCATCTTATGCCACGACTCGATGGGCCTTTGCCTCCTAACCTCTCTTATGCGCTCAATGCTCTCCCATTTCCAGGCGGCTTTGTGGACAAGCCTATCTCGGGCAAAACTAACTTGCATGGAATCGGACATGGTGTAACATTCAAAATATTTGTCCATGGTGGTCTCCCAATTGAGGTAGTCGCCCGGGTCATTAGAGCCATAAAAATCCGAGGCTTCGGGCCTACGGAAGGAAAGAGGATGGTTGCCAAGCCCATGGGTAGACCAACGGCCATATTGCCTGAGTGATTGGGACTCCATGAGAAACTCGGAACTACAAGATGGGCATGATGACAAGAGACAAGACAAACCGACTAATGCAAACACACACTAGACAATGCACTTAGACCTAAACCAATATCCGGTACGAGGCGGAGTTAACCGATCCGAAGATCACTCCCGTAAGTGTGCGGCCTTCCCGATAGACGTAACCTACCGTTCGGACAACACCTTTTAAGATACCGAACTATCAGGATGAAATGCAATTTTAAAACACTCTTTTTTTTGTTTTGAAAATAATGATGGTCCTAGACTTGACTTAGACCATGATGCATGCAAGACTACCCTAGACTCGACCCGCTCTGATACCAAACTGATGCGGGACGGACACGGGAGACGACACTATACAGTGCCACCCTCGGACTCTAGATGAAGACGCGACCAACAATACACACCAGGGAGACACTAAGCCCGACACTACGAGCTCCTAGTGGCAAAACGTCGCTAACAGAAGTACAAGCTCACTCGGCGTCCCATGCGAGGGAAAGCGTGGATCGTGCGCGGTTAAGGAACCGGCAGAGTTCAAGGTAGTCAGACTCACTTCCGGACTCGGATCGAGTCGCGGGACGGGTCACTCTCACGCTCACAGCGGTGACATGGACACACGGGCTAGGAACCTACACTCTCGGCAGCGGCCTAAGACCGTATACTAGCTAAGCAATGTAACGCCAAGAAGTTAAGACCTTTACCTCCACGCACCCGGCGTGGCGAAGACACCCCGGCTGACTTACGGACCCTCGGTTAACATAATTCACAGCAGTACAAAAGGATTCGACCCACTCCACGCAGGGAGGTAAAAGGTCACATGTGGGCCCCGGGGATCACGCAAATCAGGTTGACAGGCAGCATCTTGATGTCGACTCGACGCGCCGAACTCCGCATTTTCGTGCTTCCCGAACAGCGGGTTCTGCGAGCCCGTGGGGCCCACGGATGGCGCTGTCCTCCGGATCTGCGGAGGTGGGTCCCACTATGATGGAGACCCCTGGTGGCGCGCCTCCACGGACGGCGGTCGGCGGGAGACACCGATTGGTGGCCGGTCGGGTCCGATCTTCAAGTTGTGGAATGGCTGCCCACAGATTTCAGTTCTGTTTTCCCTGCGCGGGCTCCGGCGAAAACAGCCGCTGCGGTCGATCCCAACGTCGGATCGGGACGCATGAGCTATCGTTGGAAAGCTCTCTTCAAATGCTTCAATCTAGACTCAGAGAGATCTGATGGATCTAGCCGGATCTAGACTTTAATGAATTTACAAATCCCAAAATTCTGAGGATGTGCTGGACACCTCTGGAACATCCAGTAAAATTCCCAGCTCGATCTGAGGCCGTGGCTGAGACTGAAATTTCGTAGAAGCTGCTGTGGTACTGCGCGGACAGAACTCCGGCGGTGGCGATGGCGGCTCGTGGCGGCGGCGGCGGCGACCGGAACTGATAGGGTGGAGTCACACCACCAAGAGGCAGCCTTCACAGTTGCAAGGGGGAGAGGGAGAGAGGAAGGGGGCGGCCTAGGCCTTGCTCCAACATCAAGTTTGATTCAAATGGCATTAATTCATCAAAATGGGAAAATACAAGCATATATAGGTCACCCATCAAATCCATCCTCCACCGTTGGATCTAGGGGTGTGAGATGGAGGGTTGGGATGGCTTGTGACCATTCCACAAAAATACAATTAAAAAAATAAGGGGGGGACAGCCTATTGACTAGGGGGGGAACAAGCTTGACATGGTAGGTGGGTGTTGGTTGGAAATGTTGACTATTTTGGTCCCTTGTCCCCCATGTGGACAATTGACCATTCAAACTTCTAGATGCCCCATGTGGCATGTTGACTGACCCCACGTGGGACCCTAGGCTGAGGTGGCCCAATGTGGTGGGGCCCGGGGGGCCCGTGGGGCCCACGGGGTCCGAAATGCTCGTAAGTCCCTATTACACTCAAAATGGCAAACCGAATGCAACGAAATAAATACAAATTACACACACATAAAGTCTAGCTAAATATAATCAATGGGGAGGCTCAAGGCGGAGTCTCCAGGCTGTCTCCGAGCCAGATGGACGCTGAGGTGGCTCGTGTCGTGCTCCGTGTGCGGTACCGGTGGCTCGGTGTGTCATGCCGATCAACTGCTCGGGTGTCCGCACCAAACACCGATCAAAATTCTGGATCGGGAAGTGCGCCAATTAAGGAATAAAGTTATTCCCATGGTCAAGATCCAATGGAAGAAAACATGGCCATATGAAGCAACATGGGAAACCGAAACGGCTATGCGGAAAAGATTCCCAGAATTATTCAACTGTAAGTACACTCTCCACAATCCATGAATTGAATTTGGGGACCAAATTCTTTTAACTGGGGGAGGGTGTAGTGCCCCAGAATTTATTTGATAATTTTATGGCATTATTAGCAATTAAATGGACTAATTTGAAGTTATAAATCAATATAAGGCCAAATGGTGTTAATCAATTAACCCAACTCACTTAATTAAAGTCAAAAAGGTTTTAACTCTGGCCCATTAAGTTTGGCCCACATTCTAGAAGGTAATTAACTCTATCCACGGATATTAAGGATAAATACTAGAATATATAAGATAAGTTAATGGATAATTATCCAAAAGAGTTTAAATTTTTTGAACTCTATCCACGACAAATATAACAGTCTATAGCCTGACCGTAACAGACGTGTAACGCACGGTGTCTCGACCGTTACACTGTGAACCAGAAAACTAAAAGAGTTTGATTTCCTTTGAACTTTGGGAACGAGTAATGTAATGGTCTATCGAGAGACCGCCACATAACCCTAACGCGTAGGTCCTAGTCCGTTACAAACCTGTTAGTTCCGTAAGTAAAGGAACTCATGAAAAGATTGGAACTTGATGTTCCTATCCACTAGGGATCGACTTGGGAAGGATTGTAAAGACTCTAAGGACTCTTAGGGATTAGGATTTGATGAAACAAGGACTCTAAACTCGATCTAATCCTCAAACCCTAGTCTAAACTCTATAAATAGGGCATAGTTCTGAACTGTGCAACCCTTACTTTTTGGGCATAAGGAAGCAAGGTAAGGAGTCATTATCTCAGGTAAGTTTTTTAGAATAATTTGTTCACAATACTTTAGACTAACTCCCCTCCGAATTTCACTTCTTTAGGTCAAGAGGTCGTGGAGTTAGAGTCCAAGGAAGTTGCTGGAAAAGTCACAAGAGAAGGAGGAGATCTAGGGCAAGGTTCTCTACCAAATTCAGGAACTACAATCTAAGTAAGAGGTAGGTTATCTCATGAACGGCAAAAATAACTTGATAGGACTAAGAGCCTCTATTTGATTGGATTTCATGCATGCTAGATCATCAATTTCATGTTTTATTGGTTCTATGCATATCATGTATCTCTTAGCCTAAGACTTGACTATTCATCTAATTCATCAATACCTATGCATGTAGTTGGCCTACACTACGTTATCATGTCTAGAGATTCATGGTATTTTAAATATAGACATGATATGAATCGATCTCTTTATATTTCATCTAGTTTTCTGTTAGCAGATACTGTAACGCATCGCAGAAGGACCGTCACTTTCATGTAACGGCCCTACGACAGACCGTTACAAACTCTGTGGTATTTGAACTACAATGTTATTTCTAACGCACTTGGACAGATGCGTTACATTCATGTAACGGCTGGATCTTGACCGTCACAATCACAGTGACGCCCCATCTCCAGACCGTTATACTCTGTGTTCTGTCAACCCCAAGACAGAATATAACATGCCAATATTATTATTGTTAAAGCCTAGTTACCTAAGTTTTAACCTGATCATGTGATTTTAAGGTTATTTGATCATTCATGATAGGTATTGCATGTTTTGTGGTCTCACTTTTATTGAGTTATGTTAATTTTTGAAGCCAAATTATATAGTTTTGTATTATAAAGAATGACTTTTTAATATTGTATTGACGGAGTTTTCAGCATGATTTTCAAATTTGAGTATACATATCTCTCTGTCAATAGAGTCAATTCCATAAGTACATGGCACATATTCCGGTATGTTGTCATTAGTTCACACTTTGCACTATAGGAACACAATCTTGGACATGGGGACCTCTCTATTGGATATTCCTTCCAATGGACTAGGAAATCATTATTTTAAGGCCTCCGTAATTCTCCGCGAGCCTGGGATTCCCACTAGGACGCCGAGTTGGTTGTACCTTTAAAGCCCAATAAATAGAATGCACTATCATGGTTTCTGATTCTTGAAATGTAACGGCCTTGAACTGGACCGTCAGGATCACGTAACGGCCCAGTGCCAGACCGTCACATTCCTCTGAGTCTATTTTTATCTTTCTAGACTCTGATCATATTAACGGCCCATTAATTGGCGCGTTACATAGTGTAACGGCCCAGTTAACGACCGTTACATAGCTTGTTTATGTTAACCCAAGGTTTGACCAAGGGTTGATATTCCAATGATTCTAGACAAACCTTGCTGATCTAGAACTTGTCATATTTCTTAAATTGATCTAAATGAAATGGAATTTAAGGAAAATACCGTTATGTTGTCAATTTATTTCTATGAGCATAACATTGTTTAAAGTCTATTTCTTGACTCCTACATTCTTATGTTGAAGCATTCATTCATTGATTTTAGTTATCATGGAATTATTGGAAGTGCTATATTCTTGGTCATACTTTACTGTTATATTGCGTGGAAGTAGCTTAATTTATAACTGAAGATGCGATCGAGCACTGATTGTGTTCAAGGGCTCTATGCTAGTCCCCTCGGCTGATTGCCGGAAACATACTATTTTATAAACCATGGGGTATGATGTTACTGGCGTCGCATTGCGCTGGGAGTACTATTTCTATAAATAAGTGAAGATCCACGGCACAACATGACATTCTTGCTTGATATTCCACAGAAATTCACGAAGCACTTGCTCTTAAGCATAAGAAGCTAAAGTGAGGAATATGTGGCTTGCTAGTACATTCTCGATATATTCTTGTTCATGAAAGGCCAATATCATGTTCTTGTCCTATTCTTACTAGTTCATTTTTGTTCTCATTCCATCTTATATGATAGTCTTGTTACTTTGATTTAATCTCAGGATCGTCGCATTGCATGATTTTACCTTATTTATTTAGAGCGAAAATGATAATCACTTTAATAGTGCATTCATGTTGATGCGAAGATACCTACTGGGCAAGTGTGCTCATTACCTATTTTCAATATTTTTCAAGAAATGAAAGTGAGTCGGGTTCGGATTCGGATTATTCAAGTAGCGGATCCGAGAGCGATTAAAGATGAGTGAAGACTTAGGAAGTTTATAATGTCTAGATTAAGTCAATGTAATTTTCCTATTTCTTGAGTCTAGTAGAATGAAAATCAAATTAGTGATTGTATCTTTGAATATTGAGCATTATGATATGAAGTTGAAGTTGATTAAATCATGTGCAATTGCATTTATTTGTATGATTGTCTCGAGCTCTGATTGATTCTTGCTTGCAAGAGGCTTACCATGTCGGCTGTTTACGCTCCCCGAGCGAGTCTTCCGCTGTAATTAAAGGCTCGGGGCGTGACAAGTTTAGAATAAAATAAGTGTTTCAAATAAAATATAAAATCCTAATTACATCTAGTGGAAGGGGGCGCCCCCTTGACCATGGGAATGGGTAGGTAGCCTACCCTTTGAAATTTTGTAACCCTTGTCTCCCATGTGTCTAATTGTCATTCAAACCTTCTAGATGCCACCTAGGATGATTTGACCAGCGCCACATGGGTGACATGGACAAATGGGAAAGGGCTGGGGGCCCCCTTACTTGGGCCTACTGGGATTTTACATATAAGCCCACTAAGACTTACAATTACGTACCCATATAACACAAGGGTATACATACAAATATAAAATGACATAAATGCAAACAAAATGTGGACGGTCTTGCTTCGATGTCCCCATCAAGGGATTTATGTAATTTTGCTTATTTTAAGGCCTTATTGTAATTTAAAGGTTTTTAACAAAAAAATATCACAAAAAATCATTTAATTCTTTTTTATGTGGAATTTCATCTCTCTCCCTCTCTCTTTCTCTCCCACGGCCGCACCTCCCTTCTCTCTTGCTCTCCGGTGGTTTGACCATCTCGGGGGCTTTGCAGGGTGTGCAGGTGGTGCCTTGGTGAGCCTGAGGCGTGGGTAGAGCGGTGCTGTCGTCGTGGAGGCGACGGTGGAGCGTGGAGGCGGGAAATCCCATGTGTGAGGCGTGGTTTCCTCGTGAAGAACGGGTGTAGAACGGCATTTTCTTATTAAACCAAGTAGGGGGATAGCTTCCTTACCTCCTTAGGATCGTTCCCCATCCATTGACATGCGAATAGGATGGTTATACGCATGAACTTCATCATTTAAGTTTTAAGAGCATGAACATTGTCATTTGTGTTTTCAATCCATTCTTGGCCATTGTTTTATGTTTTTGGATATAAAAATGTCGTGGAATGGATGTGGAAAGGCAGGGAACATGTTTAATAATGTTTTCCCAACGATTTGAATCGATTGGGAGGGAACTCCATTGAGTTTACCATATTTCGGAATCTCTGGATGGCTTGCAGTCGTTCCAGAGACCGTTTTTATACCATGGTAAGGCGGTGGACCTTAGCGGTTGATGCGGGACGGTATTGAAATGAGCTAAGACCTACGAATGCAACAAGTGCGGCCAGCACTCGCACGCCAAAGGCAAGCTAGGCGGCTGACCTCCGTAGCGTTCCTCCGGGTGGAGGCATCTCTCAACAAGAAACTCAAGCCCAACGACCGTCCCTATGAGGGAAGCGCGGGGATCTCAGCGACCAAGGAGCCGCCGTGCGCCTATGGGAATCTAGTCCGAGCTCGGCGCTCGACTAGGGCCACGGAATGGGTGCTCTCAACTCACAACCACGCGGTGAATAATAAGCTAGCTAGGAACCTACACACACTCACGCGGCATGCTAGAAAGTATACTAGTAAAGCAAAATGCCAACACTGAGGAGCGTCGCACGTACCTCCACGCCTAGGCGTGGGGAAGGAACCCCGGCCGAGATCGACAACCCCGATACACAATGACGAACAATAGTACAACCCAACCACAAATGCCCACTCCTCGCAGGGAGATAACAGGCTACACAAAGAGATTCGGGGCTGCCGATGTACGGGCTGACGGGCAGCACTCGGTGAAGGGTTGGCCGCGAGGAGGATCCGAACAGTGGTCGGCAGATTCGCAGCAATGCGTGACTCGGCGGTGAAAGCTCCCACGACCTGACCCGGCGTCCGAATGAGGCGCCGTCAGCGATGGCGCGTAGCTGGGTCACGGGAGGAAGTCTCGGCCAAAGGGGGCGCGCAGATTCCGTCCGTGGAAGCCGGGGGCGCACCTGCAAGTTGCAACTGGATTCTGCTCCCAGATCTGCGCGCTCGAGTGGGAAAATTAAGAAGAATTAGATCCGACGAGCGAACGGAGCTCCGCTTGTTGGAGGACGAAGAGGACGCAGAGAAGAAGGTCCCGATCGAAGGGTTCGATCAGATCTGGTCGTGGCTGAGAGCAGTAGGCTCTGGAATCCGCCGGTGGTCCTGGCGCCGGGTGGACAGGGCAGACCTGCGCGACCTCACGGGAATGAACGCCACGAACAGCTCGGACGTCGGAACGAGGCGTGGTCGGCGGCGTTGGACATAGGACGAAGAGAGGTACGACTGGTGAAGATCCCACGTCCAAACTCGCAGACATCCATCCCGTGGGATTTCTGCAAGGGGGCGAATAGAACCAGGCGCGCAGGGAGAGGGGGTCCTGCTTGCGCTCACGAAGAAAATCGCCACGGGTGATGCCGAACTCCGAATGAGGCGAGACCACCTTGCACGCGTCGGCGACTCGTAGTAGAATCACTCAAAAATGGGCTGGTCACCCACAGTCGCCAAGAACATAGGAGGACGTCGCAGCACTTGGAGATGAAATCTGGTTGCAACGAGATTGAACCGGGGAAGAGATAGAAGAGAGGGGGGAACCTCGGCGTCGCACCGAGGGGATGGGGAGTCACACCCCAGGCTTGCTCCCGTCGCAGGAGCAAGGAGGAACAGAGGGGGCGCAGCCACCTTCAAGAGCACAAGCAATTTCTTTTCCAATTTCATTCAATAATTCCAAAAGAAAAATTACAAGCCTTTATATCGGGGGGGGGGGGGGAAGCTAGGGTTTCACCCTTGCCACATGGAGGGGGGGGGGGGGCGCAAATGGAAGGGGGGGTGCGACCCAGCCCTTCCCCATTCAAGGGGGGGTGCGGCCATCCCTCCTCCAATCAAGGAGGGATCAAAGGGAAGGGGGCGCCCAAGGGGGAAAGGGAAGGGAGATGGAATGGGGCAAGGGGGGCGCCCAAAAAGGCAAGTGGAGGGGGCAAGGGGGGGAAGGTGGCGCAGCCACCCAGGATGAGGGATGAGGGATGCGCCCCAAACCCTAACCCTAGACCAACCAATTGTGGGCCAAGGCCAAGCCCAATAATAAAAGAAGACAGCCCACTACTCCCTCTACACATAGTCTGATAACATAAAAGAACTAGATAACGTGTCCACGCAGGGACCAAACCTAGGCCCAACATGGCCTCAAATGAGAAGAAAGATCCTCTAGTAGATGCCGTAGTCGCCTAGCCAAAGAGATGCTGGCGTGCTCCGTGTGCTCCGTCTAGTGATGCGGCGCGTGTCCTCACCAATTCTCTCCGGGTGGAAAGAACTCGACCCCGTCGAGTAAGGGTCACGGTCGCTCAAGTATCGCTCCAGCAGGTCCGGGTCGATCCTCTCCAGCTCTCCACGTGTGATCCAGGCGTCGTCTGTCGCAGGGCGCCCTCTCCAACGCACTAGGAAGCGTTGGTAGGCTCCGCTCCTGGTCGTGGTCACCTGCTCATCCAGTATACAATCTATATGCTCGCGTGTCTGTAATGGGGCTGGAAGAGGTGGACGCTCAGAAGGTGTAATACTCTCAACAGGAGGGGAGGGCCCATAAAGCTCACTGGGAATCACCGCGGGATCCCGATATGCCACCAGATCTGAGACATTGAACGTCGAACAGATCCCATAGTCATCTGGCAGCTCAATCTCATACGCATTCGACCCAATTCGCTTCAAGACTCGAAAGGGTCCAGCACTGCGGGCCTGGAGTTTCTTCACGGCCCCCGAAGGAAACCGTTCAGGTCTGACCCTGATCATGACGTACTCTCCCTCTCGGAACTCACGGGTGCGTCGATGCGCATCAGCTAACTTCTTATAACGTGCGTTGTTGGCCTCTATATGATGACGTACATGCTCATGCAACTGTCTAATATGCTCTGCAAAGGACTCAGCTGACTCAGAAACACGGGCCTGGATGGGAGATGGAACCAAGTCGATCGGCTTCCTAGGTCTTCGGCCAGTAACAATCTCAAAGGGACTCAGACCTGTAGACCTATTGACCGAGTCATTATATGCAAACTCTGCTAGAGGTAGAACCAAGTCCCAATCCCCGACACGATCACGCACTAAGCACCTAAGAAGATCCCCTAGACTCCTATTGACTACCTCCGTCTGACCATCGGTCTGGGGGTGATAGGCGGTAGAGAACTTCAACTGGGTGCCCATCATGTGCCATAGGGTCTTCCAGAAGTAGCTAGTGAAGCGCACATCCCTATCAGACACTATAGTACGTGGAAGCCCAAACCTGGAGACACAGTGAGTAAAGAACAGACGGGCAACTCTAGAGGCGTCTGAAGTCTTGGAACAGGGAATGAACAAAGCCATCTTAGAGAACCTGTCTACCACCACAAAAATGGAGTCATGCCGACGGAGGGTACGAGGCAATCCTAACACGAAGTCCATGCTAATGTCCTGCCATGGACTGTCCGGGACAGGGAGGGGAGTGTAAAGGCCGGTGTTCTGCTTCCTCTGCTTGGCCATAGCGCAAGTGCGGCACTGAGCCACGATGCGAGCAACATCCCTCTTCAAACTAGGCCAATAGAACCTATGCTCAACGGCCTCAATGGTCTTGTTCCGGCTGAAATGGCCAGCAAGACCCCCTGCATGCAACTCCCAAGTGAGAAAATCACGAACAGACGTCCGTGGGATGCACAACCTACCACCCTGAAATAAATAACCCTCCTGAAGGACAAACTCACTATAGTCACGGGAGGGGCCCGACTGAAGGGCAGCATGGATCGGACCGAAGTCCGGGCAATCGACATAAGCCTCTTTCAGCCTTTCCAATCCCACCACCTCTACTCCCATGGTGGACAACATCATCATCCGCCGACTCAGCGCATCGGCCACCTTGTTCTCGGCCCCTGCCTTGTGCCTAAGCACAAAGGTATACTCCTGAAGGTACTCCACCCACCGACTATGACGCGCATTCAGCTTCTTCTGGGTATGGAGAAACCTCAAAGCCTCGTGATCAGAAAAGAGCACAAACTCCTAGTGTAGGAGATAGTGCCGCCAATATCTCAATGCCTGGACGACTGCATAAAACTCCTTGTCATACGTGGAATACCGCAGTTTGGCATCGTTCAGCTTCTCGCTGAAAAAGGCAATGGGATGAGACTCCTGACTCAAGACTCCCCCTATGCCCACTCCAGAAGCGTCGCAGGTGACCTCAAACACCTTAGAAAAATCAGGTAAGGTAAGAACAGGTGCCTGGGTCATGCGCTCCTTGATGCTCTGAAAGGCCGTGGATGCCCCCTTCCTAATGCAATCCGTGATCGGGGCAGTGATGGAACTGAAGCCACGAATAAAGCGACGATAGAACGTCGCTAGGCCATGGAAGCTCCGAACATCGTGGAGGGTGCGGGGCTCAGGCCATTCCTGAATGGCGCGTATCTTCTCCGGATCAGCGGAGACCCCATCGCGAGACACTATGAACCCAAGAAAGGAAACCTGATCGGTCATGAAAGCACACTTCTTCGGGTTGGCGAATAAGCTCTCTCGCCTCAGAACAATGCAGACCTGCCTGAGGTGGTCTAAGTGGTGCTCCCTAGTGCGGCTATAAATAAGGATGTCATCGAAGTAGACGACCAAAAAGACCCCTATCATAGGGCGCAAGACCTGGGCCATCAACCGCATAAATGTACTAGGGGCATTAGATAGCCCAAAAGGCATCACTAACCACTCATACAGACCATCCTTGGTCTTGAATGCAGTTTTCCACTCATCTCCAGGCCTGATCCTAACCTGGTGATAGCCACTTCGAAGATCAATTTTAGAAAAAATAGTGGCTCCCGACATCATATCTAGCAAATCATCCAGTCGGGGAATAGGAAAATGATATTTCACCGTGATCTTATTGATCGCACGGCTATCGATGCACATCCTCCATGTGCCATCTTTCTTCGGGGCTAGCAAAGCGGGGACAACGCAAGGGCTCTTGCTGTCCCTGAGGGATCCCCTACTCATCAACTCCTCGACCTGCCTCTGCAACTCGGCGTGGTCCGCCGGGCTCATCCTATAGTGAGGGAGGTTAGGCAATGAAGAGCCCGGGACAAGGTCGATCTCATGCTGGATGTCACGCATAGGTGGAAGGCCTCCAGGGAGGTCCTCCGGGAAGATATCAGAAAACTCGCGTAAAATCGCAGCCAACTCGGGGTTTAGCTCACCCTCGGACTCTGAGATGACATCACTCACCTCTCGAACAACAACAGCAAAGAGGGGACTACCACTAGTGAACTCTCTCTCCATCTCACGGGGACTAATCACCATCAATCTCCTAGTGGAAGGCTCCCCTAGGGTGAGGGTAGTGGAGGTGGCAGTAGCAGGCACCAAGGGTGGGGTAGGAGGGTCGACCTTCCCCTGACGAGGGGTGTTCGTGGCACTGGGGCCGGCTGGCCCGCGAACGGCAGGATCCCTAGGCTGGGTGGGGTGAAGAGTGATCCTATGGCCACCATGGTCGAAGATGCAAGTGTTCGACCGACCATGGAGGGTGGCATCCCTATCGAAGAGCCAAGGCCTACCTAGAATAATACTACCCACCTCCATAGGTAGCACGTCACACCAAATCTCATCATGGTAGGTCTGAAACTGCAATGGCACTAGACAACGAAGCCTAACCGGGATAGAGGTAGAATCTACCCAGGATACCCGATAAGGAGCAGGGTGGTCCACAGGTGTCAAGCCAAGACGAGTAACCGTACCAGTGGATATGGCATTAATGCAGCTCCCACTGTCAATGATCACCTTGCAGGCTTTCCCTCCAAGTCTACAAAAGGTGTGAAAGATGGTGGTACGACGCCAGTCGTCACTCACCTGGGGCTAGGTAAGGATACACCGGACTACCCCTAACTGCGCATCGCCATGATACTGAGTACCAGGGACATCGTCCTGCTCTCCCTCAAGCAACTCATCGAAGAACTCCTCCGCTAACTCCTGGTCGGCCTCATAGCTGACTGGCAGAAGCTCAGCCGTGGGATCAGTGGGCGAGGGGTCCGTCACAACAAGAGACTCTCTAATGGGGCACTTGTTCGCATAATGGCCGACTCCCCCACACCTATAACAGTTGTTTCGCGCCCCTGTGCTAGGAGATGCTCCCCCGGTCATTGGCCCTTTCCCTTTGTCATCATGACGGGCCGGGGGTGGTGGTAGCTGGGGTCGGGTAGGGAACGCGGGCGGCTGAGGGCGTGAGGTGGGGTAAGGTGGCTGCTGGCGAGGAGGAGGGAGAGTGTCCCTCGGCAAGGGAGGGCGAGGCCTAGGAACAGTGGGGTCCTGGCGAGGGGGTTCCGAGGGCCGGGCCGCCGGAAACCGACTATAGGAACTAGGTGCGGTGCGTGGGTCGAACCCCCGCTGACTGGTGGTCCCCTGACGTTGAGTAGGAGTGAACCCCGCCTCAAACTGCTCTAGCTCCATAGCAACCTGATACGCGAGCTCTAAGGTGTTCACATTACGGCGAAATAACTCATACTGGTAATGGGGCCGTAGACCACGACGGAAACGAGAGATGGGCATGGCGCTCTCCTCACTGACTCCACATCGCAAGAAATACTCGTCGAACTCTGTGATGTACTCGGACACGGTCCGATCTCCCTGGCTGGGACTCTGCCATCTGTCAATGAGCCTCTGGCGGTATGAGGGAGGCAGGTACTTGTCTCGGAGTTTGACCTTCATCTCACTCCAAGACTCGACCTGGGGGTCCTGACGCTGAAATAGCAGACTCTCCAGATTCCTCCAATATGTTTGTGCCCGACCTAGTAACTTCATCTTGGCAAACTTAACTTGCCGGTGGTCAGACATCTCAACCCACTCAAAGTACCTGTCCATGCTAGCCTCCCAGTCTAGGTAGATCTTCGGGTCCAGGGACCCGTCAAAAGTGGGAGAGTCCGCGCGAACGGTCCTAAGGGCCCGATCATCCTCGTCATCCCTCTGTGGTCGGTGACCACGGTGGCGTCGGCCATTCCCCTCATAATCATTGTCGGATCCGTAATCCTCAAAGTCGGGGACTCGTGGCCGTCGCTCCTCAGCCCGATATGGTGGGGGCTGGGCAGCTGCCGCCTGTGGGGCACGATCAACTCTAGGGGGGTCCTGATGGGGCACTTCCTCTACCCTCCCTATCCGCCCGATCAGACCTTGGATAGATCGGTCAGAAACCTCAGCGCGGTCCTCCATGGCCTTGAGTCGGCCCTCCAGACGGTTGGTCAGGTCCTTAGTGGCTTGTTCAGAACTAGCCAAGCGCTCCATGACTTCGGCCATGAAATCCTCTAGAGAGGGGCCTCCCTGGGTGGTACCACGGGGGTCGCCCATAGTGTCCGGGCGATGGTAGTGGGTGCCACCCCGAGTGGGCATGCAAAGGGACCTAAAGGGGCTAAGGGGGACTCACTAAGACCTATATGGGTGGACACATGATAAATGGAATGCAAGACTCAACCCTAGACGCAAACCTATATGCTCTGATACCACTTTGATGCGGGACGGTATTGAAATGAGCTAAGACCTACGAATGCAACAAGTGCGGCCAGCACTCGCACGCCAAAGGCAAGCTGGGCGGCTGACCTCCGTAGCGTTCCTCCGGGTGGAGGCGTCTCTCAACAAGAAACTCAAGCCCAACGACCGTCCCTATAAGGGAAGCGCGGGGATCTCAGCGACCAAGGAGCCGCCGTGCGCCTATGGGAATCTAGTCCGAGCTCGGCGCTCGACTAGGGCCACGGAATGGGTGCTCTCAACTCACAACCACGCGGTGAATAATAAGCTAGCTAGGAACCTACACACACTCACGCGGCATGCTAGAAAGTATACTAGTAAAGCAAAATGCCAACAGTGAGGAGCGTCGCACGTACCTCCACGCCTAGGCGTGGGGAAGGAACCCCGGCCGAGATCGACAACCCCGATACACAATGACGAACAATAGTACAACCCAACCACAAATGCCCACTCCTCGCAGGGAGATAACAGGATACACAAAGAGATTCGGGGCTGCCGATGTACGGGCTGACGGGCAGCACTCGGTGAAGGGTTGGCCGCGAGGAGGATCCGAACAGTGGTCGGCAGATTCGCAGCAATGCGTGACTCGGCGGTGAAAGCTCCCACGACCTGACCCGGCGTCCGAATGAGGCGCCGTCAGTGATGGCGCGTAGCTGGGTCACGGGAGGAAGTCTCGGCCAAAGGGGGCGCGCAGATTCCATCCGTGGAAGCCGGGGGCGCACCTGCAAGTTGCGACTGGATTCTGCTCCCAGAACTGCGCGCTCGAGTGGGAAAATTAAGAAGAATTAGATCCGACGAGCGAACGGAGCTCCGCTTGTTGGAGGACGAAGAGGACGCAGAGCAGCAGGTCCCGATCGAAGGGTTCGATCAGATCTGGTCATGGCTGAGAGCAGTAGGCTCTGGAATCCGCCGGTGGTCCTGGCGCCGGGTGGACAGGGCAGACCTGCGCGACCTCACGGGAATGAACGCCACGAACAGCTCGGACGTCGGAACGAGGCTTGGTCAGCGGCGTTGGACAGAGGACGAAGAGAGGTACGACCGGTGAAGATCCCACGTCCAAACTCGCAGACGTCCATCCCGTGGGATTTCTGCAACGGGGCGAACAGAACCAGGGGCGCAGGGAGAGGGGGTCCTGCGCGCGCTCACGAAGAAAATCGCCACGGGTGATGCCGAACTCCAAATGAGGCGAGACCACCTCGCACGCGTCGGCGACTCGTAGTAGAATCACCCAAAAATGGGCTGGTCGCCCACAGTCGCCAAGAACAGAGGAGGACGTCGCAGCACTTGGAGACAAAATCTGGTTGCAACGAGATTGAACCGGGGAAGAGATAGAAGAGAGGGGGGAACCTCGGCGTCGCACCGAGGGGATGGGGAGTCACACCCCAGACTTGGTCCCGTCGCAGGAGCAAGGAGGAACAGAGGGGGCGCAGCCACCTTCAAGAGCACAAGCAATTTCTTTTCCAATTTCATTCAATAATTCCAAAAGAAAAATTACAAGCCTTTATATCGGGGGGGGGGGGGGAAGCTAGGGTTTCACGCTTGCCACATGGAGGGGGGGGGGGGGCGCAAATGGAAGGGGGGGTGCGACCCAGCCCTTCCCCATTCAAGGGGGGGTGCGGCCATCCCTCCTCCAATCAAGGAGGGATCAAAGGGAAGGGGGCACCCAAGGGGGAAAGGGAAGGGAGATGGAATGGGGCAAGGGGGGCGCCCAAAAAGGCAAGTGGAGGGGGCAAGGGGGGGAAGGTGGCGCAGCCACCCAGGATGAGGGATGAGGGATGCGCCCCAAACCCTAACCCTAGACCAACCAATTATGGGCCAAGGCCAAGCCCAATAATAAAAGAAGACAGCCCACTACTCCCTCTACACATAGTCTGATAACATAAAAGAACTAGATAACGTGTCCACGCAGGGACCAAACCTAGGCCCAACATGGCCTCAAATGAGAAGAAAGATCCTCTAGTAGATGCCGTAGTCGCCTAGCCAAAGAGATGTTGGCGTGCTCCGTGTGCTCCGTCTAGTGATGCGGCGCGTGTCCTCACCAGCGTTCTCACCCCAGACCGTTTGCAGTTTCTTGGTGGTCCTTCGATTGACCGTTTGGGGACCTTAGTGGCCGAGTAAATGACCGCTAAGCCTCTTTGACCGAGTCAGGCGGTGTGAGCCTTGCGGCCCCGTCCTAGACCATTTTCCACCCTTTGGCGGTCAGTCGTGCGACCGTTTGCTATTCTGTTTAATCTCTATGAAGTGTTCATAGATAAACGGTCAGGGTAGCGACCGTTAGAGTTAGTGTAGCGGCCAATCGTTCGACCGCTTACCAGATCCTTGCGGCCTTGTGCTAGACCGTTTAATCCTGCAACATATCAATTATATCCTGTTCATTTAATTATTCAATTATTGATGCATGTTCGCCATGTTTAGATATTTTTACAAACTATGGCACATTCTTATATTTCAATAGAAATATTTTCTCTTTCCTTGTGATGGAACCACTAGTCGTAGCCCGACGACTTTTAGTGTCGGCCCACCTGAGAGAGGTGGCGGGGTAGTCTCGGTATACGATTTTTAAGCTGGTTTCAGTGAGCCCCCTTGCTTGGCAGTAGCGTCCTACTGGGGGGAAAACTAGCTACAGGCCTGGCTCAATGCATCGAGCTTGTGTGTGCACACGTGGTCAGGGGCGTGGACTGACACTGACGAGTGTGACCCTGACTAGTTCTTGACCTTGGTTACAGTTACGTGTCTCACTTGTCGCATTCCAGGCAAGTGGAGATACTTGAGACGCAGTCTAAGTCGATAGTGGACGCGTCTGGTCTTCTTTCTAGTGGTCATTTCTCTCTCCTATCACTTGGAAATGATGGAAATATTACATTTTTAATCTATTATGATTCTCATGTTTATTTATTCAGTTGAATATTAAATGACGTTTCAGTTAGCTATCTTTAATTGTTCATATACATGTACAGCTGTATTATCTATTGTTTTTCTTATGCCATTGCATTATTAATTACTTTTTATGAGTTTAGCTGAGAGGTAGGGATCTTCGTGAACCCTACTGAGTCTTTGTTGTGAGATTCACCCCTTTCCTTTCCAGGTGAGCAGCAGCAGCCGTCTCTCAGTGGTTCTCGTGCTTTTGACGACAGGTCATAGGTGCCAGTAGTGGTCTGTCTATTTTTCTTTCCCTTTTGACCGGGGTATGCCCCGTGTAGTTGTTTATTTTGACTTCTGTTCACTGTTTGGACTTGTGAGGTATGGATATGGACTATTATATAAATATATCACTCTGTTATTGTCAATTGCTTCCGCTTATGCTTAAAATCGCTATTTTATAATGTGCGCGTGTAATTCTAATTCATTATGCACCTCCTCAACCAATCCTCCTAACCCTTACGGGGCATCATCAGCCTCTTGGGTGGCGCCTCCGAGTTCTTGGTATCGATTTATCAGTATCCGGATCTCCGGGTCATTACATACAATATGAAACTTAACCCACATAAATGCGGGTTCGGCATAAAATCAGGGAAATTCCTCAGATTCCTCGTCACCCACAAAGGGATAGAGGCTAACCCTGACCAGATCCGAGCGGTGCTGGAGATAAAACGCCCGGGACGAGTGAGGGACATGCAGTGCCTCACCGGCCGCATCGCCGCCTTAACTCGGGTCCTGTCCCAAGCGGCTAAGAGATGCCTTCCCTTCTTCCGACTCATCAAGCAAGCCAACAAAGCACCGGAGAAGAAAGGGCAGATCGACTGGGACTAGGAGTGCCAGTAGGCGTTTGATGAGTTGAAGCAGTACCTGGAATCTTCTCCCGTGCTCTCCAAACCACAGAAAGGGGAGCAACTGCTCCTATATCTGTCTGTGATGCCGAGCACTATGAGCGTGGTGCTCGCACGGGTGGAAGGCAATGTTATGAAGCCCGTCTACTATGTAAGCTGGGCATTATAGGGGCCAGAATTCCAATACTCACGGACTGAGAAGTTCACTCTGGCCCTCATCGGCCGTTTGCAAGTTGCAACTGTACTTCTTGGCTCACCCAATCGCCGTCCTCCCCGACCAACCACTACGACAAATCCTTTAGACCCCGACGCATCAGGAAGGTTGATCAAGTGGGCTATCAAGTTGGGTGAATTCGACATCAAATTTCACCCAAGGACTGAAATCAAGGCTCAGGCCCTCGCCGGCTTCGTCGCCAAATGCACAATACCTGCAGAAGACTCACCCGAGCAGTCCTCAGGGCCAACATGGGAGCTATATGTCGACGGATTGTCCTGCGCCGCTGGCAGCGGAGCAAGACTAGTACTACTATCACCAGAGGGGATAGAACTCCAATATGTCCTCCGCTTCAACTTCCCGACCATGAACAATATGGCCGAGTATGAAGCGCTCCTCTCTAGGCTACGGATGATGAAACACCTAGGAGCGACTAGTGTGCGAGCATACAACGATTCCATGCTCATCGCCAACCAAGTCAAGGGAGAGTTTGAAGCACGCGAGCCAGCCATGATCAAGTACCTAGAGAAAGCCAGAGCTGCCTCTATAGAAATCTCCCACTTCAAGATGATGCACATTCCTCGAGAGGAGAACGTCTGAGTAGATGCTCTGTCTCGTCTAGCGTCAGCAACCATAGTCTCCATCTCAAAATCCATCTTGATAGAGGAACTGACAGCACCGAGCATAGAGGAACCGACACCCCAGGTAAACGCCATCGACTATGAACCATCCTGGATGGACCCTCCCTTGGATTTCCTCCTTCGACAACAACTTCCAGCCGACCACGTTGAGGCCCGCCGCATGAGAGCACGTGCAGCGCACCTCACGGTGATCGATGGTCACCTATATCGGAGATCCCTCTCAGCGCCGTTGCTGAAATGCATGTTCCCTATAGAGTCTAAGCAAGCCGTACAGGAAGTACAAGAAGGGCTTTGCGGTAGTCATGTAGGGGGGTGAGTACTCGCGCGGACTCTTATCCGACAAGGATACTGGTGGACCACACTACAACAAGATTGCCTCGACTACGTCAAGAGGTGCCCCAGTGTCAAAAGTTGTAGCGACCCAAGATCCGGATACCGGGAAAGGAACCCGATACTATGACGACCCATGCTCCGGATACCGGGTAAACCCGATCACACTTGGATCCTGCGAGGCCTCCCAAGAGCGGTAAAGCTCTGAAGGGATAAAAGGAGTGTGTGTGGTACATTGAAGTCCCAGATAAAGCAGTAAGCAATTAATATTTCAATGATCAGGTTTGCTAAAGTAGTAGAAATAAAATTACTTTTTCAATTAATAATTTAAATTAACAGAGTCCAGTCCAAAATAAAGACAAGTACAGTCCAACAGGAAAGAGAACGTACACTGAAGTTGGGGGAAGCCCGACGCAGGTAACATAGGCAACGCTGGCAACTAAGAACTGATGCACCGCGCCACGAACCACGAGGAAGAAGAACGACCATACCTGAAAAGTAGGGGTGAGCCTCGTGTCACTAGCTCAGTAGGGGTCACGCGGATCCCCACTGGAAACAACGCAGTAACACGCTAAACAACGCTAAACAGTAAAGCAGGAAGAACAGAAGTAACATCAGTACTAACTACAACAGTAAAGCTGTAAAAGTAGGAGTAAGAACAACTTAAAGGAAAGAGTAAAGCCATACTAACCAGAAACACGGAAACCGATCGAACCACGGCTCCCTAAGCTACTCCAAATAGCAACAGAAATGCGAACGACGATCTCACCAAGTCAGACGTTACCGATCCGTCGACCAAGCACAAGCTCTATAGCTGAAGCCTACCAAAACAGGTAAAAGCTCTATAAAATACCTACTCAGTTGAAGGCACATACATACACGACTAGCTCACCATGTACGTTACACAAGACTGGACCGCGGGTGAAGCCATCACATACTACCCGACGAGTCACGCCAACCATGATGGAAACCAGCCACAAAACACAAGCCACGAGGGTCACGAGATTGTGCATCAAGTGACATGAGCACCTCATCACTAGAAGAACAGTCAGATGCATCCATTGACGTCTTACACTGCGCCACAAGTATCTCCCACACACCGAGAACGGTGGTAACTGAGACACTCACAAAACCAAGTACGAGGAACAATAGTACCAAGTACTAGGAGCAACGGTACCACAGAACTAACGACAAGGTACCACAGTAACGAGTGACAAATCAGGGTCACGCTCATCGGCACTCGTCCAAACGCCCCTGACCGCGTGTGCACACACAAGCTCAATGCCTTGAGCCAGGCCTCTAGCTAGCTTTCCCCCCCAGTAGGACGCTACCGCAAGGCAAGGGGGCCTACGGAAACTAGCTTACAAATCGTATATCGGGAACACGCCCCGCCACCATTCCTAGGTGGGCCGACACACAGGAAAGTGTCGTCAGGCTACGACTAGTGGAGGTTCACTAGACACAGAAACTCCAAAACATCAGTGCTGGAGTACAAACATGCTAAACACCACTATCCCACGTACTACGAAGCACCAGACATAGGGTAGCATACCAGACTGCCACCGGACTCAAGACAGACAACTAGACCTGCTGACACAACGATCCTTTAGTCACAAGACTTGGGGTCAAGATATTCACACATCACAGCTCACGCTGCCTATTCCCTAAGCCAAGGTCACGATAAAACACTGATAAAGGAAACGACATAGGATCACCTGATCCATGCCTCCGCATAACACGAATCACGGAGACCTGAGAGATCACTAAGACCCTTAAAATACATGGACATGTAAATCGGGGTAAGACAATACCTCAAGACGTCCAAAACCATATCTCAGTCCATATAGGATAAACAACACACTCACGAGGTCACGTGTCAACCACTGAATTACACCAGGTTGACTAGAACTAATCATGACTCTGAAGCAGTACGAAACACTACTCGATGTAATGGCACTCCCGACCATCCCACAACATGTTCATAGCCCTCATAGGACGTCCAAGACATCCACGGGATTGCGGGCAAACCACAAGGTCAAGCCAAGACAATTTGGAGGCCAAACAATAGGAAAACAAGGCTCTGGGAAGGAAACGGTCATATACCAGGCCGCTAGGTAAGCCAAGCGGTCAGTCAAAGGCCCCTACCCTCACACAGAGAACACAAACACCGGTGGTCAAGAAGGGCTGCACCAACATATAAATGGTCTATTCATAGGCTGTCTCACTGAGCTAAGCGGTCTAATACATGGCTGCTTCACTCAAAGACTCAAAGAGATAAAACTCCAAATCCACAGGGGCATGCGGTCTATCGCAGGGCCCCATGGAGACCTAAGCAGTCATGGACGTCACCGCTTGACCCAGTCAACCCCCAAACTGACATAACCCAGTCAACGAGCTAAGCGGTCACCCAAAGGGCCGCTAGAGCGCTAAACGGTCGGAGCCAGGACCGCTAGCCCGAACCGACATAAAAACCCGTTGAACCAACAACGAAGCCTAGCGGTCATCCACTGAACCGCCAGGGCTAGCCTTGCGGTCTATCGCATGACCGCTTGGCCAAACCGCCATACACTCATAATCCAAACGGTCTCCAATAGACCGTCTCACATGGCTTAGCGGTCCTCCAATGGGCCGCTAGCCAACCCAAACGGTCTATCGCATGATCGCTTAGACCCTAACCAACATAGAATCGACATGAACCCAAACGGTCACAACTGGACCGCTAAGGGAACCCAAACGGTCTCTGGTACGACCGCTTAGGCATCACGGCGGGAAAAATAGGGGAATGGCCGAATCCGACCGTTCCATGCCCCGTTCGCTTCTAAACGAAGGGGAAACAACCCTAATAGCCAAATAAACCTTCCATAGACCAGAAGTCCAAACGACACCAAAAACACAAGAAACAGGCGATTCTACCGAATCGACCCAAAATGAGTCACATGGGTTCTCGGGCTCACACCGGTCCCAAATGACCACCAATCGCAATGAAACCAACGGAAATGGAATGCTGACATGCCAGGGGTTCAAATGAAACTAATCTAGCAAAAAACCGTCGCCGAAAGAGACGAACTCGTCTCACACCCCCCGATCATGCTTTTGCCCAAAATGGTGCCAAACCCGCTCATACGCGCACCGTTCGGCTCCAAATCGCGAGGAAACGCAGATGAAGGGTAGGGCATCCATCTCCCTAACTCCACCAAAGTTCTCGCGTGCCGAAACGACTAAACCTCGCCAAAAACCATCAAACAAGCCCGTCACACCGGCTTTGAATCCACCGAGGGATCACGCCAACGCTACCCTCCATCCATCACACCGTCACGCGCCAGATCAACTCCATGACGTCCCTGCCTCGCCTGTCTCACCACGGTCGCGCGCCTCGCGGAGAGAGGAGAAGAGAGGAGAGAGAATGAGGGAGAGAAAGTGAGCATGAGGGAGGAGAGAGGAAGGAGAAAAAGGGTTAAGAAGAAAATAGAAAATTAGGAAATTTAGTAATTTTCGTAAAATCCAATTTTTGGTCCAAAAATGCACTAATTCAGAAAAATACAAAAAAATAGTCTAAGTGATCCTCAGAAAGAATGCAACGTAACTGTAGCGTCCTCGAGTCGATGAACTCAATAATAAACTGTCCACTGAGTTTCGTAACTTGTACAGGAGAAAAATTCACGCGGATCGTAAAACATAACTTAGGACTCACAAAAGCGATCCGAAAGCTCTTCGATAAGGATCCGAAAGACTCAGGGCATTACAGCCTCCCCTCCTTATAGGAATTTCATCCTCAAAATTAAAAGAACTAATACGAGGAAGCAGGGAAGAACAAACCCAAACATCGGCTACGCTCTCCAAGCATCAGCCAACACCAACACCTAGAACACGGCAACACAAGTCACGAAAAACATAACTTAGAGGAACATTGCCAGACCACAATCACAGGTACATGCTCTAGATATCAAGACAAATCGATCCAAAGAACAAGCACGGCACCCAAGTGAACATAAGGCCGACACCTCCGAAACAAGGTAACGTCGCTTCCGTCTCCCAAGGAAAGGAGACACGACTCATGCCACGAAAATAGCTATCAGTAAAACACTCGGCAAACACAACAAGCATCAACTTAAACAAGGAAACACAGTCCTCTCAGCTAACAGCTCGACAACATCAGCTTCTGTGCCAGGAACGACAAATCTGGCACGTAAAACGCCAACGGCAGCAATGGACCACGAGCACAATCAAGTCTGTCCTCGCTCAGGCATTACATCTGATTCGAGTTGCATGCCAACTCTGTCATGACAGAAGAGTACAGAAAAATCAATTGCCAAGATCCCGGTCCACACAATGCCAAATCACACTCACAGGGAAATCCTCCCAAGCTGAACACGACCACCAACGAACAACAACAATAATAACAACAGCACTTGCAGAATCCCGGCTCCGTACTGAACACAGAACCATGGGACACAACTGTAAGCTGGGTCACATCAAGGCACAATTACAGCTGAACACACGGCTAACATGCACAAGCCATGTCATGAACAGCTCACCAACAAGGACCCACAACAATAGCAACAAGAATAATCCCGGAGAACGCACCTCAAGGACCACGATCACGTCTTGAGAACACAACATCCGAGAAAAATACAAAGAAAGGAAAGGGTACTCAACCAGCGAATATATAGACAGATTCCCCTAATCCTCACACATGTCGGTGCCAACAACCACAGAACCTCCAGCAACGGTACGACAACCAACAACATCAAGGCACACATAGCCAAGACGACAATACACCAAGGAAATAAACTTCTCGGCCAACCAGAATCTGCCAACTTCACAATCCTGAACCGTGGGTTATCAGCCCACATGCTTATACTACACACTCAACACATGCACACAGGCGTCAAGGACAACTCGGCATCCGCATCTCAGCACACACACGGCGCCATTGCAATACATGAAATCGTAATGTACCACGCCTCAAGTACTGATCTTGCAAACAACCGATCACAAGTCGCCAAAGTGCAACCCGAGAAGAGCACCAGCTTCAGCACAAAGCATAAAGAACACATAGCTTATCCTTACATCCTGAAACAATTACTGAACCTTCAAAGCACAATAACTGCAAAACACGACACATCGAACACGGTGCACAACGGCTCCCAAACACTAAATCTGGGTCCAAAGCCAAGCAACCGTCGAACAAAGGCAAATCAGGTTCAGAGTTAACACAGTCCGCACTTAAGCAGACACAGAACAAAGGCTTCACCAAGACAACACTTCCAAGTCTTATCTCGAAAAGACGCCACCAAACAAGAGGAGAAGAATCAGGCTCGACCAACAGTAGCTCACCAGGAAGGAAAATCCTAGGTTCGCCCGAGCATTCTTCCAAACAAGGCATCTAATCGAACACCTCAACACAAGCTTAACACCTCAGGGGCTGAACAAATCTCAAGCTAGGATGACCAAAGCAACATAAAAATGTGCACGATCAACACACCAACGATAAAGTCACCAGTGATGCGCGGAAAACGCACGTCATTAATACGCTCCGCTACCAAATTAAAATATCCGGCCCACAAATGAAATAAATGGAATAGTTAAGTGATGAGACTAAGTCGAATCCACAGGGAGAAGTACATTTGAAAGTTGAAAACCTTAAGTTGTTAAGATTTAAAAATCAAGAGAATTAACTTTAGACAGCCTTAGAAATTGAAAACAAAACAGAATTCTATTGAAAATAGGGGTTTGAAAGAAATAGAATAACGTAAAATCTAGAGGGAACTAGAAAAAGTGAAATGCATGAAAGTTGTAGTGAATTGAAAGATGAATAAGTTTTATGAAGAACATAGAAACAGAAAACGAAAGGAAGACAATAAAAAACTTAAAATATCAAGATCTATCGCTGCTGGTGAACAGTAACTGATAGAAAAATAGATCGGTGAAAAATTAATTCTAGAGCTCAAAATAAGAAGCAATTGACGAAGTGTAAGAAGAACAAAAGTTATATATATAAGAGAGGAACAACTTTTATGAAGAACTCAAAGTACAATTATAATTGTAAAGGCTTCACAATGACAAATTGGTGAAGACTAGCACTTCGGATGAACAGTACATACACAGGATAGCACTTAGAAACACAGAGAATAACTTTTAAATTAAAGGAATTAAAGGAAATGATAAAAAGAATAATTGAAGAACACTTAAAGATGAACAACTTTCATGAAGACAACAAATTGAAATGAAGATCACACAAGCTTTTAAATTGATTATGAAAAGTCGAAATGGCTAAGAGTATAATGAAATTCTTCAATACAAACTTAACACAAACTTCAACACTTAAACATAAAAGCTCTCAAAATCTATCCCTACCAAAGCCACAAAGCAAAAACTTGAAGAACACTTACAAATTTGATCAATCCCTAGCTTACAACACTTGGCTCTCCTCTCTTAACAACCTCCTTTCATTACAATTGAAGCCCTTTATATAGGGTTTACATAATAACCCCTTAGGAAATGTGAACACTCTTGCCAATGTGAATACCCAATTGTTGCATTTGTTGACTCCAAATTGTGTGCTAGCATGTGCTTCACACTTCTCTATTTTTTTCTGATTTTTTTTTTAATTTTTCTGGCCTTTTTCTCTTCTTTCTCTCTCTTTCTCTCTCTTTCTGGCCGTGTGCGCCTGCGTGCGCCGCATCTTCCTCTTCCTCCTCTCTTCTACCGCGTGGACCGCGGTGCGCCGCCGCCTTTCCGCCTGACGCGTGGGCGCCATGTGCCCGTGTGCGCCCGCGTCGTCGACTGCGCCAGCAGGCGCGTTGATGCGCGCCTTCGCGTGGCGGTTTGACCGCCTCCTCTCCCGCGTGGCGCCGACCCCTCCTCGTCGCCCGTGCCCTGGGCGAAGGCGGGGGCGGCTTCTGCTGCTGCCGAACACACACACACACACACACACACACACACACACACACACACACACACACACACACACACACTTTATATATATATATATAATATATATTGATATATATCATATATATTATGTATATAGCTTAGAAAAAATCTTAAAAAATAGTAAATAAATTTATTTTTTTTCTTTTCTTTTTGAACAAGTCCATGGGCTTTTGGCCCAGTTCAACATATAATTTTATTTTCTTTTTTTTCTTTATATTTGTTTCTTGTCGCTTCCCTCGTTCCGAATGCCTGCATAAATAAGTAAAAATTGTTATTAAAATTATTTAATTTTAGAAAATTAAATATTTGACTCATAAATTAACAGTAAGTGTGATACGTGCATATTTATTATTATTTAAGCTCATAAAAATGTGTATAATCATGAATTAATAGGTAAAAATACACACTTATCACATCCCCCAACTTACTCATTGCTAGTTCCTTAGCAATGCAAATAATAAAAAAAAATTTTGGACCAACAAGAGTTTAAAATATCCATGCCTCATTTCTAGATCATCTTTCATAGAGTCAACTAAAGATTAGGAATCTGGAATCATTATCACATATTAGCCTTACGTAGGAAATTCAGGTACATGATCAAGAATTCTAATCAAAATTCAGTAGCACTTGGGCATGTGTAATACTAAATTCACAGTAGAGACAATTGCGTCCTCCAGTTACTATTCTGAATAAATGCCTTTCAATTCTGCACTTCTTAATTAGAGCGTTCAGCATAATAGCTTTGTTTGTCTGCTTTATTGCTATGTCCCTTTTGGGATCTCTTTTCCTTTTTTTTTCTTCTTTTTTTTTCTTTCTACTTTTTTTTTCTATACACACATGATGTTGCACTACACTTCACTGGTTTACGCGAACCTCAACACGTCTTAGGTGAAGTAGGCCCGGTTACACAGATCAAAGTTCCCTTTTCTTTTTGACGTGAACCTCAACACGTCTTAGGTGAAGTAAGCCCAGTTACTCAAAATCGGAGCATTTTTCATGGTGTTTTTTTTTCAAATTTTTTTTCAATAGATAACATGGAAGAAAGCTTATAAAAGATCTCTTCCTCAAAAAGCGCAGAATATCAAGCAATATACCCAAAATAGTAGAAGACTTGTCCTACTTGTTTCATTAACGTGCAAAGTGATTTTATTTTTCTAAAGTGCACATGAACTTTAAAAAGATTCTTAAATCAGTTTTCCATGGCTAGATTAAATAAATTGTCCATCATCCTTTTCCCTAGTCTTTTCTATTCTAGATTCCTTTTCAATGGAAACATGAATCATGAAAACTCAATTGGGTGTTTGTAGTTTAGTGTTTCAAAAAAAAATTGAGGTGAAAGATTTGGAGGTTATATATATGAATGCAGAATGTGCGACATGATTTCCTGTCCCCCCAACTTAAATGACATTGTCCTCAATGGCATGAATAATATGGAACAATAGAACAACGTAGACAGGAGATGTATGAAGGAACGGGACAACCTGGCGGAAGTGAACTTCGACAGGCATCCTTGCTGGACTGAGAGGCAGCACTTGACTTTAAAAATATGAGAAACAGATGAAGCAATCAGGTCTCTCCCCCCAACTTATCTTTTATTCAAACCTGCAAAATAAACAGAAAACCAGAATAAAAACTTGGGTTGCCTCCCAAGAAGCCGTTTATTAGCACACCAAACTATGAAAACGTTGGGCTGCCTCCCCAAAAGCGCTAAATTTAACGTCTTCAGCCAGACGCAATGTAGCTCACTAACCAACGGGTGGCATTCAGAATGAGCCACCAAATGATCTTATCTTCCGATAAAGTCTAACCCTTGTACCATTGGAGGAAAAGATTATATGTATGCGCATGTGGGTTAGAATCATGCCAAGGTGGGTCTAGGAATTTGGACAGACCCCCTCGGTCAGAGAATGCCAGAGGAATTATCATATCTTCAATCACAAAATATTCCTCTGTACACTGAAGGTCGTTATAAGTGTTAAACACATCAATGCAAACCTTAATTTTTCTTTGCTTTTCTTCTGCATCCTCACTCTTAGGAGTTACTTGCATATCGTTCAAGTGAGAGAGGATGAGAGTGTTATGAAGTTTGAGAGAATCCACCACTTGGCCAGTGTCAAGGAGATAAGGAGGATGAGGAATGAAATCAGTGTGTTCCTTAACACACGGATTCTCATAAGAGTCTGATGGATCCGACCAGTTGGCGAGTGGCAAAATATTTGGAATGATTGTGGATTCACCAAGGTCAGGGGTGGGTAAAAGATCCACATCCTTCTCTAAATCATGAGATGCCCAATCAGAGTGACTGTCTAGTGGAGTACCTGGTTCCTCAATTACCCAAGAAGATGGATTTATGTATACACTTAATTCACCCTCCACACTCATATTTTCATCATCATGTACTTGGAAAGAAGATTCATCAAATTTAGGAATGGCAAGTAATGGAATTTGGTCATTGACTGGCAAATCATCATCCTCTTCTTCTCCCCCCAACGACTCAAGATCATCATAATCCTCTTCACAAATGGAATGGGGTTTAAGCTTCTCAGGCTGCTCTTCCTTTACGTCCTCCTCATAAGACTCTTCCATGATCCCCTCAAAATCAACAATGATATGAGTGATAGATTGGGGAATCATAGGTTGAACATATGGATTTTCATCGTTATCATGTCCATCAAATCTAGGAAGTTGGTCCTCAAGACTTATAGCGGAGTTGCTGGGCATTGGATCGACTTCCATTTCTATGATATTTTTAGCAACCCGACTCACATGAGCCTCAAAGTTTTGTAGTTGTTCCTGGAAGGCTTGTTGTTGAGTCTGGAAGAGCCGTGTCAATTGATCAAACATCTCCTCCTTATACAAATCTGTATATGGAGGAGATAGATAAGTGGGCTGAGAGTCAGATTGTGATGGATAGTAGTTTGAAGGGTACGCAGTCCGAGAATGAGATGGTGGAGAGTGTATGGGTTGCCCTCCATAATAGGGTTGATCATAAGAATCATTTAGGTATGGGGCCCAATTTTGAAAATCTTATTCTTGAGGACTTTGGCCTTGATCCTGATAAGACTCCCAAGAAGAATCATGTCGATCTCTCCAACCAGAATTCAAGGTATGTGGATATGGGTCAAAATAAGGTATGGAGAGGTCTTGAGATATTTGAGTTTGTCTTGCTTGGTCCATCCAAGAAATTGGTGAATGATCTTCCCAGTTAGAGTTATAAGTATTTGGAGATGATTCGTAATCGGGTTGAGAAAACCGTTGATCATATTGGCCTTGCTCCAGGTTGAAAGGTAGATCATGGCCCCCAAATTGAGTGGTTGGAACATGGTCCTGGGTAAACGATGGAAACTGGGCCATCATAGGAGACGGGATCTCATTTTGGGCCAACCACGAATATGGACTGTCATAAGAGGTCGGGTTGTTTTGGGTGAGAAATGAGTGTGGATTTGGGCAACCACCTATATAATGGGCCGGGTTATCCCACATGTGATCATTATCATGGTGACTAGGTGGTATGAAGGGGTCTTGATCCATGGCTAGAAATTGATCAAATTTATGAGCCAATTGATCAAACCTAGCTAAGTTGTGTGCCCAATCCATAGATGAAAGTTATGATCTCACCATTTTTTGTTGATTTTTTTTTGTTTTTATACAAACGAATTCTCAAACAAAGTCCAACTTAGATTCACCATCAAACTTGTCCACCGGCTAGGTAACAGGTGGGGAAGTGGGATGCTCCCCTTGCTTTCACAAGGTCCTAATTAAGTAACCACTTTCTCGCTCATAGCGTTTGCCGTTGACCTCTAGCCTTAGACACCAGTTTCAAAGATGATAGTGAACCCAAGTTATGCCTTTTTTTGTGTTTTTAATTTTCTATTTTTTTAGTGAACTGGGTTAATCCACCATATTTTTTTATGTCTTCTATTTTTTTTATTTTTTGAAGAACATTTCTAAGCATGAAAACAAATTACATATCGAAAGTAAAAATAAAGAAACTAAATTTATGGAAAGAGGGTAAGAGCACTAACCTTAATCGCATTCCCTCGTTCTTTATTTGGCAAATAAAAAATAACGAGATTAGAAGATACAGAAGACTTACCTCGGGAAGACACAACATTTGTTTGTGGTATTTTCAACATTTCTATTTTTTTTGCTTTTGATGATTTTTCTGCAAGGATCAGAATGAGCAGCAATATATATACAAAATAAAGCACAAAGTTATCAACTTCCAATTCATACACTCCCCGGCAACGGCGCCAAAATTTGATGCGCGGAAAACGCACGTCGTTAATACGCTCCGCTACCAAATTAAAATATCCGGCCCACAAATTAAATAAATGGAATAGTTAAGTGATGAGACCAAGTCGAATCCACAGGGAGAAGTAGATTTGAAAGTTGAAAACCTTGAGTTGTTAAGATTTAAAAATCAAGAGAATTGACTTTAGACCGCCTTAGAAATTGAAAACAAAACAGAATTCTATTGAAAATAGGGGTTTGAAAGAAATAGAATAACGTAAAATCTAAAGGGAACTAGAAAAAGTGAAATGCATGAAAGTTGTAGAGAATTGAAAGATGAAGAAGTTTTATGAAGAACATAGAAACAGAAAATGAAAGGAAGACAATGAAAAACTTAAAATATCAAGATCTATTGCTGCTGGTGAACAGTAACTGATAGAAAAATAGACCGGTGAAAAATTAATTCTCGAGCTCAAACTAAGAAGAATTGGACAAAATGGAAGAAGAACAAAAGTTAGATCTATAAGAGAGGAACAACTTTTATGAATAACTCAGAGTAAAATTATGATTGTAAAGACTTCAAAATGGCAAATTAGTGAAGACTATCACTTCGGATGAACAGTACATACACAAGACAACACTTAGAAACATAGAGAATAACTTTTAAACTAGAAGGAATTAAAGGAAATGATAAAAAGAACAATTGAAGAACACTTAACGATGAACAACTTTCATGAAGACAACAAATTGAAATAAAGATCACACAAGTTTGTAAATTGATTATGAAAAGCTGAAATGACTAAGAGTACAATGAAATTCTTCAATACAAACTTAACACAAACTTCAACACTTAAACATAAAAACTCTCAAAATCTATCCCTACCAAAGCCACAAAGCAAAAACTTGAAGAACACTTACAAATTTGATCAATCCCTAGCTTACAACACTTGGCTCTCCTCTCTTAACAACCTCCTTTCATTACAATTGAAGCCCTTTATATAGGGTTTACATAATAACCCCTTAGGAAATGTGAACACTCTTGCCAATGTGAATACCCAATTGCTGCATTTGTTGACTCCAAATTGTGTGCTAGCATGTGCTTCACACTTCGCTATTTTTTTCTGATTTTTTTGGAATTTTTCTGGCCTTTTTCTCCTTCTTTTTCTCTTCTTTCTCTCTCTTTCTCTCTCTTTCTGGCCGTGTGCGCCCGCGTGCGCCGCGTCTTCCTCTTCCTCCTCTCTTCTGCCGCGTGGACCGCGGTGCGCCGCCTCCTTTCCGCCTGACGCGTGGGCGCCGTGTGCCCGCGTCGTCGACTGCGCCAGCAGGCGCGTTGATGCGCGCCTTCGCGTGGCGGTTTGACAGCCTCCTCTCCCGCGTGGCGCCGGCCCCTCCTCGTCGCCCGTGCCCTGGGCGAAGGCGGGGACGGCTTCTGCTGCTGCCGAACACACACACACACACACACACACACACACACACACTTATATATATATATATATATATATATATATATATATATATATATATATACAATATATATATATATATATTGATATATATCATATATATTATGTATATAGCTTAGAAAAAATCTTAAAAAATAGTAAATAAATTTATTTTTTTCTTTTCTTTTTGAACAAGTCCATGGGCTTTTGGCCCAGTTCAACATATAATTTTATTTTCTTTTTATTTGTTTCTTGTCGCTTCTCTCGTTCCGAATGCCTGCATAAATAAGTAAAAATTGTTATTAAAATTATTTAATTTTAGAAAATTAAATATTTGACTCATAAATTAACAGTAAGTGTGATACGTGCATATTTATTATTATTTAAGCTCATAAAAATGTGTATAATCATGAATTAATAGGTAAAAATACACACTTATCAACCAGCCACTGAATGAATTACCGAAAAAGGTCGAACACCGTACCACAGATTCACGCCTACCGACGGAAATCTGCCAAGTACAGCATAACCGAGATAGACACCATAACAAAAGAAGAGCACTCCGTCACATCCTGACGAGAGCAAAACCATCTCGCACAGTGCCAATACAGCACGTACAAGATCACTCATGACAACAAAATGATCAATAATCGCAGAACCTACGCCAGCTGCCGAATGTACAGGACCTTAAGGACTTTGAATACTGCAATATCTTGAATTCCCATGTACTTACACACAACACAGATCCGGATACCGGGTAAACCCGATAACACTTGGATTCTGCGAGGCCTCCCAAGAGCGGTAAAGCTCTGAAGGGATAAAAGGAGTGTGTGTGGTACATTGAAGTCCCAGATAAAGCAGTAAGCAATTAATATTTCAATGATCATATTTGATAAAGTAGCAGAAATAAAATTACTTTTTCAATTAACAATTTAAATTAACAGAGTCCAGTCCAAAATAAAGACAAGAACAGTCCAACAGGAAAGAGAACGTACAATGAAGTCGGGGGAAGCCCGACGCAGGTAACGCTGGCAACTAAGAACTGACGCACCGCGTCATGAACCACGAGGATGAAGAACGACCACACCTGAAAAGCAGGGGTGAGTCTCGTGTCACAGGCTCAGTAGGGTTCACGCGGATCCCCACTAGAAACAACGCAGTAACACGCTAAACAACGCAAAACAGTAAAGCAGGAAGAACAGAAGTAACAACAGTACTAACTACAACAGTAAAACTATAAAAGTAGGAGTAAGAACAACTTAAAGGAAAGAGTAAAGCCGTACTAACCAGAAACATGGTAGCCGATCAAACCACAACTCCCTAAGCTACTCCAAACAACAACAGAAAGGCGAACCCCGATCTCACCAAGTTGGGCGTTACCGATCTGTCGACCAAGCACAAGCTCCATAGTTTAAGCCTACCAAAATAGGTAAAAGCTCTATAAAATACCTACTCAGTCGAAGGCACATACATACACGACTAGCTCGCCGTGTACGTTACACAAGACTGGACCGCGGGTGAAACCATCACAGACTACCCGACGAGTCACGCCAACCATGACGGAAACCAGCCATAAAACACAAGCCACGAGGGTCACGAGATTGTACGTCAAGTGACAGGAGCACCTCCTCACTAGAAGAACCGCCAGATGCGTCCACTAACGTCTTACATTGTGCCACAAGTATCTCCCACACACCGAGAATGGTGGTAACTGAGACACTCACAAAACTAAGTACGAGGAAAAACAGTACCAAGTACTAGGAGCAACGGTACCATAGAACTAAGGACAAGGTACCACAGTAATGAGTGACTAGTCATGGTCACGCCCGTCAGCGCTCGTCCAAACGCCCCTGACCACATGTGCACACACAAGCTCAATGCCTTGAGCCAGGCCTCTAGCTAGCTTCCCCCCCAGTAGGACGCTACCGCAAGGCAAGGGGGCCCACAGAAACTAGCTTACAAACCGCATATCGGGAACACGCCCCGCCACCACTCCTAGGTGGGCCGACAAATAGGAAAGTGTCGTCAAGCTATGACTAGTAGAGGTTCACTAGACACAGAAACTCCAAAACATCAGTGCTGGAGTACGGACATGCTAAACAAGCACTGTCACACGTATTACGAAGCACCAGACATAGGGTAGCATACCAGACTGTCACCAGACTCAGGACAGATAACTAGACCTGCTAACACAACGATTCTTGTGTCACAAGACTCGGGGTCAAGATATTCACACATCACAGCTCACGCTGCCTAGTCCCTAAGCCAAGGTCACAATAAAACACTGATAAAGGAAACGGCATAGGATCACCTGATCCATGCCTCCGTATAACACGGATCACGGAGACCTGAGGGATCACTAAGACCCTCAAAACACATGGACCTGTAAACCGGGGTAAGAATACCTCAAGACATCCAAAACCATATCTCAGTCCATACATGATAGACGAGACACTCACGAGGTCACGTGTCAACCACTAGATCACACCGGGTTGACCAGAACTAATCATGACTCTGAAGCAGTACGAAACACTACTCGATATAATGGCACTCTTGGCCATCCCATAACATGGCCACATCCCTCATAGGATGTCCATGACATCCACGGGATTACGGGCAAACCACAAGGTTAAGCCAAGACAATTTAGAGGCCAAACAATAGGAAAACAAGGCTCTCGGAAGGAAACGGTCATATACCAGGCCGCTAGGTAAGCCAAGCGGTCAGCCAAAGGCTGCTACCCTCACACAGAGAACACAGACCTCAGGCGGTCAAGAAAGGCCGCACCAACATATAAACGGTCTATTCATAGGCCGTCTCACTGAGCTAAGCGGTCTAAGACATGGCCGCTTCACTCAGAGACTCAAAGGGATAAAAGTCCAAATCCACAGGGGCATGCGGTCTATCGCAGGGCCGCATGGACACCTAAGCGGTCATGGACGTGACCGCTTGACCCAGTCAGCCCCCAAATCGACATAACCCAGTCAACGAGCTAAGCGGTCACCCAAAGGGCCGCTAGAGCTCTAAACGGTCGGAGCCAGGACCGCTAGCCCGAACCGACATAAAACCCTATTGAACCGACAACGAAGCCTAGCGGTCATCCACTGAACCGCCAGGGCTAGCCTTGCGGTCTATCGCATGACCGCTTGGCCAAACAACCATACACTCACAATCCAAACGGTCTCCAATAGACCGTCTCACATGGCTTAGCGGTCCTCCAATGGGCCGCTAGCCAACCCAAACGGTCTATCACACGACCGCTTAGACTCTAACTGACATAGAACCGACATAAACCCACACGGTCATGACTGGACCGCTAACGGAACCCAAACGGTCTTTGGTACGACCGCTTAGGCGTCACGACGGGAAAAATTGGGGAATGGCCGAATCCGGCCGTTCCACGCCCCGTTCGCTTCTAAACGAAGGGGAAACAACCCTAATAGCCAAATAAACCTTCCACAGATCGGAAGGGGTCCAAACGATACCAAAAACACAAGAAACGGGTGATTCTACCGAATCGACCCAAAATGAGTCACATGAGTTCCCGGGCTCACACCGGTCCCAAATGACCACCAATCGCAATGAAACCAGTGGAAATGGAATGCTGACATGCCAGGGGTTCAAATGAAACTAATCTAGCAAGAAACCGTCGCCGAAAGAGGCGAACTCGTCTCACACCCCCCGAACATGCTTTTATCCAAAACGGTGCCAAACCCGTTCATACGTGCACCGTTTGGCTCCAAATCATGAGGAAACGCAGAAGAAGGGTAGGGCATCCATCTCCCTACCTCCACCGAAGTTCTCGCGTGCCGAAACGACTAAACCACGCCGAAAACCATCAAACGAGCCCGTAATGTCAGCTTTGAATCCACCGAGGGATCGCGCCAACGCTACCCTCCATCCATCACGTTCCTGCCTCACCCATCTCGCTATAGTCGTGCGCCCCGCGGAGAGAGGAGAAGAGAGGTGAGAGAACGAGGGAGAGAAAGTGAGCGTGAGGGAGGAGAGAGGAAGGAGAAAAAGGGTTAAGAAGAAAATAGAAAATTAGGAAATTTAGCAATTTTTGTAAAATCTAATTTTTGGTCCGAGAATGCACTAATTCCAAAAAATACAGAAAAATAGTCTAAACGATCTTCAAAAAGAATGCAACGCAACTGTAGCGTCCTCGAGTCGATGAACTCAATAACAAACTCTCCACTCGGTTTTGTAACTTGTACGGGAGAAAAACCTACGCAGATCGTAAAACACAACTCAGGATCCACAAAAGCGATCTGAAAGCTCTCCGATAAGGATGCAAAAGACTCAGAGCATTACAGATACCATTCGAATCCTGGCCCGCTGCCCACGAGCTGGGATTCGGAAGGGCTAAAACGGAGTGTGAAGGTACAAAGAAATAGGAAATAAGGTAGGACAATTCAACAATTAACAAAAATAAATAATCTAACTACAACAGTGTCCAGTCGAACAGAAAGTACAATCTAAGGTAGAAGAGCGTACCCAAGACCGGGTGAACACTCGACCCGGCGTATTGGCAATTAGAAACCTCCGCGCAGCACCCTCGAATCTCAAGGAAGAACCGCCGCACCTGAAACGCAGGGGTGAGCCTCCTGTCACTGGCTCCGTACGGGTCCCGCGAGACCCCAACCAAAAACAACGGCGGCATAGAAAGCAGTAACTACAGCAAGAACAATAGTAACAACAGGAACAACAAACCAGTGGCCGGTAAAAACTCGGTGCTACAGCTACTCCTATTGAAACGGAACTCAAGACCCGGATCCCACAATCGGGGGACCACCAAACAACGAACCACCCTAGTCACGCTACTAGGAAAACGCCACGACACCTTTGTCGTGGAGGATTATCCTCACAGACAAAGACCCACCGAAACCACGCGGTCTGGAAACACAGTCACGACCTCGCCGTCGTGAACTCTACGCCATCTAGAAAGAAGCCCTCGGTGACGCTCACCGGAAACCCTAGACCTCGACTCCGGGAGGACGCCCGAAACTACACACAAAACCACATCTCGCAGACGTAAAACGGAACTCGACTCACGAGAAAACTCAAGTCACGTGACGGGAGCACTGCCCACCAGAAGTAAAGTCGGATGCGTCCACTGACGACTTAGTCCACTGCCTCAGGTGTCTCGCTACCATACCCCAGGCGGAGACTAAGACACAGTACAAGTAACCAGAAACATAGAACAAGGACTAGCTGGGGTCGCGCTCGTCAGCGCATGTCCACTGCCCCCTGTAGACACGTCAAAATTGACATTATTTTGAGTATATTTCATATCGCTCTGCGATGCCCCATTTGACCCTCAAATCAGCTTATTTGAGTGGTTTTCCCACTTTTCATGGATTGCCCCTGATTTCTCCTATTTTTCCCAATTTACCTCCCTTGTCCTATTTTTCTGGATTTTTTGGGCATTTATCTCTATTTTATGAATTCACGCCCTCATCAGGGGCGTGTTTTTGAAACACGCCCTTGTCTAGGGCGTGTCTTTCCCATTTTATCTATTTCTCCCCATTTTTTATTTTCTGAATTTTTTGAATTTACGACCTGGGTAAGGGCGTGTTTTCTTAAAACATGACTTAATCTAGGGCATTTCTTAAAGAAAGGACGACCTCACCTGAGGGCGTTAATTCTTTTGGTTTTGACCGACTTCCCCATTTGAGCTCTTGAAATTAACGCCCTTCTCAGGGGCGTGTTTTTAAACGTGGCTTTAATTAAGGCGTGTTTTACATTTTTCAAATATGGGGAGTTTTTATTTCTAAATTTGGTTTTTGAGAAACGCCCTTGTGCAGGGCGTGTTTTTGAGAAACGCCCTATGCGTAGGTCGTCAATTCGTAAATTGACGCCCTGACCTAAGGCGTGTTTCACCGTCTGCCTTCGCAGCCCTTTCCCCAGAGAGTCCTTGCTTCGATAGATGCCTACTTGATTTGGGCTCTTGCCCATTCTTATCCTTCCCCTTCGTAGGACTCTTGCCTTCTTATCTCTCATCCAATTCTATTTAAACAGAGCATTTAGCTCTGTTAAGGGGTTGGATGCCGGAGGTTTTCTTCCCTGCTGTTTTTATTATTTCTTCTTCTTCTTCCTTTTTTTTCTTTCTTCGGCTGCTGTCTTCTTCTTCTTCCGTCTCCCTTCTCTTCTGTTTTTTTTCTCTTTTTCTTCTATTCTTCTTCTTCTTCTTCTGCTCCCTTTTCTTCTGTTTGTTTCTTTTGTCTCTTTTTACAGGAACCGAAGGTGGCCTTTGGCTAAGGAGGGCTTCTCACGATCAACCTCTTCATCCCTCTTGAAGTTTCTCCCCATCGAGCATCAAAGCCAAACAATCAGATTTTTCTATTCCCCTTCTCCCCTATCTTATTTTTATTTTAGTTCATAATTCACATGCATGCATCATTGTTATTGATAATTCTTTCTCAATCATCATATTGAGACCTCCCCTTTTTTATTATTATTTGCATTCATCATACATCTCCCACACCCTCTTTGCATAGGGGTTTAAGGGCTAATACCCTTAAGGTGTGTTCTTAATCAATTTTCATGCTCATCTTTATTAAGAATTGATGCTACACACACATTATTTCTAATCCAATTCTTTTGTGTTGTGTGTCTTTTTTTTGCAAGGGTAACCAAGTTGAAGAACTCTCTTCGTCGGCCGGCCGATTTGAAGAGAAAAGGAGTACTCACAATCAACCGCACATTTGAGGTATTTGCGATCACTTTCCCCTTATCATCTCCACTTGAGACCCTCGTGTCTCTGGCGATCACATCACAACCTCCTTTTAGCACCTCGTGCATGTTTCATCTCCACTATTGTTTATTGATTATTGCTTTTTATTCTTAATATTTTCCTTAAGTGGATTTTTAAAGAGATCTACAAATTGGCGATCACGGTGGGACCCTTTCTTGTTTTTATTTTGATTACCCCCTTCCCTTTGGCACCCACGTGTGCCCTTTCCCATTGGTACCCTCGGTACCCTTTCCTTTGTGCCCCTCGGGCACCCTCCATTGTGCTTTGCACTCTCCCCTAAGTGATTTGTCAATTGAATAGATTTGTTTTAAAATTTCCACTTATTTAAAATTTTGATGAGCATGATTCTGTTGATTGCCCTGCTGCTGTGAGTGCTTCTGTCATTTCTGGCCGTGAAAGAGTTTCTGAAGGAAGCTAATTCACGCCCCTGTCAGAGGCGTCTCTTTCATTAGTAACGCCTTCTGACAGGGCGTTTTTATTCATATCTCCTACACTGAGAATTCACGCCCTAGAGCAGGGCGTTTCTTTGTTGCGTAGCGCCCCACATCAGGGTGCGTTTTATAATTTGACGCCCTACCCCAAGGGCGTCCTTTCCTTTGTAACGCCTCACCCCAGGGCGTTTCTTTGACTTGGTTGGCATCTAGTGCATTTTAACGTCCTCTCCAGAGGCGTTTCTTTTAGTTTTAGCGCCTTGATCCAGGGCGCGTTTTACCTTGCCTGTGGGCCCCCCACAGTGTTTCACGCCCTTCCCCAGGGCGTCTTTTTGATTAGTAGCGCCCTGCCCCAGGGCGTCTTCTTCATGTGTTTTCGCCGTGCTTCCCCGTTTATTTTTTTTCATATTTTATATTCTGTTATACATCTGTTGCATTTACACATATTTGCATTTGGGTTGGGAGCCTCCTCCTCTTCATTAGGATCCACACACCCTCTTGGAATCGGGACGACCCTCCATTGAGCATTCCGTCTCTTTGGACTGGAAATCCCTTTTCCAAGCCTCCGTAAGTCCCCGCACCCGTGGATTCCCTCACGGACGCCGGGCAGGTTGTACCCTTTTGAAGTCCCGAGTTAGTTGGCCTATACGGTGAGAGAGGGTTCCTAGTTGGCATTGAAGTTCAAATCATATTGAAGCTAGGTTCCCCCCCTTTGTGTGAATCATTCAAAACTTTATTAAAATTCATTAATTCACCAAGGATCAAACATAAAAATCAAGGTAACCATTCCAACTTGTGTGCTTCTTTCCATATTATTGAGAATTTTGATTATATAATGGCTTACCATGATAGAAACATGTTCAATTCAATTCATGAGGATGCACAACCTAGCACTTCTTATCCTCAATTTCAACGTGTTAATCATCATCCTTCTCACCATTCCTTCAAGGGACCACGTCCTCATTCTTATGGTCATGCCCAACCCATGGGCAATGTCCATTCTTATGGTCCCCCTCCTCAAGTTCGAGCCACTACTCCCTCGGGATCCTCTCGTCCCAATGATGAGAAGGTCTCCCAGATCATTTATGCATTAGATCATCTTACCCCTCAACAGATCCAAGCCCTTAAGGCTGTCGTTGAGGGTGCATCTCCTTCATCTCTCCCTCTTTCCAATTCTATTCGGGTGGCCCATCACCCATCTCCCTCCAATTCTACACGGGTGGCCCATCACCCACCTCCTCCTTCCAATCATATTCGGGTAGCCCATTACCCATCTCCCCTTATTCATTCTACTCGGGTGGTCCGACACCCGCCTCCTTCTATTCCTCCTCCCTCACGGCCCCGAAGCCCATTTATTCATTGCAATCCGGCCCATCCGGGTTCTTTTACGGGTCATACCGTCAACTCCCCTCCACGGCCTTTTTATGCGGCCCCTCCTCCTTCGAGGCCCTGCCAACCTTCTATTGTTCAAGTCACACCCCTCCAACAATCTCTTTTTGATAAGATTACTTCCATGGAGGAACAATTAAAGAGGGTCACGGTTCCTCCTACTCCGGTCAATCCTCTCCATGCCGCTTTGGACGAGATTACTAAGTTGGAGAGAGAATGGAAGGATAGGAGAGATGATTATGATATCGGCATTCCAAGCGAGGAAGAACCAGCAATTGAAGAATACGAGCCGGTATATGATGATGAAGCTCCGCAGGCACCCCTTCCGAGTTTCCTTAATTTCCCACTCCCTCCATTATCATTCAATGAACCCCCTGCTCAGGAGGAAACCACTCTCAATTCAACCCCTGTTTATGAGACTAGTTGGTGTTACGACGATGGGTCGATATTCCAATCGTCCGCACCGGCGCCTATTGAGTCTCTTCCCATTCCCACTCCCACTCCTAACACTGCTCGCCCCGTCCGGCATTTTCTACGCACCAAACCTTCACCCATTAACCCTCCACCAACTACACCTCCACCCACTATACCATCAACCTTCACACCATTAGCCACCGCTGAGCCTTCCATTATAAAACCTCCACCTATTAAGTCAGTAACCTCCACATCGGCCTACACCGAGCCTACCACGGAACCTCCTCCAATTGACCTCCCATTACCACCATCCCTAAAAACCACCTTACCTACCCCACTATTTAACCCTCCACCTTTACCTATGGCTAATCCTGAGCAGGACCCACCACTTTTTGCACTCGAGCTAACCCCGACCGCTTGCAAGCAAAGGGAGAAACTCGATGTGTTTGAACCTCCGCCTCCACTTACGCCAACACTTTCCATTATACCTCCACCACTCACAAAGCCTTCCGCCTCCGCTTCACCTCCTTTTACTACTCGGAATGGGAGTGCTTCTGCAAGTATTTGTGCCGAAGGTGATCAAGATCCAGGCAAGACAGATGTGGCCACGGTTATGCGATTCAAGATTCAAGAAGTCATTTACCGGATGCCAATCCAGATTATTGTGCCGAGCATGGTCGCAAAGGCCAAATCACCGCCATTGCTCAGGGAAGAATGCCAAGAATTGATGCCATCCAAGGGCCAGGCAGGGCACCCTTTGTTCCCTCTTCCAAATCTTGATTCCATTCCTCCATACAAGGGGCGAATGCCCAATTTGTTCAACACTTCCTATACACCACATTTAATGGGCATGGCAATGCTTCATGTTCCAATTTTCCAACTCCCTCACACCATTACTTTGCACTCTCCTAGGGAGTTGTCATTCACCATTGAAGCCTCGGCAGGGGCTATTTCTCATACACTTTCACTGCCGTGGAGGGGCAGTTATCTTGATGCCAAAAGGCCTTCCATTATTTCATCCATATTCTTGTCTATCACGTTTTCTTCATGGGCCACTCCCAGGGGAAAGAGGAGGATTTCACCCTCTCACCCTTCACATTCCTCATCTTCTTTGCATTTCATTGCGTTCATGCATTCACTGCATTCATCACGTCCATTCTATTGCATTCATATGCATTTGCACCTCCTGCTTCCCGGGTCTCCAAACCCGTATCCTCCCCGCCTTCCGGCACCTCCGGATATTCCGCACTTCCCATCTTATTCATCTTCATCTTTTTATCCACTATCCCTGGGGCATCGCGTCCCTTTTCCTGCTATCTCCCTGGAACCTCCAGGAATTTTATCCCTCCTCTTTGGGCATCGCGCCCCTTTTCATCTTCTTCCTCCGGAACCTCCGGACCTTTCTCTCGGGCATCGCGCCCCTTTCCACTTTCCTCCTCCGGAACCTCCGGACTTTCCCCTCGGGCATCGCGCCCCTTTTCATCTTCTTCCTCCGGAACCTCCGGACTTTCCCCTCGGGCATCGCGCCCCTTTCCATTCTCCTCCTCCGGAACCTCCGGACCTTTCTCTCGGGCATCGCGCCCCTTTCCACCTTCCTCCTCCGGAACCTCCAGATTTTCCCCTTGGGCATCGCGCCCCATCTCATTTGCTACCTCCGGAACCTCCGAATTCTCCGTCTTATTCTCTCTATCATCTTCCAGGGCATCGTGACCCTCCTGATTTCATTCCCCCGGAACCTCCGGACCCTCCATCTTTCTTCCGATTCATCTTTCTACTCCTCCGGGACATCACATCCTTCATTTTCTTCCTCCTTTTTCATCATCTTTTTCTTTATTTCTTCCCAGGACATCGCGTCCCTTCTTTCGTTATCCCTCCGGAGCCTCCGGATGATTCCTCCTATCACGATTCTCCTCCTTTATCTCCGGACCCTCCGGATCCACCTCTTTCCATCTACCAATTTCTTCTTCTGATTCCGCCAGATCTTGGGTCCGACCCAACTTCTTCTACATCCATTGCTTTGGGCGTTTGCCCTTTCTCCCACTGCTTCCGAGGCTTTAGTCCTCACTCCACCTTCTAATTCTCCGCTTCTTCTGTAGACTGTTCCATGTGATCAGGGTCTCCGCACCTTAGTGAGGGAGTTCTAGCCCTCGCCTCTTTTCCTTTTCTCCTTATTCGTCTGAGTCTGGTTTGAGCACCACTCATTCTTGTTAAGCCACTCCCAAAATCCTTTGCTTCCAATCCTTTTGACTGCCAAAGAGGACAAATCCCATGATGATCAACCTCTCGCGGCAGCTGCTTCAACGAAGGTTGCAAGATAATATTTTGGCGTAAGTACGCATTTTCACGATATCATTTCATCATTGCATAAGGCGTGTTTTTAAGATAAGGTGTTTCTTAACAAGATTAAGAATGGTGTTTTAAACCTTTATCTTAGGCTTTTGTTTAATGAAATCATTCTCAAAAGAGTCTTTAGGCTTGCTATGCAGCACCTTTGGTTAATAAGAACCCCGCACTGGGAATTCAACATTCTCTCCCCACTTGCTTAAGAGCAACCCTCGGTTGGGCATTCCACACATTTCACGGCGTCCTTAGCCGGCTCCTTTGGTTAAAACACCGTTGCTACTTTGGCCATGCCATGAGTATATCTAAAAGTCTTTTCTCTTCTTCACTCGGCCGAATGCAAGGGCAAGAGACTGACGGATAAGATGACCCAACCTCGGTAATCCCCAATACGAGAGGAGTCTCAAATAGGGGCAGTCTTGACCCAAAATCAATATGAGTTTTTCATATGAATTTCATGATATACATCTCGCCAAAAAAGGGCTATTATGAAAATCAAGTCAAAATCTCGATAAAAGTAAAATTGAGAATTATGGCATGTCAAGAGTGGCAAAGTCCCCGCAGGGAAAACCCTGGTCGTATGCATGTCAAGGGTCTAAAAATCAAAGGCACAAAGCCCCAGCGCAACAGACTACCTCTTTGAGGGTTAACACCTTGGAAACCCTGATATCTCCCATCCTGCATGAAGTTTGTCCCCAATTATTCTTCTCTTCTCCCTCCAAGACCGAATGTTTCTCGGGTATGGCCTTGGTAGGGGCATCGTTAATCAAGGGCAGTCAGTTATAGGGCGCCACCCTTTCAATGCACGCCCGGCTTTGGGCAGTTTTAAGCAAAAAGGGAGGAAACGAGGACCCCTAGCCAGTGGTTCAAAAACACCCTTTGATGCTGCTTTAGCAATGTCTAACCAAAATCTCCACAAAAATTTGAATATTTCCAAAATCTCCACAAAAATTTGAATATTTCCAAAATCTCCACAAAAATTTGAATATTTCCAAAATTCCACAAAAATTTGAATATTTTCAAAATCTCCACAAAAATTTGAATATTTCCAAAATTCCACAAAAATTTGAATATTTCCAAAATCTCATAAAAAATTTACATATTTCCAAAATCCAAAAATTTTGCATTGTATTTTCTGATGGTGTTTTGCAGGAATAACTTTCCAAGGACCAGGAGCACGGGATGAGTCCTCTCTCCACTCATTGCTATCAATCTATTGATTCTTTCCCGATATTTTCATGACATGCCACCCTAGGCATTTTTGATTATCATCTCCCTATATCATTTTGATTGTTATATCTCCTGATTATCTCTTGAATATCATTCTGATTATTCATCTCCAAATCTTTCAATCAACTCCTGCTGATTCACTTGATCACTTTGTCAAGGGGCATTATCATTCCCTGATTACTCTGTCGATGGGCATTATATCAGATCTTGATTATTTAACTCCAAAACTTGATTAGCCAGATTGTCATCCTCATGACAAACAACAAACAATGATGATTTGCAATACCATGATTTAATTTGTGCTATTCATGCCATATACATGCTATGATTGATGCTTTAATGATTGTTATGCTTAAATGCCTCATTCATTGCTTGTTATCTTTTATATCTTGGCTGATGAATTTTTGAGCGCAGGATAAGAAGCTCTTGGTCCCGCCGACTGGGCATCATCATCAAAGTCCCACGGTGCTTGCAGCTCATTTCTCAGTTCCCATGCTTATTGATATCACCATCTCCTGTATGCATTTTTACTATATGTTACATACGCTACTAGATTATATCAAGGACCTTGTGGCTTTGGTAAATCTGGGATTTGAGTTCCCCTTCATCAAAAACAATGATGATTCCAGAGAAGTCTTAGTCATACGGATAGGCCGTTGAGCCGTCCAAGACTGGGGACGATGGTTCCCTCTTTGCGAGTTGGTGCGTGGATAAACGGGCTTCGGCTTAGTATCAGCTCGCGAAATTGGTTTCTTGACCCAGTCTTGGCAGTTTAACAATATTATCCTTGATTATTCTATATTTTCATTTGATTTATTTTTTTCCCTTTAAACCCAGCATGCATTCATGTAGGAATTTGAAATAATTGTTGAAAAATCATTTTGATAAGCTGGTTTTGAGAGTTGAATTGATCTTAATCTTTCCCGATATGAGATATTCCATGCCGAATTGAGTCTTCAGTTCGTTTTGTCGCTGTTTTGGGTGATTTTCTCGAAAACTCCTTGTTTGGATTTTTATCATCTTATTTTTCAAATTTTCCCCTTGATCCACCTTGGCTGCAGCACGTCCACTGGCTGGTAATCGCTCCCCAATGGTGAAACTTGCAGGTTTGTGACCTGAGGTACTTCCACCGCGTTGGAAGTTGATCATTTTATTTTTATCTCCTTCGTGCACCGCGTGCGCATCTCCCCTTTTATCCAAACATTGTTGATTTCGTTGGATTTCCCGAGATTTGCTTCATCTCGTGCTTTTGATTTGATTCTCATCAAGTGATATTGATTACGTGTCTCATCACACCTTGGCATCTACTTTTCAGTTTGCTACGCTTCCTTGCAAAGCAGACGCCAAGGCGGGGCAGCTGTAGACACGTCAAAATTGACATTATTTTGAGTATATTTCATATCGCTCTGTGATGCCCCATTTGACCCTCAAATCAGCTTATTTGAGTGGTTTTCCCACTTTTCATGGATTGCCCCTGATTTCTCCTATTTTTCCCAATTTACCTCCCTTGTCCTATTTTTCTGGATTTTTTGGGCATTTATCTCTATTTTATGAATTCACGCCCTCATCAGGGGCGTGTTTTTGAAACACGCCCTTGTCTAGGGCGTGTCTTTCCCATTTTATCTATTTCTCCCCATTTTTTATTTTCTGAATTTTCTGAATTTACGACCTGGGTAAGGGCGTGTTTTCTTAAAACATGACTTAATCTAGGGCGTTTCTTAAAGAAAGGACGACCTCACCTGAGGGCGTTAATTCTTTTGGTTTTGACCGACTTCCCCATTTGAGCTCTTGAAATTAACGCCCTTCTCAGGGGCGTGTTTTTAAACGTGGCTTTAATTAAGGCGTGTTTTACATTTTTCAAATATGGGGAGTTTTTATTTCTAAATTTGGTTTTTGAGAAACGCCCTTGTGCAGGGCGTGTTTTTGAGAAACGCCCTATGCGTAGGTCGTCAATTCGTAAATTGACGCCCTGACCTAAGGCGTGTTTCACCGTCTGCCTTCGCAGCCCTTTCCCCAGAGAGTCCTTGCTTAGATAGATGCCTACTTGATTTGGGCTCTTGCCCATTCTTATCCTTCCCCTTCGTAGGACTCTTGCCTTCTTATCTCTCATCCAATTCTATTTAAACAGAGCATTTAGCTCTGTTAAGGGGTTGGATGCCGGAGGTTTTCTTCCCTGCTGTTTTTATTATTTCTTCTTCTTCTTCCTTTTTTTTCTTTCTTCGGCTGCTGTCTTCTTCTTCTTCCGTCTCCCTTCTCTTCTGTTTTTTTCTCTTTTTCTTCTATTCTTCTTCTTCTTCTTCTGCTCCCTTTTCTTCTGTTTGTTTCTTTTGTCTCTTTTTACAGGAACCGAAGGTGGCCTTTGGCTAAGGAGGGCTTCTCACGATCAACCTCTTCATCCCTCTTGAAGTTTCTCCCCATCGAGCATCAAAGCCAAACAATCAGATTTTTCTATTCCCCTTCTCCCCTATCTTATTTTTATTTTAGTTCATAATTCACATGCATGCATCATTGTTATTGATAATTCTTTCTCAATCATCATATTGAGACCTCCCCTTTTTTATTATTATTTGCATTCATCATACATCTCCCACACCCTCTTTGCATAGGGGTTTAAGGGCTAATACCCTTAAGGTGTGTTCTTAATCAATTTTCATGCTCATCTTTATTAAGAATTGATGCTACACACACATTATTTCTAATCCAATTCTTTTGTGTTGTGTGTCTTTTTTTTGCAAGGGTAACCAAGTTGAAGAACTCTCTTCGTCGGCCGGCCGATTTGAAGAGAAAAGGAGTACTCACAATCAACCGCACATTTGAGGTATTTGCGATCACTTTCCCCTTATCATCTCCACTTGAGACCCTCGTGTCTCTGGCGATCACATCACAACCTCCTTTTAGCACCTCGTGCATGTTTCATCTCCACTATTGTTTATTGATTATTGCTTTTTATTCTTAATATTTTCCTTAAGTGGATTTTTAAAGAGATCTACACCCCCAACTACGTGTGCACACACAGACCATCTACTATAGGTCGGGTCCTCTAGCTGGTATTTCCCCCCAGTCGGATTCAGGCTGCAAAGGCGAGGGGCCCTACGGTAACCAGCCTAAAAAATCCTCTCTCTCGGGTAAGCCGCTCCACGACTCCCAGGTGGGTCAGCACACGTGTACTGTAAGAAGGCTACGACCAGTGGGAGGTCAATAAATGTGAACACGGAAAGTCACACACGCACCCATCGCGAGTAACGCGGAGTAACAGGTGGCTCAAGGCCACCAGACTCTAGACAGCCCACTAGACCCACTAAACCAATGGCCTTTGAGTCACGAGACTCGGGTCAAGACCGCCGAACGCGACAGCACGACGCTGTCAATCTGGCCTAATCCCTAGGTGTGAAACCACGGTACCATAAATACCGAGGCAGCTCACAAGCCGCCAGGTTAATCCTTTGTCTCAGGGACACACGGAAACCTCCAGCCCCAGGCTGGTTGACTGGACTCACGGTCCATGGCCACGCACATGGCCCACTCGGAAACCATTTTCCGGAGAAACCCACGACGTGCGGAGAAGCCCCACCGCACACATACCGATACTCGGTGACTCGATCTAGCGAGAACACGAAAGCCCGGAACACATGGGGTCACCCGAACCCACCAAACCTATGGGCATGCTAATCGAGGTAACACGGTACCTCTAGACACCCCAAAAACACGGACACAGAACTCACGGAGTATCCGAGACATCCACGAGGCCGAAGGTCAACCACTGGATCACAACCGGGTCGATCGAAGACCGTCACAACGCAAAACAAACATGGTGAGCATGAAGAATCGCCTAGCAGTCCTCTCTGGACCGTTAGGGAGCCTAGCGGTCTCCTCAAGACCGCAAGAGCTGGCCTGGCGGTCCAGCTCGGACCGCAAGGAACCCGAAATAGTAAAACCTCAAGCGGTCACCACAGGACCGCCAGGAAGGGTGGCGGTCGTCCCCCTGACCGCTAGGCGTAGCCTAGCAATCAGTCATGAGACCGCTACCCCACCGATCTCGACTGACCCAAAACACGGACAAACGGTCACCCCTAGACCGTAAAGCAGAGCCTAGCAGTCTTCACCAGACCGCTAAAGAACCCTGGTGGTCCATCGCTAGACCGTAAGGCTCGAACCGACATAGAGGGGCCCTAGCGGTCTCTTCATGCCCACTTAGCACCCTAGCGGTCGCTGGAACGACCGCTAGGTCGTCCTGAGAGCGAAAATGGAGAAAACTGGGGGAAAACCCATTCCACGCCCCATTCACATCCATGTGAAGGGGAAAACAAGGGGAAACTAATCCCCAACCTCTCTAGCACCGAGAGGACCCATTTAAACCCCAAAAACACGGTTAAAATGCTAGATCCGGCTCACCCCAAAAATATGCATTTTTTTCAAAATGCTCAAATAAGCCCGCTCGGCTCACCACGGCCTACAAAACTCACGGGAAATGAAGTACATGAGCTGAGGGTCCATCTCCCTACCTCCACCGAAGATTTGACGTGCCGCGGACGCCGATCCACGAAGAAAACAACGTTAAAGCTCCACCGGCTCGCGATCCCACGAATCGCCTCCACCATCGCGATCCTCGCTCCATCCTCGCCACTCCACGCCCCACGATCCTCGCCGCCTCGCCCCTGTCCACCTCCGTCGACTGCCGGAGAAGAGAGTTAGAGAGGAGAGAGCGTGAGAAGAGAGAGGGAGGGAAGAGAGAAATGAGAGATGGGGAGAGAGAAAAGGAGGTTGATATATATAAAAAATTCAAAAATTCTAGAAATTCAAAAAAAATACTAAAAATTATCTCCGCAATCCTCGGGAAGAGCACAACGCGTCGGTACTGTCCCGGAGTCGGAGAACGCAACAGTCCACCCTGCACAAAGTTCCGAAGGCATATCAGGGAAAAATACGTATAAAGCACAAAACACACTCCGAGACCCACAAAAATGATCCGAAAAATATCCAAAAAATTCGGGACATTACAGCCTCCCCCACTTAAAGAAATCCCATCCTCGAAATTCAGGACAAACGCCAAGTGACGGGGGGAGAACGCCTTAACCAACTAACAACGCTATTAGAGCCCCAGCATAGAAAATCTCGATTCTCATGAAAGCACCAATCATGAGGGATACCGCCAGACCTTAATCACGGACAACGCCACGATCAGCACGCCGCACACATCGATCATCAGAGCAGGCATATGCAAAAGAGTACAAGTCTGGTGTCACCTCAGCCAACACGACAACCAACCACTGGTCAACGCCCATGCTCGACGGACCAACCAAACACCAGCTTCACAACCCGCTGACCGATCTCACTCCCTGCACCAGAGACAACCAGCACTGAGGTTCCACCAGCTCACACCCGGCAAGCCATACGCCCTCAACAACACGGCCAACTCTGCCAGAAGACAAACTTCTCACAAATCCCAAATCCAATCCGAGAAAAGGCACACCTTACGATCGGCCACCCAAGGCCTCGCTGACACATGGCTCTCGCAATTCCCGAGCCCCAACAACCAGCATCTTCTGCCTGCGAAAGACCATCCACTAGTCACCAGACATTCCTTAACGGGAAATCTTCGCCGGCCCAACAGGCACTATCTAACTCGCAATAGGCCATCCGCTGACTCTCGCACAGACCAACACTACATCCGATCTCGAGTCTCACGCCAACTCTACCCTCTCAAGGGAGCACAACGAAACCACATGACAAGGTCTCTCCTCGGTCCTCACATCACTCGACTCAGACTTATGGGGAATCCTTCCTTGCTGGTCGCAGACCAGGGATCACCATTCCAACACCAACGTCCCATCAAGGACCTCCACACATAGGCACTGTCCAAAGCTATCCAATCATAACTTATCTCGACTACTCCCGATGGACGCCTGCCAATCCCGATTCCACTCTTACCACAAAGCGGTGGGACACAACCTCTCACAATCCACAACACCTTCTCTACTCCAAAAACTGACAAGTGCCGCCTGCTACCACAGGAAGCTGGTCGACGATGCCATGACCAAAGCACAAGAGTCCCCAGACAATACACATCTTACCATGGTCGACCACGTGGCTGGCCTTACTAGCCGCTCGCAGCTACCCACTGGGTCCTATAATCTCTCAAATATCATTTCTCCAAAACACGACCTCATCCGAAGACACAATCTCCAACACAGGAACATGGTACTCATGCGGCAACCTCACCAGCATATTCCCCCAACTCTCCATCCGGCCAGTGCCATGAACCACAATATCTCAGGCAACGGCACAGCAACAACATGTCTCACACAACCGGAGGCAATCACATACTGAGGAACCAATCCTCCAATGCTCTACTCAACCTCAGCAACTCCGCAAGCTCCGATCCACAACACCTCGAAAAGCACAACGCCAACCATGAATTCTTACAAACACCGCCCAACCGGCACTGACCTCGAAACCAATAACACGCCAAAACCCCAGGCTCAACAATCAACACCTCACCAAAAAGATCCTCCGCTCATCCGAGCACATCTCAACCAGAGCGCCCGCTCTGCCACCTCAAACCATGATCTCAACGCCTCAGGGGCTGGATAAATCTCAAGTTGGAGTGGCCGAACTCAAAAACAGCTCCCTCGGAGCACGCTCACGACCACTTAACCACGAACAATTCTCGCCAGCCACCTGACCTCACTACAAATACCTCGAACGCAGCACCGCATATCCGCACCTGCCGGCAACCTCTACCCAATGCTGCACCACCGGGGACACTACCCATCGGAGAGAAATCTCTCTTATCACATCCCTCGGGCCCCATACCAACACTCCACGAAATAGCAACCACCTTCTGTAACGCCACGTCTCAAAAACCGGGTCAAGTCATAAAGACTCACGTCGAATTCTAATCGAGACGTCACAGTGAGACAACCCAAATGGTACATTATGGTTGAGAATTCCACATAAACACTGAGATATTATTACAGCGGAAATAAAATTTCTCAAATCATCAGCTTACAGTCAAAGACTACATCCACATAGATAGATATAAAGATAACAATTTCACAAGTCTTTTATTACAAATCCAAATTTCTCACACATTCTTTTTCTAACATAACTCATAACACAACTACTTAAGATAATGACTGGTAGTAACTCCAAGCCGCGGTCAGAACACTGCGAGATCACTCGTCGCTTTCTTCTACCGCTTCTCTTGAAAATGTTCGACGGGGTGAGTCTACGAATAGACGTAGTAAGAGACTAAGCATAGTCCCCAGTCATAACATGTATAAAAATATCCAAAGTGATTTACGATAATTCATTTCATAAGTCATTCTTAGGCATAATTTCAATTTGATAACATATAAGATTAATACATTTAATCCAAATTCAATTTTTTTACAATCATAAGTCATACTATTAACATTTTACAAATAAAATATGTACATTAAAACTTTATTCTATCAATGACAAAGTAAATGAGAATTCATCATTTGTAAACATTAACGAATGATTCCAGTACTAGGCAGAGTAGTCTCACGCATAGTGAAAGGATCCAGACAGACATAATCTGTCATTTTCCAAATCACCATTCGATATACTGCAGATTCATTAACAGTAAACATTTACAGTGTAATAACAGTAAAATACAATGATAATTCAATAAGCAATAACACTTCAATATCATTTCATTGAATAGTAACAGTAGTTTCAGTATTGATTCAATGAACAGTAATAACAGTTTCAAATATTCAATTCAGTGAGCAGTAATAGTCATTTTAATAATGACTCAGTGAACAGTAGCAGTAATTTTAATTTCAGTTCAGTGGGCAGTAGTAGTCATTTCAATAATGACTCAGTAAGCAGTAATAGTCATTTGAATAATGACTCAATAAACAGTAACAATCATTTCAATTTCAGTTCAGTAAATAATAGTTTCAATTTCAATTCAGTAATTAATAACAGTGATATAACTAGCCAGACATAGTGCCCAAACCACTCATAGAAGGACAGTCAATCGGTACTCGATCACCTAGATAAATAGTGATGAGTCTTGGTTACTGCGCAGAACCGGGAGAAGTCCTCTCCACCTTAACCAGTGGTACTTGTCCACCTCCAGAATTTCAATCCCCTTTACCCTCGGGGCCAGTACAGTGTGAACCTCCCCATATGGGCATTTCTATAGTTTGGTTCCAGTCTCCCCCTATGGTGGCAGTGTCCATTTGGCAATAATAATAGTGCAGTATATATATAACTCATATCTAATGGACATATGCCACTTAAAAATTATGTTGTGGACATTAAGTATAAAATATATCATTTCTGAAAATCTTTTTTTTCTGGAAATTCCCAACTTATTCAAATATAATGACATATATACATATAAAAAATTACCAATTCTATTTACAGAGATCAGAATGCAGTGAAATTTCAGGAAATCAATACATTTCCAGGAATGATCAAAATAAAAATTTGTCATCATTTTTCAGACAGTATATATAATTTTCCAAGATTATTTATTCTCCATTTATACATAAAAAATGTATAATTATGTTCTCAAGATTCAGAGTCCAGTGAGATTTCAGAAAAATAACACATTTATAGAAATGATCAATGCAGAGAATTTCCATCAATTTTTAGTTAGTACTTATAATTTTTCCAGAATTACTTATACTCTAACATGAATCATAAATTGACTAAATTTATCTACCATGTTGTGGAGATCATTAAATTTTTACTGCATAGCACATTTACATGTACAATTACACAGAAAATTTTTCATAAATTTTCATGCAGTAATTTGAATTTTCCTAGAATCACATGTATTTCAACATATATCATAAATTAACTAAATTTAGTTAATATATTCTAAAGTTCATCAAATTTTTACTGCATATCACATTTACATGTAACATTACACAGAAAAGTTTCCATAAATTTTTATGCATGAATTTGAATTTTTCCAGAATTATTTGTATTTCGACATGTATCATGAATTGACTAAATTTAGCTACTATTTTCTATAAATCATTATATTTTTACTACAAATCAAATTTACATGTAAAAGTACACATAAAATTGTTCATAAATTTTCATGCAGAAGTTTGAATTTTTCCAGAATTATATAATTTTCTTATGCATAGAAAATTGACGAAATTTATTCAAAGTACACTAAAAATAACCATACTTATTCAAACCACCATTCATAGCAGCAAAAAATCATTCATAACAGAAACTTTCTTTTTTTGAAAACTCTTAATTATTTTTCATACTGTATTTGTAATATTTTAATAGAATAAACAAAATACAACATGAGGATAATTCAACTAAATATAACCAAAATGATCAAGAAATTTCTAAAATTTTACAGAAGGTTCTTCCAGACATAAGTGTCATATATAAAAACTTTCATCATTTTTCAATCAGTATGTCTATATTCTAAAATTTTACATCAGTTTCTAAAATTTACAATAATAGCTTTTAAATAGAGAAAAATATCCAGAATACTTAAAATGACTAAAGTATACTGCAAATTAACTTAAAAATATTATATATCAGTTCTGTAATATTCTCAAGATTTTTCACAGAATATTATTATTTATTCAATTTTTTAATTATTTATTTAAACATTGATAATTATACCAGTAAAGAGTCTGTTATCAGACTAAGATGAAATTTTCATCACTTAGTTCTAACATGTATTTTAGTCTTCTGGTAAAGTTTCAAGAATTTTCATATAGTATTTCTATTTATCCCATAATTTTATACTCCTAATAAAGTATCAAAAAATATGTAATATCACATACACACATCAATAACTATTTATATTTTCAGAATACAACAAACTCAACATAAGAACCTTTCTGTGAAATTCTAAGATTTTTTTAAACATGATCTTTAATTTCTGTAATTTCTCTATAATTATTTATATATTTTATCATGTATGAAAATTTATTAAAATAAATACCGTGATCCAGAAATCATGAAAATTTTTATACACATGGGATTCACAGTAAGATGTATTCCTACAATTTGAGGTGATTTAATATCATTCCTTTAATATTTTAGTATAATTGAACACTTTTTAGATAATATTCAAATATTCATAAACGTAAAAATAAATTAAACCAGACATGGAAATTTTTACAGAGGACTTAGAACATTAGATCTCATGATTTTGAAAAGTTTCTCAATTTATCATACACCGTTGCTAATTACAATATATTAATCACTTGATTATACCCTTAATCACATGCTTTAACTTAATGATGTAATACTAATCCATCTAAGATATGATCACAGATCATTAAATAACGATATATGGACTTAACTACCTATATAGATGATAATTACACACATTAAATCAATCTAAATATATTAATCCATGTTAATCAATGGGATAAAGTGCTAATCCCTTACCTTAATGACGTATTAACAATTCCCTAATCAGCCTTTCAGCCTTCTCCTTCTGCTCCTCACGTACTCAGCCAGCAAGAGGAGAAAATGAAGCCCTTTACCCCTCCATTTATATGGTTTTTGGCCCAATCAATCTTAACCCTTCTTTTAAATCAATGGTGAGAATTTAAATAATTATTTTAGTATTATTTAATTAGAATTTTGATATTCAAACTTCACCTACCCCAGTCAACCTAATCTTTTGACTAACCCTCATTTTTTCTTTTTTTTATATAGGACATTGTGAACGTGTCACATACACATTTTAAAGAGAGAATTGAGTGATAAAAAAAGATGATTATTAGGGATAAAAAAAAACTATGCTAAAACATGTGGGATATGAAGAAGAAGAGGTTGAGCATGAGATGCTCTAAGGAGGGTGATCGCCAGAGAGGTTACCTCAAAAGAAGAATGGTGATCACATGTACCTTGTTTAGAGCTGGTGAGATTGGGGATTCTTCCTTCCTCCTTCTACCGGCCGGCCGGTGAAGGGGGTTTATAGCTTGATTACCTTTGCAAGAAAACACAGAAAATGAACAAAGATATGGATTAGCAAAGTGTGTAATATCAATGCTCTAAAAATATGAAATCAATCAAATTAAGCATGAACACACCTTGTGTGTTTTGGTTTAAAACCCCTTTAAGAAGGAGCAACAAGGTTGGGGATAATAAATGCAATGATATGCAAAGCAAGATACATGATGTACTGATAATGTTTATAGCCGAGAGCTAGAAAGAAAGGGTGCATGTGATGATGATATGATAACAACTAAAAAATAACAAAGAGAATATGCCCTCTCTGCTATGTGTGCAGCAGTAAAGGGAGAGGAAGAGCTTCAGCGACTGCAGTAGGATAAAAAAATTGCCGCCGGTGGAGGAGGAAATCTCCACCGAAGAAGAACACCGCCTGGAGAAGGATCGCCCGGAGGAAGGCCCTTGGAAGCAGTTCCTGCAAACGAAATAAAAAGTCTCTCTTTCTGTAAAAACTCTCACAGTGTTAGCTTCTGTTAACTCCTTTTTTTTTGTTCTCCTCCTCTTCTCGCGCGTGAGGGATTCAAGGGGTATTTATAGGGCCAAAATTTCTTGTATTAATAGGATTAAAATAAGGCAATGAATCCTCAATAAGGAACCCTCTTTCCAATCGAACACAAGGTGTAAAATGGGGAAAGGATTACTACTGGAAAAAAGCAGGCGAATGGGAGACGGAAGTGAAAATGACGACCCAACTAGGGGCGTCAATTGACATGACGACATTCACACAGTCGTTAATTCCTGAAATTAATTATAGAAATAAAGGACTTCTCTTATTTAAAATCGTTAAATGACGCATGTGTGAACGGGCGTTAAATAATCAACGCCCCTCATTAGGACGTCAATTACCTTGAGTTTTTATTTTTATTAGAATTTGTTAAATCCAGTAATCAACGACCGTTTGAACAGTCGTTTATTTAAGAAAAACGCCCCTAATTAGGTCGTCAATTAAAAGATGCCCTCCATCCAAGCGTTAATTTCAATTATTAAAGCAAAAAGCCAAGAATTTACAACTAAATATGGAGAAATTAGAAAAACTTCATATTAAGTCGATATTGAAGTCCACTTTGGGGCGTCACATGGTGACATGAGATTTACTCAACATAGCATCGATTTTGGCGTGTCTACAGCTGCCCCGCCTTGGCGTCTGCTTTTCAAGGGAGTGAAACGAAATGAAGCGAAAGTGTAACGAGCGGAATGAAGTAAGAACGAACTGATAAGTAGATGCTAAGGTGTGATGTGACACGCCTCCAACACTAAGCGTGTGAAATCTTTCCAGGATTCTAAATGAAACAACTTTGGATGATTACAAGAAAGCAATGATTAGCTGGATGAAGGGACTAATCTTAAAGAACCAAATGTGCGCGAGGGCACGGAAGGAAAGACACCATTGGAGAGCGATTACCAGCCAATGTGGACGTGCTACAACCAAGGTGGATTTGTAGAAAAATGAAAATGAATTGAGATAAAGACCCAGCAAATGAATGCTTTTCAAGGAACCAGCCTGAGCAGCTTCAAGAAGAATAGAGTACTTGATTTAGAATGAAATATCTCATGTCAACTCAAATAAGAGCGGGTGGCCTTCATTATTGGCATAATATGAGGATTTTCATCATTAGAGCTCAAAGTCCTACATGATGCATGCTCGGCTAAAAGAAAAATTAAAACAAACTAAAAATAGAAGATAATCAAGGATAATATTGTAAAACCATCGAGATTCAGTCAGGAATCCAGATCTCTAAGCTGACACTAAGCCGAAGCCCGTTTATCCACGTATCAACTCAGAAAGTGGAACCGTCATCCCAAACCTTAGATGACCCAACGGCCTATCCGTATAATCAAGACTCCCCTGGAATTATCACTGTTTTTGATGGAGGGGAACTCAAATTCCAGGTTCATCAGAACCACAAGGTCCTTGATATGCTATAATAGCGTAGATATCATATAGTAGCAATGCGTACAAGAGAAAATACAAAGATGGAATGATGTTACCAGCGGAAGAAATCCAATCGTCTCAAGATCTGCATAACCTGCGCTTTTCTATGCTCAAAAATTATTAGCTCAGCTCAATAAAGCTCAAATTATGATCATAAGTGCGTGTCATAATAAACTTCATCAAGATATAATAGCACTTAAGTTCATGAATAATCATAATGTTGTAAAGCAATTCAAAAGTGTAAGCCCAGGAAATGACGACCCTATGCAGCGGCGTCAAAAGCATAAATGACGACGGTTATTAGTGCGTTAATTAAAATCACCATTAGACTTGGAATCAGATTGAAACTGATGCCCGTAAGAGAGGCGCTGGATAAATGACGACACGGAGAATGTCGTTAATCAGATAAATGACGCCAAGCTATATGTCGTCAATTAATTGTCCCACTGGCGCTCCGTTCCCTGCTCGGAATCAAACCTCTAGCGACTGATTCGAACTCGAACTCAAACTGTGATGTTCTAAACGGCTAGCCAAAGCTTCGAATCATTATAAAAGGTGATACGTCCTCTGCTATACTCATCGATTGACTGATCACTGCATCAGCCAAACACTCAAATAACAACAGAACTAAAGAATAGTAAATAGGGGAAACACAGGTATTTCTTCAAACTGAAAGAAGGGATGGACAAGATGATGGTGATGCAGAAGCCTTTTAAGAAGCCTAGGATGGGATTTCCTAGGATCTCTGAAGTTGCAAGCCACATTAGCGGGAGGATAGCCAAAGGCCAAGTAAGTTTATTTTTAATTTAAAGCTTTTATTTCATTCTTCCTCTTCTCTTTTTCAAAAACTCTGATTGCATTCTCTTCTCTTCTTCTCTTCTTTTTATGTTTTTCAGGACTACCCAAATGTACCGGGACCAAGGAGGTTCTTAAGAATTAAGTGGCTCCCATTACTCCTCTCTAAACTCTCTTTAGACATGAGATCTTTTCTTAGTAGATGGCACCTACTTGGCCTTATAACCCATGCTACCCATTATGATGATATCCACCTAGATTGGGCCTCCATAGGAGCACTAATAGAATTATGGCACCCCCACACTCATACTTTCCTCTTTCCTACCTTTGAAGCCACCATTCTCTTAGAGGAAGTAGATATGCTCTTTGGATTAAGAAAGATGAAGCAAAGAGAAGAGTCAAAGATGGCTAGTATGACTAAACCAATAAATGCCCATGACATGCTTACTAGTCTCATACCAAACCCAAATCTAGTGAATCAAATCAAAGTCTACAAAGGAATCAATCTTTTTAAATTAGCTTCATGGGTATACAAGAACATGGATAAAGCCCAAGAGGAAGAAGACTTGTTGGAGAGAGTGATGAAAGGCTTTGTTGTATGCATGGTAGGAGCTCTCCTCTTCCCTTCAATAGAAGACCACTTAGAAGAATGCCACTTAAGCACCATAGCTAGCATATGAGAATGTAAAAGAATAGGACCGGCGGTACTAGCCAACCTATATAATGGACTCACATCGGCTTCCTTGGGGCGGCCTCTCTATGGGTCAATGCTACTCCTTTCTTGTTGGGTGGACTTTCACCTAAAGTTTGACCCATGCCAAGAAACTCAACCGGCCTCAAAAATCTTCTCTAAAAGCCCTCTTCGATATATGACGGATTCTCTAGGCCTATGTGAGAGGGTGACTAATCGGGTGCCAAAGCTCAAGAAAAGAAGTGAATGGAGGAACGACTTCAAGACTATGCCCAAGAGCGGCTTCACTTGCACACCGGGGTTTCTCAAGACCCAAGAGTTTCGCTCAAGACTCTCCTCCGGCATAGAGCTTCGATTGATCGGCGGGAATGACTTCGTCCTCTACAATGCTCACCGGTGCCTCCCACAACTTGGATTACCTCGGCACACTTTTGAAGAGCCTTCTCATCTTCCACCACTTAAGAAGAGAGAACTAGGCTCAAGTGGAGATCAAGAAGAAGTCAAAACAATCATGGCTCAATGGAAGGTTGGACTTCTCCATAGGTCCAAGACATATGTTGAAGAAGAAGAGAACAAATGCAAATCTTATGTAATAGCACTTAGGAAAATAAGGCCCACGGTGGCTCAGTGAATGTAACAATGATTTTCATCAAATGAAATAAAAGGATTTTTCTTTTAATTGAGCCAAAATAACATGTTATATGATCGTGTCTTCCAATTCAGTGATTCTGTCTGACAAAACAAAGCCTCGGGTTCTCTGTTCTGAGACGCGCCCCCAATAATGGCGTCAATTCCTCAACCCGCGCCTTACTACATGTCGTCCATTTTATTTAATCAATTTTCTAAAAAATAGATAAAACTATAATTGATGCTTATTTAAATAGGCGTCTATTAATTCGCTCCCTAAGGTACGGCGTTAATTGATTTAAATTCCTTAAAATATTTTCAAAATAATTCCTTAATTTCATAGAAATGACGCCTTCATTCATGTCGTGCCTTAACAAACTGACGCCTGCTCACAATGTCGTCAATTCTAAATAGTAATCATGACGATCGATCACATCAATCAATTTCCCATTAATGCGCCTGACGACGGTTACGAGTTCCCATGCAAACATAAATGACGCCTAGTCTTGGATCGTCAAATCATGAAACCACGCCTTATCACAGGCTGTCAATTAATATATCGACGATAGCCCTCAGGGCATCAATTCTTTTCGACCGTTAAACCCTTTTCCCCTCCTTCTTCTCCTTCCTTCGTTTCCTTTCTTTCCTTTTTCCCCTTTCTCAAACCCTAACCGAGCCCCCCATCTCCGTCTCTCCCATCTCTCTCTCTATTCCCTCTCTTCTCGAACCCATGGCGGGTGGTGCATTGAAACGGCAGAGGGTCAGCGCCCCTGAGGTGGTGGACCTGGGCGACGATGGACACGCCGAGGAGGAAGCTCCCGCGGCGGCCGAAGACGCACCACCAGCCGAAGAGGCTCCGGCGGTGGAGCAAGGCGGCGCAACCGAGGAAGAAGGAGGAGATGATGTAGAAGAAGAAGAAGAAGACGATGGCGAGGATGAAGAAGATGACGAGGAAGACGACGAGGGTGAGGAAGAAGAAGAGGAAGAAGAAGGAGGAGGAGATGGAGACGAGCAACCGGTGGTGGCGGTGGCGCCCCCTCGCCAACCACGGCGGCCACGTCAACCCCGGCAGCCACTCCGGGGAGGGCTTCTAACACCCGAACGAAGCAAGGTAGGTTCCCTACCCTCTATTTCAATTAATTTTCATTTTTTTTCATTTTCTAAAGCCCTCGGTGAAGGGAAAACCAGTGACACACATTTAAATGACGCCCCAGTGGGTGTCGTCAATTAAAACAATGACCCCCTTCGGGTCGTCAATTTAAATTATTTTTATTTATTGAAAAATGATAATTTATGAAACCACGCCCTGCAACATGTCGTCATTTCAAAATTATCATGCTTAATCACCATGCTGGTAATTTCCATGCCATTTCTTTTATTTTTGACATATATCTCTGTTTTATTTCTATTTCATGCACTGTTATATTTTTTAAACACCCGGAAAAACAACGCCCCCCACCGGGGCATTAATTCATTAAACAACGACCAAGGGGTGGTCGTCAATTAAGAAAATCAGAATTATTTCTCTTTTAGTGCAAAAAATTACCTTAAAAACAGCGCCCCCCATAGAGGCGTCACTTAAACAAATAACGACCCAGGGGTGGTCGTCAATTCAAATTACGCATAAAATCGCCCAAACATATTCTAAAACAGCGCCCCGCTCAGGGGCGTCAATTGAATAAGTCACGACCTAGGATAGGTCGTCAATTCAAACAGAAGGTAAATTGAAACAGCTGATGAAAATTCACATGAGAAACTATATAAAACTTAAGTGAAAATGTTCTTTTGTTTGTAGGGATTGATGAGGACTCGGATTTCCTGGGTCCAAGTTCGAGCAGCTTACTACGGGCTTCCAGACTTTCAGAGGGATAGGGTAGATGCCATGGGGTTCGGACCCTTCCTTAACATAGAGCCTATGAGGCCTGACCTACCCCTGATCTAGGTGCTTAGGGAGAGATGGGATAGGACTAGCCGGGTATTTCTGATGCCATGGGGTCACATGGTTCCTAGCCTAGAAGATGTTGCTAGGATCACTGGGCTGAGGGTGGACGGTGAGGCTGTGAGCAGGATCACCCTACCTGATTATAGCGAGCTGACACAGAGGCTGCTAGGGTTAGAGATAGTCTATGAGACGCCGAGTGAGTGTAGGACCATCTACCGCACCGATCTTACTATCGCTATGGGGTTGGGTGATTCTAGGCAGAGGTCGAGGGAGTCTCTAGAGCAGTTCTCACAGAGGCTGATTGATGGGGCTAGGGCTGCCTATTGCCAGGACCCAGCAGAGACAGAGAAAGAGCAGATCGAGATTTGAGGAGGTTTCTATTCCTGATGCTCGGGAGGTTATTACTCGGCACGAAGGGCGACATCATCAACTACCGATTCTTAGGGATCCTTGAGGACTTAGAGGGCGTCGGCAGATACGCTTGGGGAGCAGCGTTGCTGGCGCACTTGATGGCTGACTTGTCCACAGGGACAGGTCGAGAGACGACTGTTAGCGGCTTCTCTCCTTTGCTTCAGGTATGCATTTTTTTCTTTTCTTTCAAATGTATGTGAATGCTTTATTAATGCAATGCATGGATGCAGATATGGAGCCACCTATACATGCCGATAGGGCGTGTCGACCCTCGACCCGGAGATGAGGGATCCTTCCCTCTAGCACGGCGTTGGCTGACTGTCGTGACAGGAGCGCCACTCGTCTACGAGTTGCGAGTTTTACAGAGGGAGTTCCGCGACTACCCTACCTCACTGGTATGCATGCTAAATATGATGCAAAAAATTTTTTGTTTTATGAAATATGTATGAAATGATGATGAGATATGATGATGCATGTTTGTGAATGCAGGTGGTGTGGAGACCCTACGAGGGGATGACCGATGAGGGCCAGCCCTGGGTCGTAGGGGGCCGACCTCGCTTTGGGCATGAGCTTTGGGTTCATTGCCTGAATGAGATTGAGCCGTTACGGATTAGGCTGGTGATGAGGACCCTCGGTACGTGTGAATGCACTTTCTTTCTAATTAATTGCAAATGTTATAAATCTATTGTGTGCCTGATATGTATGATGAATGCAGGATGCACGGGACATAGCGGCGATGGACATGCAAGCCCATCTCCATAGCTTAGAGGCCCAGCTGGCTACCACACGGGCAGACCTACAGACCCTGGTGAGTGTTTAAATTATCCATATGCAAATGATTTCCTGAATTATTGATGATTAGCCACTGACAATCTCAATGAATGTAGCATGCTCAGCAGGGAGCGGCGATGAGAGATACGGGAGGAGCCTCTAGCTCGAGGGGGCCTAGTGCAGAGATGACTGCATTAGCATAGCAGTTGGCTGGAGCGGTGGCACGGGCCGAGGCAGTAGAGCGCGACCTCGCCACACGGGTAAACTTAAACTCAAACTTAGGTTTGCATTTAATTACATGTTATTATGTGTTGATGAAAATTTGTGTTTCTACAGACTGAGGAGCTCCGAGCCTTGCTTACCTGCATCGAGGCAGGACAGCGCGCGATGACTACCCGGGTGAGTTAACAAAGATTTTATTTCAGTCGCTTATTTCATGAATTATTGAATTAAATGTGCAACTGATGGTTCGTTTAATTGATTGCAGACCTCTGAGTTATAGGCAGCACTTCCCAGGCTGCACTAGCTGGGACGGAGCAGGCCATCCGTGAGCAGCGAGTCACGGAGCTTGAGAGGGCCTTGAGGCGACGAGAGGAGCTACCTCAGGACGTGGCAAAGCTGAGAGTCATCCTTGAGATGGAGCACATGGAGTGTGCCCGGGAGCGAGAGGAGCGCCTGGCAGAGCGGACTCGTGACCGTGAGCAGGAGGCAGCACGCGAGCGGGAGCTTGCGGACTTGAGGACCCAGCTAGCCGTCACTCAGGAGTGGCTATGGTCGACCAAGGAGCGGTTACAACGAGGCCGGGACCGAGCGAGAGCTGCGGGGTACGCGTTCACCAGTTCTACCTTTGTTGCGGGTTCCTCTCTTCGGCAGAGGAGTGAGGCAGAAGAGCAGGCTCGAGCTCCAGCTACTTCCCGGGGGTCCATGCCCCCTCCACGAGCGCCTCATCGGGACGACGATAGTGAGGTAGAGAGTAGGAGAGAGGAGAGTGGAGGGGAGAGTTGAGAGAGACTTTCTTGTACCCCTCCACCCTCACACCTGTACTCAGATATACATTGATATATATACGAAATTATTTTTATTACCCGAGTACTTTGAGCACTTTTGGACTTGTGTACTTGCCTTCTGCTTTCACTTTCCTTTTCGTTCTTGTTCGTTCTCGCCCGTTCTTGCCCTGCGTCTGTAATTCATACTTAAACAAACAGATTAATCTATCTGTCCGGTTTGGCCCCTTGCTCAATAGGCAAGGGGTTGTCTCTTCTTTGACCTTGTTGACGGGTCAAGGGGCCAAGCCTCTAATTAATAAAGGTGGATAATAAAATATATATAAGGAAATGCAGCATGCAAGCAAGCAGATGTCAACTTAAAATAAAAAGATGTCCACACAAAGATGCAATCAAGCATATGAGATGATGAGCAGCAGCAGGCTTGATTTTTCTGTTATTTTCTCCTTTTTTATTTATTATATTTTAAAAATGACGCCCTTGAAAACGGGCGCTGATTGTGAAATTGACGCCGATCTGGAAGGCGTTTATTAGAAAATTAGTTATATATATATTTTTTATTATTTATTTATTTATTTATTTATTTAATTATATTTTAAAAACGCCGCCTTCTCAAACGGGCGCTGATTGTCAAATTGACGCCGATCTGGAAGGCGTTTATTAGAAAATCATTTTTGTTGTTTTTTTATTTATTTGTTTATTTGAAAGTGACGACTTATGAACCGTCGCTAATTTCCTAAATGACGCCTGAATAAAGGGGCGTTAATTATAAAGACATTGTTTTGGTTTCTTTTGTTTGAGACTGAGTAGATCATAGTGTCTTAAACCTTACACAATCACTATCTTAAATTCATTAATCTTTCTCAAACGATTTAACATCGGGTCAACGTCCTTAAAGACTTATGCTTTTATTCATGTTCTCTCGCGGCCCATCCTTCTTAGTCGGTCTTCGCCATACTTTGAGCTTATAACCTACCATAGAGGGGGGAGTGAAGAATAAGTTGAGGAAGCTCACGAGAGATTTCCGAGAATGGGGAAACTTTCCTCCCCTGTCCTAATGCTCGTTGGGATTCGATCTTCGGCTTAAGAAAATTTTGTTGCACTTTTTGCCCTTATTCATACATGCTTACGACTAGAGTTTTCCCTGCGGGGACTTTGCCCTCTTGACATGCTTTTTTGTAACTTTCTTTTTCCTTTTCTTCTCTCTTTTTTTTATAACAGATAGAAACCTAATTGTACTTGGGCTTTATGCATCTTGTTCCCTTTTGGGCCCTGATGATGCGGGACGGACACGGGAGACGACACTATTAGGTGCCACCCTCGGACTCTAGATGAAGACGCGACCAGCAGCACACACCAGGGAGACACTAAGCCCGACATTACGAGCTCCTAGTGGCAAAACGTCGCTAACAGAAGTGGAAGCTCACTCGTCGTCCCAAGCGAGGGAAAGCGCGGACCGTGCACGGTTAAGGAACCGGCTGAGGTCAAGGGTAGTCCGACTCAACTTCCGGACTCGGATCGAGTCGCGGGACGGGTCACACTCACTCTCACAGCGGTGACATGGACACACGGGCTAGTACCTATGCTCTCGGCAGCGGCAAAAGACCGTATACTAGCTAAGCAAATGAACGCCAAGAGGTTCGGACCATTACCTCCACGCACCCGGCATGGGGAAGACAACCCCGGCCGAATCACGGACTCCCGATTAAACAATATCACAGCAATACAAAGATTTGACCTACTCCACGCAGGGAGGTAAAAGGTCACATGTGGAGCCCGGGAATCACGCAACTCGGGTTGACGGGCAGCATCTTGATGTCGCCCGGGGGTGCCAAACTCCGCGTTTTCGTGCTTTCCGAACGGCGGGTTCTGCGGGCCCGCGGGGCCCACGGATGGCGCTGTCCTCCGGATCTGCAGGGGTGGGACCCACTATGATGGGGACCCCTGGTGGCGCGCCTCCGCGGACGGCGATCGGCCGGGAACACCGATCGGGGGTCGATCGGTCCCGATTCCCAAGCTTTGAAGTTGCTGCCCATGGATTTTTAGTTGCTATTTTTCGGCGCGCGCTCTGGCGAAAACGGCCGCTGCGGTCATTCCCGACGTCGGATCGGGACGCATGAGCTATCGTTGGAAAGCTCTCTTCAAATGCTTCAATCTAGACCCAGAGAGATCTGCTGGATCTGGTCGGATCAGAACTTTAATGAATTTACAAGCCCCTATTGTACAGTAACCGAAATCTCAGATCTGCAGGGTACTTGTCTGAGAACCACCATTGATCGCCTAGTAAACCTCCGATTCAGCTCTTGAGCTCATCTTCAAAGTTGTAGGGTATCAAACCACGGAACTCGGACTATTTTTGGAATTGGATTTGGAGGTGGTGGTGATTTACTATGATTTTTCGGGTGACTGGTGGTCGGATCTGGGAACAGGGGGACAGAACTGTAGCTGGGATTGAGAACGATTTTTAGAAAATATGAAATGGACGAACCATAAATTGAGAAAAATTGTGGATGAAGGGGTGGATGGGTGGAACCTCCAGTAAAATTGGACGAACCAAAATAAATCAAAAAGTGGACCTAAGACATGAAACTCAGGGAGGGGATGAATCTGTACAGAACTCTGGCAGAACCGAAATGGAAGAGTGGACGAAAATCAAAAAATATGAAACGAGATCTGAATGGCAAACCAAATTTTGTGCGATGTCCTTGACACCTCTGGAACACCCAATAAAATCCCCAGATCTATCTGAGCTCAGGCCTGAGACAAGAAATTCGTGGAAGCTCCTGTGGTACTGCGCGGGCAGAACTCCATTGATGGCGAAGGCGGGGCGGTGGCGGCTCGTGGCGGCGGCGGCGATCGTCGGAACTGATACACGAGGCGTCACACCTTAGAATGGAAGCCTTCACAGCTTCAAGGGGGAGAGGGAGGAGAGAGGAGGGGGGGCGCACCAGCCCTTGCTCTTGGAAATACTTTGATTCAAATGGCATTAATTCTTCTAAAATGGAAAATATAAGCTTAAATAGGTTACATCTCACATCTATCCACAACCATTGGATCTAGGGGATGGGAATGGAGGGTTGGGATGGAGTGTGACACATCACACAAAAATTATAAAAAAACTAAGGGGAGGGGGGCGGCCCTTGGACTAGGATGTAGCATGTGGACTTGGTAGGTGGGGGTGGGTGGCCAAAATGTGGACTTTCCAAGCCACTTGTCCCCCACTTGGCCCACCCATATAGAAGCCTCCATTTGACATGTTGACTGACCCCACATGGGGCCCATGGGTGAGGTGGCTCAATGGGATGGGGCCTGGGGGGCCCGTGGGGCCCACGGGGTCTAAATTGCACATAAGCCCCTCTTACAATCAAAATAGCAAACCGAATACAACGAAATAAGCGTAATTTACACACACATAAAGGCTAACTAAATATGATAAATGGGGACTCAGGGGGGCGTCTCCAGGCTGTCTCCGAGCCAAATAGATGCTGAGGTGGCTCGAGTCGTGCTCCGTGTGCGGTACCGGTGGCTCGGCGTATCGTGCCGATCAACTGCTCGGGTGTCCGCACCACCTGACTTCCACCTACTAGGGCGGCGGGCAGGTTTGGTCAGTATTCCCTGACTCGTACTCCCTCTTGTGAGCCAAAGAGGAGAGAATAGGTAAGGCTCGTACACTCTTAGTTTGGGTCTGACTTTCCTCGAATTCCGGGCCGCTCGAGTTTAAAAGTAAAGCGTGTAGTGTGTGTGGGAGTTGACCCCAAAGTTAAACCATCAAGACTGAAGAATGAATTAAGGATTTTGATTTTTCAGGCTCGCGGCCTATGTACCGTACTAGCCTGCAAAATTTTTGATTTTTTTTCTCTCTTTTTTTCTTTTTTTTTCTTTGATTTTTTTCTTTGATTTTTTTCTTCTTTTTTTAGGGGTAGTATTTCTTCAAGTAAAGACCATTCCAGGGGTGAGCTAGCTCTTCACCTTCAGCATTAATTAATTTGTAAGCGTTGCCAGGATAAACATCTTTTATGACGAAAGGCCCTCCGGGTTTTACGAAGATTCTTTTAATTACCATTTCACTGATTTTGAATTTTCTCTCAATTACTTTCTTTTGGTAAAAACGTGAAAGCCTATTTTGATAAATACGCGCATGCTCGGCGGCGGCCAAACGCTTCTCGTCTAGGAGTTCCAACTGAGCAAGGAGAGATTCACGACGCTCATCAATGGGAAGCTCCTTGTCTAATTGTACTCGTAGAGAAGGGATAAGAATCTCGTAAGGGACTACCGCCTCCATTCAATAAGTAAGGGCAAAAGGGGTTTGCCCAGTAGGGGTACGAATAGAAGTGCGATAGGCCCAAAGAGCTTCAACTAGCTTTTCTGGCCAATCCGCAAATTTATTAGCCTCACATATTTTTTTAATAATCTTGATCAAAGTTTTGTTAGTTGCCTCTGCTTGGCCATTGCGCTGCGGATAATAAGGAGATGAATGATGTAGTGTAATGTTATACCTGTTGCAGAGGTCCTAGAGCTCCTAAGAGATGAATTGTGGCCCATTGTCGGTGACGATGGTACTTGGGATGCCGAACCTTGCGATGATGTTCTTCATTATAAATTTGCAGACGATTGACGCTTTTATTTTCACGTAAGCTTCCGCTTCCGCCCACTTGGTGAAGTACTCCTTGGCCGTGAGTGTAAATGACTTTGGTTTTGTAAGGAGGTTCGGATCACCAAGGGGTCCAATGATATCGAAAGCCTACATGGAGAAAGGCCATGGGGATGACATAGGATGGAGTGAAGAAGAAGGAGAGTGAATTTTATCGGCGTGCAGTTGGCACTTAACACACCTTCGAACATAGATGGAACAATCCTCTTCTAGAGTGGGCCAATAGAAGCCTAATCTAAGGATCTTCTTAGCTAGCATCTGGCTATTGACATGACCACCACACACTCCTGAATATGCCTCTTCCACGATCTTCCAAGATTCATCATCATCTAGGCACCTTAATAAAACTCCGGTGAGACCTCTTCTGTAGAGCACACCTCCAACCAGGGTGTATCGCTGAGCAACTCTTTGAATGGCTTTCTTTTCTTCAGCCGTGGCCTCCTTAGGATAGGATTGATCCTGGTAATACTTAGCAATCTCGTAATACCATGACTTTTCTTCATCGTCCAATTCTTCATCTAAATCCAACAGCATGACCTCCTTATTCTTAATGATTCCACCTTGCTTAACCTTCCTAAGCACCTCCTCCTTAACACTAAGGAAAGCTGGATCCTTAATAGCTGGAGTGAGCCACTTGTGAACAATGACAGAATGGGAATCCTTTTCGGAAAGGAAAACCAAAGAAGATGCAAGAGAAGCGAGAGCATCAGCTAAAATGTTATGTTCACGAGGAAGGTGAACGAAGATTAATTTGGTGAAAAGCTTGGTATAAGCAGAAGTCAATTCCTGATAGGGTTTGAGTTTGGGATTGAGCATATGGCACTTGGTGAGCACTTGGCAAAGAATAAGCTGACTATCACCTACAATCCGCAATTGGGTAACACCGAATTGATGAGCGGCCTCTAGTCCGGCCAGAAGAGCCTCATACTCAGCTATATTATTTGTAACTGGAAATGCAAGCTGAGAGACGAGCGGAATAGTGATACCCTCTGGTGTCAGAAGAACAATGCCAATCCCTTTTCCTTTTGAATTCAAAGCTCCATCAAAATGTAACGTCCACATCGAATCGGATTGATTGACGGACATTAGTTCCTCATCTGGAAACTCTGAGCAAACATGGTCAAATCTAGGGAGAGGGTGATGAGCAAGATGTTCTGCTATGGCATAACCTTTAATCGCTTTTTACTGAATGTAGATAATATCGAATTGAGAAAGGAAGCTTTGCCATCGTGATAATCAGTCGGTGAGAACGGATTTTTCAAGAAGAAACTTGCTTGGATTCATATGGGCAATGAGATGAATTTCGTGAGCTAAGAAATAATACTTAAGTTTCTGAACTACCCAGACTAAAGCAGCACAAGTCTTCTCTATTGCTGAGTACCTCTGCTCACAGGGGTTGAGAAGCTTTGACAAGTAGTAGGCTGCCCTTTCTTTTCCTTCTTCGTCAACTTTGGCTAGGATAGTGCCTACAGAGTCATCCAGGATGGAAATGTAGAGAACAAGCGGTTTGCCTGGAACTGGTGGCCTCAGGACAGGAGGATTTGAGAGATAATCCTTCAATCCGTCAAAAGCCGCCTGACATTTGTCATCCCAAATAAACTTGACTCCCAGCTTAGTAAGCTCGTAGAACGGCCTACATCTTTGTGAATGCTGGGAAACAAATCGATGAATAAATTGCAACCTCCCGATCAATCCTCGAACTTCTTTCAAATTCATGGGAGGAGGCATTTCCCTTATGGACTTCGCCTTGTTGGGATCAATCACGATACCCCTCTTACTTACGATGAACCCCAGCAACTTCCCCGATGAAACACCAAACACGCACTTCTTGGGGTTCATTTTTAGCTGATACTCCTGCACTCTTTGCAAGTCTTTGGTTAGAACCCCGGGATGATCAATCCTTGTTCTTGATTTTACTATCAAGTCGTCAACGTACACCTCTATATAAATACGGATCATATCATGAAAAATCGCCACCATAGCCCTTTGATAGGTGGCTCCAGCATTCTTAAGTCCGAATGGCATGACCACATAGCAATAGGTTCCCCATGGTGTAGTGAACGATGTCTTCTCTTAATCCTCCTCAGCCAGGCGAATCTGATTGTAACCTGTAAAGCCATCCATAAAGGAGAGATTCTCATATCCTGTCATATTGTCAATCAAAACATCAATATGAGGGAGGGGGAAGTCATCTTTAGGACACGCGTGGTTGAGGTCCCGAAAGTCTATACAAATCCACACCTTTCCATCTTTCTTCATGATTGGGACGATGTTGGCCACCCAATTGGGATAGAGGACAACTCTAACGAATCTAGCCTTATGAAGTTTATCGACCTCTTCTTTCATTTTTAATGCCATATTAGGGTGGAAACGTCTCAACCGATGTTTAATCGGAATGGACCCTGGCTTAAGCGTAAGTCGATGTTCAACGAGTGCAGGGTCTAGTCCCGACATATCTTCATAACTCCACGCGAACGTGGCCTTATATTCATGAAGAACCAAAATAAGCGCCTCCTCTTCGGAGGGCGGCAAGTTCTTACTAATGAGGACAATCCTAGGGTCTTCTTTAGTACCCAGATTTATTTCTTTGATAGGCTCTTCTACTGAGGCTGATGGCTCATCGAATCTTCTCATGCCACTAGCAAAAGCATCAGCCTCGTCCTCATATTCTTCGTAACCTTCATCCCCCTCTTCAATAGGGTCTTCATCATTCATGATCTCATAAACACAAAAACCCTCATTTAAAACACAAGTATCTTCATATTCTGTTTCTGGCAAGATAATCGGATTCTCCAGAAATTCGGGAAGAGCTAAGCATGCCCGGCACCTTCTAGCTAGTTCTAACAAGAATCTACGGGGAATCTGCTTACCCTTGAATCTCTTATGCGAAGCTACCCCATGAGTCTTAAAACTAGAAGAGTAAGAGCAACTAGCCTGATCACTAGAATTCGACAAAGATGAAGGAGGTGAGGAAAAGATGGGTACAGAAGGAGATACAGATAAAGACCCCTCCTCGGAGGGGTAGAGAAGGTCCCCTAATGAATCCTAGAAGAGCGGCCCCTGGGTCGGGACACACTTAGGAAGAAAATAGGAGGTCTCCTCAATGGAGATGAAAGATTGGGAAGTTTGAATTTTGGCACTTTTTTTTTTCGTTTTCATATTCAAGAAGAAGGCAATGAGAGGGAGGAATAGGGGGTGGTGTTAAGATTGACAGATTGATGAAAGATTGAGTAAATGATGACCCATGCGGGGGTGTGATGGAGAGTTTAGAGAATTGCTCGAGGAGCAAGGGAGGAATCGGAGGAGAAACTTGAAGTGAATTTGGAGAAAATGTTATCAAGATCGTAGGCGGTCTAGGGACATCTGAGCAAAATATTTGATTAAAGAAATGGACAACCATCGTTGGATGAATGGATTTAATAGAGAAAAGGTCGGCCCACAGCCTGTCCACGTTGTAGCCTTCCTCGAACGGCACATCAGGCTCTCCGGTATCTGTGTAATTGCTTAGAAGCTGCCTCTTGTCCGTGATCACTGCTGGCTTTTCAATTAATTCATGAATCAATGGCGGCCATTCCGGATCAGTTGGCATAAACAGTCGGCTCAGAGCAATAGTGATATCGTTCATGTCGAACCATCTATACCAGTCACATTCGGGGTCATCCATCTTTCTTCTTTTATCTGGCCGTAAGGACTCCAAGGCTTTATATGTAACCAGCGGGGCTATGTGGCGAGCAAACTGCCGTGCATGTACATCTTGACAATCCATCATGGAAGTGACTAGCGTGGTTTGCTCATCATTATGAGTGCCTCCTTTCATAAAGTGTGTTTGTAGGGTCCATGTAAGAGGCTGCCGATCTGTCTTGAGAGTGGAAGTCATTACGGCCCATGGCTCATATTTGTCTTTGCTTGGCCCTTTGTACCCTAGGCCACCCCGGGGAATCATCTTTTGATGCCTGACGGGCTTGACTCTTCCCTGAAGATTAACACCCAGGCCTTTACCAGTTCTATACCCCATTTTCATCAGAATGTTCCATCCTGGTGTGTTCATCAAACCCTTTTTCTTCTTGCTTTTGGATGGTTGTGGTGACATTTGGGTGGTAGGAGGGGTTGAAGAAGACGGCCTTACCAAGTCTTGCCGCAGATCGACAACATCCAAAACTGAGAGCAAAGGCCTATTGGAAGGCCACATAGAAGGCACCAATGTTGCGGAATGTATGTCTTCTGTCGGCAAAATGGGCATAATAGTGACTTTAATAGTGCACCCTTTGTGCGGAAATTTTATGCATTGATGATTCGTGGAAGGCACAACATCAAGCTCTTGAATGTAAGGGCGACCCAAAATGCCATTGAATGTCGGGTCCATGTCTAGAATATGGAAATCCGCTGTGACTGAGATTGGACCCAAATCAACTTTTAAAGTGATCATCCCTAAAGGCGGCTTCTTGGTGTTGTCATAGGCTGTGACAGTGATTGTAGATGGCCGGATTTGACTCTCCGGAATGTTGGGTCCCGCGAGGTGTAAACGGATCTAGAAGGGGGGGTTGAATAGATCCTATCAAAAGCGTTGGCCTATTTAAAACTCTTAGCTATCGGAAGCATGAACCACTCCTATAAAGTGAATGAATCACTTAGACACAATGCACAGCGGAATTAAGTAGAGTGGCACAGAGCATGCAATAGCTTGCAACAACCGTACGTGTGTGTGTGCTATATTGATCACTCAAAGTTCATATGTGTGTGAATGCAGTGGTGATCAACCAAGATGCAATTATGAGAGCTTGAGTGTATAAAATAAGATAACCAAGTTTGAAAGCACACGAACCGGTGAATGGGGGTAGAAGAGATAGAGCAATCACACACGAAGAACAACCCACAACACAGGGATTTTTAAGGTGGTTCGGTTGCAACCCCGCAACCTACGTCCACCCCTCACCAAAACCCGGTGAGGCTTCCTTGCTGACTCACAGCTTGACCGAGGACACGTCCTAAACCACAGAACAGAGAAAACCCTCTTTCTATCTTCCTACACAAAAAGCCAGCAGGGACGGCTACACCGCAGATCGGAGAACTCCCGATTGCCTTCCTACTAACCACCGGTAGGGACGATCTTCAGTTTCAATTGATTGAATGAAATGAAGATAGAACAAGATGAAAATGCTCAAACAAGATATGAAGATATGCTAGAATGAACTAGATCTTGTCTGAGATTGTTGGATCTTGAATCTGTTGAGGATTTGATCTTCCTTTGATCCTTTTGAGTTGATGGAGCAGATATAGGATGTAGCTTGATCTCTCCTTTGAATCTCTTTGAGTTGATGAAGAAGAATATTGGATGTAGCTTGATCTTTTCTTAAATCTCCTTGAGTTGATGATGACGTGTATGGATGTAGCTTTGATCACCTTTGAGAGCCTTGAATGCTTCTTGCTTGCTTGGAGGTTGCTTGGCTTCAGATCTGAGCTTGAATCACCTTGGAAGGATGAAGAACTCCAACCCGAAGTACTTTTCACGCAGGTGCTACAGTACCCTCGAAATGGCCTCCCTTGAGCTCTCTTTGATTCACTTCATCAACTACATCAACTAGGGTTTCTAACCCTGTTGTATTAGTTTTATAGACTTTGAATGGTCTATAGACAAGCCCCAGACCAGATCCACAAATCATGGGTGATTAGGTGACTTTTGGATTAAACAAATCCATGTTGAATGGCCCTTTTCGAAGTGGAAACAAAAGTCAACAATTGATGGCTCGGGGCTAGAGGTCGACCTACAGCTTCTGGCGGTCGGCCGCTACTGAAACACCTGCAAACGGATGATCCCTGGGAAATCCGGTCGATCGCTACCAGTTGGCAGTCGACCTGCAGCAGACAGATCTGCAGTCGGGGGGTCCCTGGCTGGGGCGGTCGACCGCCCCTGTGCTGGCGGTCGACCGCCAGCTGGGCAGACCCCGGTCTAGCCCGGGTCGGTCTGTTAGCCGCTTCAGCTCCGTCGCTTGTGTCCATTAGCAGCCTGTTCATGTCTGTAACTTCATCCTTGTTGGTCTACAAAGTACCAACTGAATCTTTATCTTTTGACTCTCATCTTGTGCAGTGGCCTTGGTGATTTGAATGAAGCTTGTAGTTGTTGTATAGACTTTGCATCAAGGCTTGGATGTGTAGACTTTGTGTGCATGTATGAACTCTGTACATACTTTAAACCTTGAGCATGCATAAGCCTGTACAGACTTGCTTCATGAACGTACAGACTTGGTAACTTGATGCACGAACACAACAAAACGCAATGTATAGACTTTGCGTGTGAAGTAGCCGGCCAATGAATAGACTTGTGTTGCAGCCATCAACCAATGTACAGACTTGGAGTTGTGCTAGCAGCCAACGTACAGACTTTGTCTTGTGCAACGTACAGACTTTGTTTTGTGCATGCAGCCAACGTATAGACTTCATCTGCAGCAACGTACAGACTTCATCTGTCGCAACGTACAGACTTCGTGTTGTGCAACGTACAGACTTTGAGTTATGCATGCAGCCAACGTACAGACTTCATCTGCAGCAACGTATAGACTTCATCAGCCGCAACGTACAGACTTCGAGTTGTGCATGCAGCCAACGTACAGACTTTATCTGCAGCAACGTATAGACTTTGTGTGCAGCAACGTATAGACTTCGAGTTGTGCTAGGCAGCCAACGTACAGACTTCATGTTCAGCAACGTACAGACTTTGTCCAACTAATAGACTTCGTCCAATATACAGACTTTGTCCAACGCATAGACTTTGTCCAACGTACAAACTTAGTCCAACGTATAGACTTTGTCCAGTGTACAGACTTTGTCCAACGTATAGACTTTATCCAACGCATAGACTTTGTCCATCATACAGACTTTGTCCAACGTATAGACTTTGTCCAACGTATAGACTTCGTCCAATGTACAGACTTGCTGCTGTATAGACTTGCTGATGTGTAGACTTGCTGCTGAAGGATGTATAGACTTGATGTGCCTGCAACAGGATGATATATAGACTTTGAGTTGCATGATGTATAGACTTAGTAATGAAGATGAATGGAGAATGTATAGACTTTGCATGGCAAGCTATGCAACCAATGTATAGACTTGTTAATGAAGGTGTATAGACTTTGTGTGTAGCAGCATAAGAGATGCACCGACTATATGAATGAACCAATGCAAGGGTATGCACTAATGCATTGCTCATGCACACAACCTGTTCGATGAAATGACTAACTGTTTAAACAGATGTACAATGACGTCATATGCAAACACAATGTGACTTAGTATTTGCTATTAAAACCATGCACTACTCATGCACACAACATGTTCGAGGAAATGACTGATTGTTTAAACAGATGCACCACAGTGTGACGTATAGTAGTTGCCATCATCAAAATCATAACAGTAATCATGGTGCACACGTATTCAAAATTCTCCCCCTTTTTGATGATGGCAACACTGTGAGTCATTATATGGCAGAAATAGCCAAGACAGCAAAGTTTATGACATATGTAACATGTGTAGCTCAAGATCCATGATAGTGAAGTATGTGAATGCAGATATGTATGCATGGATATACGTATTCATGGAGAAGTAAAGTGTATGAATGCTATGCATAAACCCTCATCATAAATGAAGGTTCTCTCCCCCTTGGATTCTCCCATATCCACAATGCACTCTCCCCCTTTGACAACGCTCAAAGGCATCATTAGGCAACATCTCCCCCTTTCTCCCAAGTCCACAGCAAGGACTCACAACAAGACATTCTCCCCCTTTGCCAATAGCAAAAAGGAGGGATACGGTACAGTGGTTGACAAAAGTCCTAGAGATCAGAGTGGAATGGTAGTGGAAGAGCAAGCAATTATATGGAAATTGAAAACATGCCGGGAGCAATATATATATGGTTCAAAGCTAATGAAAACTAAGATCATCAATAGAGTTCAAATGGCATCGATATCCATGGTTTAATAGAAATGAACCAGAAGCACATATCATGATAGTGTTTAACCTTCCCTTGTCTTATACATCCATATTCAAGAACTACAAAGGAAATAGCACAAAAAAAACTAGTATTGAAGCTAAACAATCATGATTAGATCATGGAAATTTATGATCGCAGCAAATGTGATTTTCAGTATCTTTTGCATTTGAAGGCACAAGACTCATATTTTACGAGCAGTCTAGTCTAGTACATGTCTCCTAACCGTAAGAATACACGTTGTTTAGACGCCAGTATTCCTAGGTATTTGGTAAGACTGACTGTTATGCTACAAAATAAACAGAGATAGCAACATCACGTCATGACATATCCAAATTCATTTCTTTGATGAGAAGATATATTTCTCAGCAATTATGCCATTGCTCTACCTAGAGTCCAAATGAATTAAGACAGAGATAACAGGGGCACATCATGACATATCATCCGTCATTTGATTTGATGACGTGACATATTTCTCCGTGCAACAACATCATTGCTCTGTCAAATTGATTTTTCAAGAATTTCAGCTTATCAAGATGTTTAGAAACAATACTAAGCTCTAGAGTATCACCAAAGTTGTCAAGACGTTTGAATTTTCAGATTTCAGGATAGTTATTCAAGGCACAACATGCAATCTCTAGTTAAGGTATATTAAAACCACAAAATATAGATGATTTCAAAAGATATATCAGAACTTCAAGGAAATCATTAAATCTGAACCATTCTCATTGAATGGACAATCATCAGTTCATATAATAGAAAGCTCTTACACCGTAGTGATGTCTGTCTCTTGAACTTATTATCACACTGGAGGCCATTGAGGTTCAGATGCAAAAAGGATGAATGAACCAAGAAAAAATAACACGACTCCCCCTAAGAATATGCAATGAATGCACTCAAGGAGTTATGTAGGCAGTCAAATAGAATGACGAATGTCAATGAGATGTTTACTTGAACCATGCAGGGGTTGACCTGATCAAACATGAATCTAGCAGACATGAAATGCATGAACCAACACATGATTTTACACTTATGAAATTCAACATAATGAATATGAAACATATGCACGAATGCCTCAAGAAGACAACTCCCCCTAGCTATATGGCCTATATGGGACAGTGGCACATGATACTTGGCGGAGGTTGGTCCTCACGCATATTGAGTGCTTCCAGACAAGCATAGCCTGCCTTTCCATACATCAACATTTGATATACCATGGCCATGCAAGAGTGAAATGATGTAAAATGATTCAAGCTAGATTGATGTTGACTCCCCCTGAATACATGCATGGGTTGGTAATGAATTATGCAGCCTAAGACTTATGTGAATACACAATGCAATGAAGATGCGGTAAAATAGATGCGCATTTTTGTGTCTACTAGGCATGATGTGCATTAAGGTATGTGTGATCATAATATGATGCAAACATAAATCATTCACAATTGAATTTGAACTGAATGCAACATTATGATGTCAATTGCTAGACTCCCCCTTTTGAATAATGCTAACATGAATAACGAGTTGAAAATGCAGCCATGACATGCATCATCAAAACCAAAGTCCAAGAATTTCAAGTGGCTGATATCAGGTAGCAAACAACTCATCATCACATCAACATGACATTGGGCAGACGTATGATGCACTATCTACATGTCAAGACTAAACATGCAAGATGACTGAACTTAAAGGTTTATGTACATACCTGTGCCTTGATCTTTTATTTACATTATGATCCTTTGTTCAGCTCCAAGGCATCCTGCACCCAAAATTCTCATTTGGAATTTTTAGGTACCCAAGATTGCTTGGGTCCTTGTAGGTTAGCAGCTTTATCATATTCACCAATGTAGCTCATCTGTTTCATGGAAATTAGATCATCCTTTCTCATTGTTTGACAATCATACATGTCATGACCATTTTTCCCACAGTAAAAACATCGCATAAAAGATTGAGCATTCTTTTTATGTTCATGTGCGTGCGCATATGCATTTTGTTGTTGTGGATAAGCATGGGATTTACCTTTCATGGCATGAAGGTGATGCTTTCCCTTCAAGTGCCAGCACTCTTGGACAGTATGGCCAGACTTACCACAATGAGAGCGGCAAGGAGGAAGATTTTTGTTTAAAGCCATGGAGAGTGTTGACCTGTTTGTATGGGAGTGTCGACTCTTCTGACTCCCTGTGCAATTCTGTGCAGATATCTGCTGAGTAGGTCCTCTGCCAGTATTGACCTGTTTCTTTCCTTGCTCTTTCACTTGATCTCCTGCTCTAAGCTTATCATTTCTCAAGATAAAACAATCATGCACAGTGTGACCATGTTTACCACAATAATAACAATTGACATTCGTTTGTGGAAGGCATGGTATTTAGCATTGGATATGTTATGGTGCATGTTTGGATAATCATGCTGAATTTTACTTTTCTTTCGAGTAGTGTACCCTTTTTGGTGACCACAGGAAGTGGTGGATTCCGGTGAGCCAGAATCTTGGATTTGGGCAAACATTGACAGGAAATCATTCAAACTTTGAATTTCATTTTCAAGTGAGGAAATGTGCTGTTTAGATTCAACAAGGCCCTCTTCGCATGCTGCCAATTGCTCATTGAGCATGGCATTTACTGCTTTAAGATTTTGATTTTGTTGTTCTAAAGCATGCAAAGTTTCAGAGTGATCTTCAATGACAGATTTATCTTTTTCATGTGCAGCCAGTTTTTCTTACAATTCTTCTTCAACTTTTTCATGTTCAATTTTCTTTTCCAACAACTCTCTATTCTCTTCTTTCAGAGAATCAATCAATTTTTGTTGCCATTCAAGATCATCATAGAGACCAACATTTATATTTCTCAAGAATGAACATTTTTCACATACAAAATTAGCAGAGCATGAAACAGAATTTTTATTTCCTTCAATCAACTTCTCATGATAGATTAGCCCATCGGCTATAGTTTGATCATTTGAGATTGACTTAGGTTGGTTTTGAGTTTTATTACAGTTTCTTCCAACCTAGTGATTTCATCATGAAGATTTTCATTTTCATCCTTTAGACATGTAATGCTTTGTTTATGCGTATCTAGATCATATGAGAGAGTGCGTTAAGCTCTTTAAAAATAGAACACTTTTTACAAATCGAGCTTTCATTTTGGTTAATTTTCTTGAGATCCTTTTTCAAATTTTAGTTTTCTATTTTTACCTTTTTGTATTGTGTGACCAATTCATCATAGGCTTCCATAAGCTCTTCAAAAGTGAATTCCTCGGAGTCAGAGTTTACCTGTGATGAGGATGTATTGCTGGACTGTTCTGCACGGTCGGCCATGAAGCATTCTTGTTCTTGTTCCTTCCCTTCATGGATTTTCACCAACTTGTCCAATACTTGCTTGGCTGTGCTGCAAGAGGACACAAGATGAGTTAGTCTTAGATCATCTGCAGCTGTAATTAAGTTATATGCAAGACGATTATCATTGTGTTTGGTCTCATGTTCGGCTAACCAATCAATTGAATTTGATGGCAGCTCATGAGGACCATTGTATATAAGAGTCCACAATTGTGGATCTATGGAGCTAACATAGATGAACATTCTTCCAACCCATGTAGAAAAATCTGAACCATCATAAATGGGCGGAGAAGCCATCGAAGCATGTGTAGCATATGAAGCCATCTAAATAACAAACACCGGGATCTTTCCCTGCAGATCGTTGGATCTGGGAATGATAGAGCCTCGCTCTGATACCACTTGTTGGGTCCCGCGAGGTGTAAACGGATCTAGAAAGGGGGGTTGAATAGATCCTATCAAAAGCTTTGGCCTACTTAAAACTCTTAGCTATCGGAAGCATGAACCACTCCTATAAAGTGAATGAATCACTTAGACACAATGCACAGTGGAATTAAATAGAGTGGCACAGAGCATGCAATAGCTTGCAACAACCATACGTGTGTGTGTGCTATATTGATCACTCAAAGTTCATATGTGTGTGAATGCAGTGGTGATCAACCAAGATGCAATTATGAGAGCTTGAGTGCATAAAATAAGATAACTAAGTTTGAAAGCACACGAACCTGTGAATGGGGGTAGAAGAGATAGAGCAATCACACACGAATAACAACCCACAACACAGGAATTTTTAAGGTGGTTCGGTTGCAACCCCGCAACCTACGTCCACCCCTCACCAAAACTCGGTGAGGCTTCCTTGCTGACTCACAGCTTGACCGGGGACACGCCCCAAATCACAGAACAGAGAAAACCCCCTTTCTGTCTTTCTACACACAAAGCCGGCAGGGACGGCTACACCACAGATCGGAGAACTCCCGATTGCCTTCCTACTAACCACCGATAGGGACGATCTTCAGTTTCAATAGATTGAATGAAATGAAGATAGAACAAGATGAAAATGCTCAAACAAGATATTAAGATATGCTAGAATGAACTAGATCTTGTCTGAGATTGTTGGATCTTGAATCTGTTGAGGATTTGATCTTCCTTTGATCCTTTTGAGTTGATGGAGCAGATATAGGATGTAGCTTGATCTTTCCTTTGAATCTCCTTGAGTTGATGAAGAAGAATATTGGATGTAGCTTGATCTTTTCTTGAATCTCCTTGAGTTGATGAAGAGGTGTATGGATGTAGCTTTGATCACCTTTGAGAGCCTTGAATGCTTCTTGCTTGCTTGGAGGTTGCTTGGCTTCAGATCTGAGCTTGAATCACCTTGGAAGGATGAAGAACTCTAGCCCGAAGTACTGTTCACGTAGGTGCTAGCAGTACCCTCGAAATGGCCTCCCTTGAGCTCTCTTTGATTCACTTCATCAACTACATCAACTAGGGTTTCTAACCCTCTTGTATTGGTTTTATAGACTTTGAATGGTCTATAGACAAGCCCAGACCAGATCCACAAATCATGGGTGATTAGGTGACTTTTGGATTAAACAAATCCATGTTGAATGGCCCTTTTCGAAGTGGAAACAAAAGTCAACAATTGATGGCTCGGGGCTGGCGGTCGACCTACAGCTTCTGGCGGTCGACCGCTACTGAAACACCTGCAAACGAATGATCCCTGGGAAATCCGGTCGACCGCTACTGGCTGGCGGTAGACCTGCAGCTGACAGATCTGTAGTCGGGGGGTCCCTGGCTGGGGTGGTAGACCGCCCCAGTGCTGGCGGTCGACCGCCAGCTGGGCAGACCCCGGTCCTGCCCGGGTCGGTCCGTTAGCCGCTTCAGCTCCGTCGCTTGTGTCCATTAGCAGCCTGTTCATGTCTGTAACTTCATCCTTGTTGGTCTAGAAAGTACCAACTGAATCTTTATCTTTTGACTCTCATCTTGTGCAGTGGCCTTGGCTATTTGAATGAAGCTTGTAGTTGTTGTATAGACTTTGCATCAAGGCTTGGACGTGTATACTTTGTGTGCATGTATGAACTCTGTACAGACTTTACACCTTGAGCATGCATGAGCCTGTACAGATTTGCTTCATGAACGTACAGACTTGGTAACTTGATGCACGAACAAAACAGAACGCAATGTATAGACTTTGAGTGTGAAGTAGCCGGCCAATGTATAGACTTGTGTTGCAGCCATCAACCAACGTACAGATTTGGAGTTGTGTTAGCAGCCAACGTATAGACTTTGTCTTGTGCAACGTACAAACTTTGTTTTTTGCATGCAGCCAACGTATAGACTTCATCTGCAGCAACGTACAGACTTCATCTACCTCAACGTACAGACTTCGTGTTGTGCAACGTACAGACTTTGAGTTGTGCATGCAGCCAACGTAAAGACTTCATCTGCAGCAACGTATAGACTTCATCTGCCGCAACGTACAGACTTCGAGTTGTGCATGTAGCCAACGTACAGACTTCATCTGCAGCAACGTATAGACTTTGCGTGCAGCAACGTATAGACTTCGAGTTGTGCTAGGCAGCCAACGTACAGACTTCATGTTCGACAACGTACAGACTTTGTCCAACGTATAGACTTCGTCCAATGTACAGACTTTGTCCAACGCATAGAATTTATCTAACGTACAGACTTAGTCCAACGTATAGACTTTATCCAATGTACAGACTTTGTCCAACGTATAGACTTTGTCCAACGCATAGACTTTGTCCATCATACAGACTTTGTCCAACGTATAGACTTTGTCCAATGTATAGACTTCGTCCAACGTATAGACTTCGTCCAATGTACAGACTTGCTGCTGTATAGACTTGCTGATGTGTAGACTTGCTGCTGAAGGATGTATAGACTTGATGTGCCTGCAACAGGATGATGTATAGACTTTGAGTTGCAGGATGTATAGACTTAGTAATGAAGATGCATGGAGAATGTATAGACTTTGCATGGCAAGCTATGCAACCAATGTATAGACTTTGTGTGTAGCAGCATAAGAGATGCACCGACTATATGAATGAACCAATGCAAGATATGAACAATGGTATGCACTGATGCATTGCTCATGCACACAACCTGTTCGATGAAATGACTAACTGTTTAAACAGATGCACAATGACGTCATATGCAAACACAGTGTGACTTAGTATTTGCTATCAAAACCATGCACTGCTCATGCACACAACATGTTCGATGAAATGACTGATTGTTTAAACAGATGCACCACAGTGTGACGTATAGTAGTTGCTATCATCAAAACTATAACAGTAATCATGGTGCACACGTATTCAACATTCTCCCCCTTTTTGATGATGGCAACACTGTGAGTCATTATATGGCAGAAATAGCCAAGACAGGAAAGTTTATGACATATGTAACATGTGCAGCTCAAGATCCATGATAGTGAAGCATGTGAATGTAGATATGTATGCATGGATATACGTATTCATGGAGAAGTAAAGTGTATGAATGCTATGCATAAACCCTCATCATAAATGAAGGTTCTCTCCCCCTTGGATTCTCCCATATCCACAATGCACTCTCCCCCTTTGACAACGCTCAAAGGCATCATTAGGCAACATCTCCCCCTTTCTCCCAAGTCCACAGCAAGACTCACAACAAGACATTCTCCCCCTTTGCCAACAGCAAAAAGGAGGGATACGGTACAGTGGTTGACAAAAGTCCTAGAGATCAGAGTGGAATGGTAGTGGAAGAGCAAGCCATTATATGGAAATTGGAAACATGCCGGGAGCAATATATATGGTTCAAAGCTAATGAAAACCAAGATCATCAATAGAGTTCAAAAGGCATCGATATCCATGGTTTAATAGAAATGAACCAGAAGCACATATCATGATAGTGTTTAACCTTCCCTTCTCTTATACATCCATATTCAAGAACTACAAAGGAAATAGCATAAAAAACTAGTATTGAAGCTAAACAATCATGATTAGATCATGGAATTTTATGATCGCAGCAAATGTGATTTTCAGTATCTTTTGCATTTGAAGGCACAAGACTCATATTTTACGAGCAGTCTAGTCTAGTACATGCCTCCTAACCGTAAGAATACACGTTGTTTAGACGCCAGTATTCCTAGGTATTTGGTAAGACTGACTGTTATGCTTCAAAATAAACAGAGATAGCAACATCACGTCATGACATATCCAAACTCATTTCTTTGATGAGAAGATATATTTCTCAGCGATTATGCCATTGCTCTACCTAGAGTCCAAATGAATTAAGACAGAGATAACAGGGGCACATCATGACATATCATCGTCATTTGATTTGATGACGTGACATATTTCTCCGTGCAACAATATCATTGCTCTGTCAAATTGATTTTTCAAGAATTCCAGCTCATCAAGATGTTTAGAAACAATACTAAGCTCTAGAGTATCACCAAAGTTGTCAAGACGTTTGGATTTTTAGATTTCAGGATAGTTATTCAAGGCACAACATGCAATCTCTAGTTAAGGGCTATTAAAACCACAAAATATAGATGATTTCAAAAGATATATCAGAACTTCAAGGAAATCATTAAATCTGAACCATTCTCATTGAATGGACAATCATCAGTTCATATTATAGAAAGCTCTTACACCGTAGTGATGTCTGTCTCTTGAACTTATTATCACACTGGAGGCCATTGAGGTTCAGATGCAAAAAGGACTGAATGAACCAAGAAAAAAAAACACGACTCCCCCTAAGAATATGCAATGAATGCACTCAAGGAGTTATGTAGGTAGTCAAATAGAATGACGAATGTCAAGGAGAGGTTTACTTGAACCATGCAGGGGTTGACCTGATCAAACATGAATCTAGCAGACATGAAATGCATGAACCAACACATGATTTTACACTTATGAAATTCAACATAATGAATATGAAACATATGCACGAATGCCTCAAGAAGACAACTCCCCCTAGCTATATGGCCTATATGCGACAGTGGCACATGATACTTGGCGGAGGTTGGTCCTCACGCATATTGAGTGCTTCCAGACAAGCATAGCCTACCTTTCATACATCAACATTTGATATACCATGATCGTGCGAGAGTGAAATGATGTAAAATGATTCAAGCTAGATTGATGTTGACTCCCCTGATTACATGCATGGGTTGGCAATGAATTATGCAGCCTAAGACTTATGTGAATACACAATGCAATGAAGATGCTGTAAAATAATTATGCATTTTTGTGTCTACTAGGCATGATGTGCATTAAGGTATGTGTGATCATAATATGATGCAAACACAAATCATTCACAATTGAATTTGAACTGAATGCAACATTATGATGTCAATTACTAGACTCCCCCTTTGAATAATGCTAACATGAATAACGAGTTGAATATGCAGCCATGACATGCATCATCAAAACCAAAGTCCAAGAATTTCAAGTGGCTGATATCAGGTAGCAAACAACTCATCATCACATCAACATGACATTGGGCAGACGTATGATGCACTATCTACATGTCAAGACTAAACATGCAAGATGACTGAACTTAAAGGTTTATGTACATACCTGTGCCTTGATCTTTTATTTATCTTATGATACTTTGTTCAGCTCCAAGGCATCATGCACCCAAAATTCTCATTTGGAATTTTTAGGTACCCAAGATTGCTTGGGTCCTTGTAGGTTAGCAGCTTTATCATATTCACTAATGTAGCTCATCTGTTTCAGGGAAATTAGATCATCCTTTCTCATTGTTTGACAATCATACATGTCATGACCATTTTCCCACAGTAAAAATAGCGCATAAAAGACTGAGCATTCTTTTTATGTTCATGTGCATGTGCATATGCATTTTGTTGTTGTGGATAAGTATGGGATTTACCTTTCATGGCATGAAGGTGATGCTTTCCCTTCAAGTGCCAGCACACTTGGACAGTATGGCCAGACTTACCACAATGAGAGCGGTAAGGAGGAAGATTTTTGTTTAAAGCCATGGAGAGTGTTGACCTGCTTGTATGGAGTGTCGACTCTTCTGACTCCCCATGCAATTCTGTGCAGATATCTGTTGAGTAGGTCCTCTGCCAGTATTGACCTATTTCTTTCCTTGCTCTTTCACTTGATCTCCTGCTCTAAGCTCATCATTTCTCAAGATAAAACAATCATGCACAGTGTGACCATGTTTACCATAATAATAACAATTGACATTCATTTTATGGAAGGCATGGTATTTAGCATTGGACATGTTATGGTGCATGTTTGGATAATCATGCTGAATTTTACTTTTCTTTCGAGCAGTGTGCCCTTTTGGTGACCACAGGAAGTGGTGGCTTCCGGTGAGCCAGAATCTTGGATTTGGGCAAACATTGACAGGAAATCATTCAAACTTTGAATTTATTTTCAAGTGAGGAAATGTGCTGTTTAGATTCAACAAGGCCCTCTTCGCATGCTGCCAATTGCTCATTGAGCATGGCGTTTACTGCTTTAAGATTTTGATTTTGTTGTTCTAAAGCATGCAAAGTTTCAGAGTGATCTTCAATGACAGATTTACCTTTTTCATGTGCAGCCAATTTTTCATGCAATTCTTCTTCAACTTTTTCATGTTCAATTTTCTTTTCCAACAACTCTCTATTCTCTTCTTTCAGAGAATCAATCAGTTTTTGTTGCCATTCAAGATCATCATGGAGACCAACATTTATATTTCTCAAGAATGAACATTTTTCATATACAAAATTAGCAGAGCATGAAACAGAATTTTTATTTCCTTCAATCAACTTCTCATGATAGATTAGCCCATCGGCTATAGTTTGATCATTGGAGATTGACTTAGGTTGGTTTTGGAGTTTTATTACAGTTTCTTCCAACCTAGTGATTTCATCATGAAGATTTTTATTTTCATCCTTTAGACATGCAATGCTTTGTTTATGCGTATCTAGATCAACTGAGAGAGTGTCGTTAAGCTCTTTAAAAATAGAACACTTTTACAAATCGAGCTTTCATTTTGGTTAATTTTCTTGAGATCCTTTTTCAAATTTTTGTTTTCTGTTTTTACCTTTTTGTATTGTGTGATCAATTCATCATAGGCTTCCATAAGCTCTTCAAAAGTGAATTCCTCGGAGTAAGAGTTTACCTGTGATGAGGATGTATTGCTGGACTGTTCTGCACGGTCGGCCATGAAGCATTCTTGTTCTTGTTCCTTCCCTTCATGGATTTTCACCAACTTGTCCAATACTTGCTTGGCTGTGCTGCAAGAGGACACAAGATGAGTTAGTCTTAGATCAACTGTAGCTGTAATTAAGTTATATGCAAGACGATTATCATTGTGTTTGGTCTCATGTTCGGCTAACCAATCAATTGAATTTGATGGCAGCTCATGAGGACCATTGTATATAAGAGTCCACAATTGTGGATCTATGGAGCTAACATAGATGAACATTCTTCCAACCCATGTAGAAAAATCTGAACCATCATAAATGGGCGGAGAAGCCATCGAAGTATGCGTAGCATATGAAGCCATCTAAATTAACAAACACCGGGATCTTTCCCTGCAGATCGTTGGATCTGGGAATGACAGAGCCTCGCTTTGATACCACTTGTTGGGTCCCGCGAGGTGTAAACAGATCTAGAAGGGGGGGTTGAATAGATCCTATCAAAATTTTTGGCATATTTAAAAACTCTTAGCTAGCGGAAGCTTAAACCACTCTTATAAAGTGAATGAATCACTTAGGGACAATGCACAGCGGAATTAAGTAGAGTGGCTCAAATGAAAAGACTTGGATTACAAGCTATGAAACGTTCACACTTCTTTAAGCACATTTGTGATCTTGAAAGAAATAAGCCTTGTAGTGCAGGGATCATAAAGCATAACACTAGATCATGCAATAGCTTGCAACAACTGTGCGTGTGTGTGTGTGATATGTTGATTACTCAAAGTGCATATGTGTGTGAACAATCTAACCAAGTATGGAAGCACACGAACCTGTGAATGGGGTTAGAAGAATAGATCAATCACACACGATAAACAACCCACAACACAGAGATTTTTAAGGTGGTTCAGTTGCAACCCCGCAACCTACGTCCACCCCTCACCAAAACCCGGTGAGGCTTCCTTGCTGACTCACAGCTTGACCGGGGACACGCCCCAAACCACAGAACAGAGAAAACCCTCTTTCTGTCTTCCTACACACAAAGCCGGCAGGGACGGCTACACCGCAGATCGGAGAACTCCCGATTGCCTTCCTACTAACCACCGGTAGGGACGATCTTCAGTTTCAATAGATTGAATGAAATGAAGAAAGAAACAAGATGAAAATGCTCAAACAAGATATTAAGATATGCTAGAATGAATTAGATCTTGTCTGAGATTGTTGGATCTTGAATCTGTTGAGGATTTGATCTTCCTTTGATCCTTTTGAGTTGATGGAGCAGATATAGGATGTAGCTTGATCTTTCCTTTGAATCTCCTTGAGTTGATGAAGAAGAATATTGGATGTAGCTTGATCTTTTCTTGAATCTCCTTGAGTTGATGAAGAGGTGTATGGATGTAGCTTTGATCACCTTTGAGAGCCTTGAATGCTTCTTGCTTGCTTGGAGGTTGCTTGGCTTCAGATCTGAGCTTGAATCACCTTGGAAGGATGAAGAACTCCAGCCCGAAGTACTGTTCACGCAGGTGCTACAGTACCCTCGAAATGCCTCCCTTGAGCTCTCTTTGATTCACTTCATCAACTACATCAACTTGGGTTTCTAACCCTCTTGTATTGGTTTTATAGACTTTGAATGGTCTATAGACAAGCCCCAGACCAGATCCACAAATCATGGGTGATTAGGTGACTTTTGGATTAAACAAATCCATGTTGAATGGCCCTTTTCGAAGTGGAAACAAAAGTCAACAATTGATGGCTCGGGGCTGGCGGTCGACCTACAGCTTCTGGCGGTCGACCTCTACTGAGAAATACTGCAAACGAATGAGCCCTGGGATTTCGGTCGACCGCTACTGGCTGGCGGTCGACCTGCAGCTGAAAGAACTGGAGACGGGGCATCCCTGGCTGGGGCGGTCGACCGCCCCTGTGCTGGCGGTCGACCGCCAGCTGGGCAGACCCCGGTCCAGCCCGGGTCGGTCCGTTAGCCGCTTCAGCTCCGTCGCTTGTGTCCATTAGCAGCATGTTCATGTCTGTAACTTCATCCTTGTTGGTCTAGAAAGTACCAACTGAATCTTTATCTTTTGACTCTCATCTTGTGCAGTGGCCTTGGCTATTTGAATGAAGCTTGTAGTTGTTGTATAGACTTTGCATCAAGGCTTGGACGTGTATACTTTGTGTGCATGTATGAACTCTGTACAGACTTTGCACCTTGAGCATGCATGAGCCTGTACAGATTTGCTTCATGAACGTACAGACTTGGTAACTTGATGCACGAACAAAACAGAACGCAATGTATAGACTTTGAGTGTGAAGTAGCCGGCCAATGTATAGACTTGTGTTGCAGCCATCAACCAACGTACAGACTTGGAGTTGTGCTAGCAGCCAACGTACAGACTTTGTCTTGTGCAACGTATAGACTTTGTTTTGTGCATGCAGCCAACGTATAGACTTCATCTGCAGCAACGTGCAGACTTCATCTGCCGCAACGTACAGACTTCGTGTTGTGCAACGTACAGACTTTGAGTTGTGCATGCAGCCAACGTAAAGACTTCATCTGCAGCAACGTATAGACTTCATCTGCCGCAACGTACAGACTTCGAGTTGTGCATGCAGCCAACGTAAAGACTTCATCTGCAGCAACGTATAGACTTTGTGTGCAGCAACGTATAGACTTCGAGTTGTGCTAGGCTGCCAACGTACAGACTTCATGTTCAGCAACGTACAGACTTTGTCCAACGTATAGACTTCGTCCAATGTACAAACTTTGTCCAACGCATAGACTTTGTCCAACATACAGACTTAGTCCAACGTATAGACTTTGTCCAATGTACAGACTTTGTCCAACGTATAGACTTTATCCAACGCATAGACTTTGTCCATCATACAGACTTTGTCCAACGTATAGACTTTGTCCAACGTATAGACTTCGTCCAATGTACAGACTTGCTGCTGTATAGACTTGCTGATGTGTAGACTTGCTGCTGAAGGATGTATAGACTTGATGTGCCTGCAACAGGATGATATATAGACTTTGAGTTGCATGATGTATAGACTTAGTAATGAAGATGAATGGAGAATGTATAGACTTTGCATGGCAAGCTATGCAACCAATGTATAGACTTGTTAATGAAGGTGTATAGACTTTGTGTGTAGCAGCATAAGAGATGCACCGACTATATGAATGAACCAATGCAAGGGTATGCACTGATGCATTGCTCATGCACACAACCTGTTCGATGAAATGACTAACTGTTTAAACAGATGTACAATGACGTCATATGCAAACACAGTGTGACTTAGTATTTGCTATCAAAACCATGCACTACTCATGCACGCAACATGTTCGATGAAATGACTGATTGTTTAAACAGATGCACCACAGTGTGACGTATAGTAGTTGCCATCATCAAAACCATAACAGTAATCATGGTGCACACGTATTCAACACAGAATGCCACACATTTTCAAGGTACTTGGTGGCAAAACAGTAATGGATGCCCCAGTATCCACCAAACATTATTTCACTGCCACCTTGTTAATGTCAATAGTAATGCACAGTGCATATTTTCTGGCCGGCTGTGGAGCCAATTCATGTTCGTAGAAAGTGATGGCCGGTTGATTGCTGGCTGGACTTAAAATTGTAGTGACCTATTCAACTGGGATGTCTTCGTTTACCATTACTTTCTGCAGATATTGCCTCAAAGCCAGCTGGTGTGTAGTAGCTCTTTTGATCAATTCCAGAATAGAAATTCGGGTCGGTGTTCTGTCCAAATGCTTTAATAAGTCATACTCCGTGCCCGGTGCAAACTCTTGTTCCTGTTCTCCTTGTTCTTGTATCGGCTCCTACTCCTGCTGGGGAAACACTCGATGAACATCCATCCACTACGGAGCACCATTATTTTTGGAGCCTCTGTCGGGCCTAGAGTGGGTAAAGGGGTAGAGGATGTAGAAGGAATGGTGTAGGGCCTGTTGGGTGCTGGTGCAGGATTGGCAAGAGGAGGGGTTCTTATAAGAGGCCTCGCCGGTTGGGGATTATCGAAACACGGCGACGGGTGTCGAGTGACAAGGAGGGGCCTTGGAAGCATGATGGTGGTGGATGGGGTAGATTGTGGCGAAACAGGAAGGGTGACATTTGCCGGCGAGGGGCAGATAAGGGGAGGTCTATTTGGTGGAGAGTTTTGGAGTGAAGAAGAATTCGTGGGTTGGCGTAAAAGAAGAGGCCGTGAAGGAGTAGGGTTAGGGTTGAATGGCCCTGGAGTGCTGGAACGTATAAGGGGACGTGGCGGTTGGGAAGGGGGTACATGTTGAAACCTTCTTAGCAATTGTTGCGGTTGCAGTTGACTGAAGTTTTGATTAATGGCCCCGACAGAGGCGCTTTCCTTATGCTAGCCCTGCCCTCTCTCCACTTCATGGATTGAGGTGACAAGGTTTACTTGTTGATTTTGAACCGTGTGCTCCGGTAGCGGATTATTGACAATCCCCATATTTGGCTGGGGTGCAAGAGCCTACTATTGCTGGGGAACTTGTTGCTGCTGATCTTGTTGCGGGGGCTACTGAGCCGATGGTTGCCGAGGAGGCCTTCGAGCCTTTAGAGTAGCAATAACCCTCCTCATCTCATCCCAATCAATATCACCTTGATCATTCAGATCATATAAGTAATCCTTGAAGTGAAAACAATGATCGATGTTGTGCCCTGGCTGCCGATGGAAGACGCAATACCGGGAGGTGTCTACATGTTGCGGCCATATCGTTCCTTCTTTAGGCAAGGTGAGCGCGTTGGCGGCCATGAAGGCATTGAAAATATCTGATAGACTTTCGGGTAAGGGAGGGTATTGTGCTCTTCGGGGACCCAATGGTCTTCTTGGTTGTTGCAGTTGTTGTTGTGCATAATTGGATGGCGGGGGCATTTGGTGGTACTGTGCGGGTTGACTTTGTGGAGTAAAGTGGGGTTGTTGTTGAGGAGGTGGAAGAGGCCGTAAGGTCTGAGGAGGGTTATTATTTGGCTGGTGGACCTGGTTTTGGAAGACGTGATGTTGTGGTGGTGGCCCTTGGTTTGGAGGGTGGCGGAAGGGTGTGGAATTGTCAAACGCGCTCACCTGCTCATTAGTAACAGTGCCTTCAGTGGTCACACCAGTATTGCCGACATTAACATTCTTCTTCATTACCTTTGGCCTTGGCTCAAACATGCCCATAATGGACGAATCTTTCATCTATGTTTGTATGTATCTAGCTCTTTCATAGAGCTCTTCCATAGTGCTCAACTTGTTCATGGCTAAAATATGATGGAACTGCAGAGGGGAGTTTGATATAATCATCTTCACTTGCTCTGTTTCCGACAGTGTGTCCTTTAATTTTTCGGCCATAGCTCTCCACCTATAAGCAAATAAAATGAAGTCCTCCTCGGTCTTCATCTTTTCGGAAACCAGATCAGTAACAGACAAAGAGGGACCCACACGGTCCTTGTACTTCTGCAGAAACTTCCGTTGAATAGCATCAAAGTCACCGGCATCGGCCGGCTCCAAGGAGTAAAACCATTCTAATGCCGGGCCATCTAAAGACCGCCTAAAGAGATAAGCCAGAGAAGTCTTGTTATCTTGCCAGAATGATGCCTCATATAAGAAGTCTTTCAAGTGGATGTATGGATTACCCGTTCCGTTGTATCGTCGGAAATTCGACATTTCAGATGGGGGTAGGTGAAAAACTGGCAGAGTGGGAAGCATAACTTCGGGAGCGGCCTTGGGTGCAGTGACCTTCTTGAGCTGTTCCTCCATACTAGCCATCCTTTGGAGGAGTATAGTGTGGTTATCGGACTCGGCTGGGGCCGGATGAAAAGAGTATTGGTTCGGCATAGGCCTTCTCAAGAATTGAGGAACAGGAGGTTGTTGAGGCCTAGCAATAGAGTGATTTGCTGGTTGGGCCGGCGTAGTCATAACAGGAGTTGGTGGGCGCGAGGGCACCCTGGGTGCGACCGCCTGGTCGTTGGGAGAACTAACAGAGTGGCCACCCATGGCCTGGGGAGGGTTAGAAGATGACGGGATAGACTTTCCCTTTAAAGTGGCTTGGGCCGCCTGGCCCTGGGAGTCATCCAGCTGAGCAAGAACTTTAAGAACATCGTTGAAGTTGAAAGAAGGGGAAACATCCCCTGAAGTATTTTGAGTGGTAGGTTGAGCTTGGGAAGAAGGCTCATGGTGTCCATCATATGGACCTGAGTGGGAGAAGGAATGTAGTTTCCCTCGTAGTAGACAGGATCCTGAGAGGGAATCTCGTAAAACGGGTCAGAGTGACCCTCCTCATAATCATCATAAGTATACCCATAGTTGGCCATATTGATTATTTTACCTGAACGAAGTTTCATGCTTAAGGAGGAAGAAATAGGTTTCCAACAAGCAAGTATACCCAAGAGATATCACCTTATCAAAATAATAAACACTCAAGTTGTAATGAGCCCAAAGTTTTAAGGTTTTCTTTGAAGATTAAGGTGAATTTTATAATAAGCTCTCTCCTTTGAATGTGGGTCCTCGTTGAAATTTTGGGTATAATCTCTGGATATCTAGGTTCTTTCTCTCTCCTCACCAACGTATGGGTCAACTATACTCCGGGTACTTCAATGGTACAACCTGCCCAGCGTCCATGAGGGAATCCACGGGTGCAGGGACTTATGGAGGCTTGGTTTAGGAATTTTCGGTCCAATGAGACGGAATGCTCAAAGGAGGGTCCTTCCTTCACCAAGAGGGGGTGTGAGTCCTAAAAATGTGGGGAGAGGAGGTCTCCCAAACTGAATGCCCTAAATGCAGCCTAATGCAGGCAATATCAAGCAGATGATATCAGAATCAATCAACAACAGTAAATAGGGGCACTGTGGGCACAGAACAAAAAAGGACGACCTGGATAAGGTCGCTATATCAACAAGAAGCGACTTAGTGTCCGTCGCTAATCACTGTGAATAGTGCAAAACAGATAGCGACCAAAATAAAACAACACCTTAAAGTGAGGCGCTGTATGTGGAAATGACGCCTGTTCACAGGGGCGTCATATAGCAGTAATCAAACTTAAAATGATGAATAAAAGCAATGATAATCCAAAAAACACCTTTTAGTTAGGCGCTGTACCGGTGAAAGACGCCTCTGAAAGGGGCATCAAAATGCAGTAATCAGAAATTTGACGCCTTGGTGTGAGGCGTTATATTGGGAAATGACGCCTCTGTGAGGGGCGTTAATTATAAAATGATGAAAATGCTCGCAATAAAAATGGAAACAACGCCTGTTCGAACGGTCGCTGTATGTGGAAATGACGGTAGTATGAAGGGCGTTATTCAGTTCCAGAGAACCGTTAACCCTGATGACAGACAGAAATCAATTTCTTTTCTAATAAAAATGATATGGATACCACGGAAATTGGCTAATCCAGTGGGAGGTGTGCACGTGGTGCACAAAGGGAGTGTGCTACGTGGAGCACGAAGGAGGGGGCACACGAGGGCGCCAAAGGAGAGGCACGCGAGGGCGCCAAAGGAGGGGCACACGAGGGCGCCAAAGGGAGGGGCACGTGAGGGTGCCGAAGGGAGGGGTAATCAAACTAAAACAAAAAGAGTCCCACTGTGATCGCCAATTTATGAACGTGTCACATACACATTTTAAAGAGAGAATTGAGTGATAAAAAAAGATGATTATTAGAAATAAAAAAAACTATCCTAAAACATGTGGGATATGAAGAAGATGAGGTTGAGCATGTGATGCTCTAAGGAGGGTGATCGCCAGAGGGGTTACCTCAAAAGAAGAAGGGTGATCGCATGTACCTCGTTTAGAGCGGGTGAGATTGGGGATTCTTCCTTCCTCCTTCTACCGGTCGGCCGATGAAGGGGGTTTATAGCTTGATTACCCTTGCAATAAAACACACAAAATGAACGAAGATATAGATTAGCCAAGTGTGTAGTATCAATGCTCTAAAAATATGAAATCAATCAAATTAAGCATGAACACACCTTGTGTGTTTTGGTTTAAAACCCTTTTAAGAAGGAGCAACAAGGTTGGGGATAATAAATGCAATGATATGCAAAGCAAGATACGTGATGTACTGATAATGTTTATAGTCGAGAGCTAGAAAGAAAGGGTGCATGTGATGATGATATGATAACAACTAAAAAATAACAAAGAGAAGATGCCCTCTCTGCTGTGTGTGCAGCAGTAAAGGGAGAGGAAGAGCTTCAGCGACTGCAGCAGGATAAAAAAACTGCCACCGGTGGAGGAGGAAATCTCCACCGAAGAAGAACACCGCCTGGAGAAGGATCGCCCGGAGGAAGGCCCTTGGAAGCAGTTCCTTCAAACGAAATAAAAACTCTGTCTTTCTGTAAAAACTCTCACAGTGTTAGCTCCTGTTAACTCCTTTTTTTTTGTTCTCCTCCTCTTCTCGCGCGTGAGGGATTCAAGGGGTATTTATAGGGCCAAAATTCCTTGTATTAATAGGATTAAAATAAGGCAATGAATCCTCAATAAGGAACCCTCTTCCCAATCGAACATAAGGTGTAAAATGGGGAAAGGATTACTATTGGAAAGATGCAGGCGAATGGGAGACGGAAGTGAAAATGACGACCCAACTAGGGGCATCAATTGAAATGACGACATTCACATAGTCGTTAATTCTTGAAATTAATTATAGAAATAAAGAACTTTCCTTATTTAAAATCGTTAAATGACGCCTATGTGAACGGGCGTTAAATAATCAACGCCCCTCTTTAGGACGTCAATTACCTTGAGTTTTTATTTTTATTAGAATTTGTTAAATCCAGGAATCGACGACCGTTTGAACAGTCGTTTATTTAAGAAAAATGCCCCTAATTAGGTCGTCAATTAAATGACGCCCTCCATCTAGGCGTTAATTTCAATTATTAAAGCAAAAAACCAAGAATTTACAACTAAATATGGAGAAATTAGAAACACTTCATATTAAGGCGATATTGAAGTCCACTTTGGGACGTCACATGGTGACATGAGATTTACTCAACATAGCATCGATTTTGGCGTGTCTACAGACATGTGGAGATTTGACTAAAGAGGTTAAAGAATTAAACTAATAAAATGTTTAACTAACAAACACAAAAAATAAAAATAAAAAAACTTCTTTTTTTTTAAAACAACCTGCCGTAAAGCGGCTAGGTTGGTGGCGGGCGGCGCCCACCCTCGTGCGGTTTTTTTTAATTTTTTTAATTTTTTTTTACAGTTTTAACCCTCTATCTTTTTTTAATTCGTTTTAAACCTTTTCTTTATTTATTTTTAGTTTTAAACCCTTTTCTTTGTGTTTTTTCTTCACTTTCTTTTAACTTTTAAAACTCTTTTTTTTCTATGACTAAAATAAATATAATAAAACAAGTACTTTAAACATTTAGACATACAATTTTTTTTAAAAAAATAATCAAATAAAATGCTATAAAATTGTAGGGCATTACACCCTCTCCCCCTTAAAGAAAACTTCATCCTCAAAGTTTGGGGTTAGATCACATACCGAACAATCGAGGGTACTTATTCTTCATTACTTCCTTTGGTTCCCACATGATCTCCTCATGCGAGAAGTTCCTCCATAGTACCTTCTGTGAGGTCCTCTGCCTGCTCAGCATCCTCTCTAGCTAATGCAAACACCCGAGCTGGCACTCGAGGTCTCCCTGTAGGTCTCTCCACTGCTGGTCTGGCTGCTTCTGGAGCCGCTACTACTGCTACTGGTCGAGCTGCTACAGGCTGCATCTTCTTCGAACAATCTCGGATCATGTGGCCCTTCTCGCCACAACGAAGACACCTGCTGGTGGCGATCCAACATACTTCCCTGCCATGTCGCTTGCCGCAGTATTTACATTCCGGTTTATCATTGCCTCTTGCTGGTGGCGTGCTCTTCCTTGTCACGAACGATCATGATGGAATCACCATCACTCTTTTGCCATTGTCATTTAGGTGAAATGGTGTCGATGCTCTCTTTGTCGAAATCCTCTTCTCCTCTTGATATAATTCTATGTCGCTCTCTTGACGACATGCCGCGCCAAGAGCCGCCTCCATCATAGTGAGATCCAGTGCAACGAGGTGGGTCCGAAGTGACAGTCGTAGTCCCACCACCAACTTCTTCGCCTTCCTCCTTTCATCTATAACAATGTGCGGTGCATACTTTGATAATTCCACGAACTTAGCCTCATACTCGAGCACGGTCATCGACCCCTAAGTTAGGGCCAAAAAGTCTTGCTCCATCTTATCTTGCACATGCTCCGGTATGTACTTTATCATGAATAGCCGCATGAATTCTTCCAAAGAAATTTCATGTTCTAGTCTGTCAGGTTGATTCCTTAGCACAGAGACCCACCATACGTCAGTTTTCTCCTACAGCATGAACGCCGCCAGACTAATCTTATCCCCATCCACACACCGGATGACCCAACAAATCATTTCGATCAAGCGGAGCCAATTTTTCAGTCATGATTGGCTGACTCTCCCCTTTAAAAGAGGATTGAGACATCCGTCGAAATATCTCCATTATGGTCACCCTTCCTACCATGGTCTAAAAATGTAAGTATACGACTAAGTTTTCGTCCTAATAACTTACTAGTTCAGGACTTTTAGGAATGTGGATTAAGCTGATGACTATTTATGTAAATTCTCAACCGTGGGCTCTAATACCATTCTCTGTAACGCCCCGTCTCAAAAACCCTATCAAGTCATAAAGACTCACGTCGGATTCCGATCGAGATGTCACAGTGGGACAACCCAAACGGTACATTATGGTTGAGAATTCCACATAAACACTGAGATATTATTGCAGCGGAAATAAAATTTCTCGAATCATCAACTTACAGTCAAAGACTACATCCACATAGATAGATATAAAGATAACAATTTCACAAGTCTTTTATTACAAATCCAAATTTCTCACACATTCTTTTTCTAACATAACTAACATAACTCATAACACAACTACCTAAGATAATGACTGGTAGTAACTCCAAGCCGTGGTCAGAACACTGCGAGATCACTCCTCACTTTCTTCTACCGCTTCTCCTAAAAATGTTCAACGGGGTGAGTCTACGAATAGACCCAGTAAGAGAATAAGCATAGTCCCCAGTCATAACATGTATAAACATATCCAAAGTGATTTACGGTAATTCATTTCATAAGTCATTCTTAGGCATAATTTCAATTTGATAACATATAAGATTAATACATTTAATCCAAATTCAATTTTTTTACAATCATAAGTCATACTATTAACATTTTACAAATAAAACATGTACATTAAAACTTTATTCTATCAATGACAAAGTAAATGAGAATTCATCATTTACAAACATTAACGAATGATTGTAGTACTAGGCAGAGTAGTCTCACGCATAGTGAAAGGATCCAGACAGACATAATCTGTCATTTTCCAAATCACCATTCGATATACTGGAGATTCATTAGAAGTAAACATTTACAGTGTAATAACAGTAAAATACAATGACAGTTCAATAAGCAATAACACTTCAATATCATTTCATTGAACAGTAACACTAATTTCAGTATTGATTCAATGAACAGTAATAACAGTTTCAAATATTCAATTCAGTGAGCAATAATAGTCATTTTAATAATGACTCAGTGAACAGTAGCAGTAATTTCAATTTCAGTTCAGTGGGCAGTAGTTGGCATTTCAATAATGACTCAGTAAGCAGTAATAGTCATTTGAATAATGACTCAGTAAACAGTAACAATCATTTCAATTTCAGTTCAGTAAATAATAGTTTCAATTTCAATTCAGTAATTAATAATAGTGATATAACTAGCCAGACACAGTGCCCAAACCACTCATAGAAGGACAGTCAGTCGGTACTCGATCACCTAGGTAAATAGTGATGAGTCTTGGTTACTACGCAGAACCGGGAGAAGTTCTCTCCACCTTAACCAGTGGTACTTGTCCACCTCCAGGATTTCAATCTCCTTTACCCTCGGGGCCAGTACAGTGTGAACCTCCCCATAGGGGCATTTCTATAGTTTGGTTCCAGTCTCCCCCTATGGTGGCAGTGTCCATTTGGTAATAATAACAGTGCAGTATATATATATATATATATAAAAAACTCATATCCAATGGACACATGCCACTCAAAAATTATGCTGTGGACATTAAGTATAAAATATATCATTTCTTAAAATCCTTTTTTTCCTGAAATTCCCAACTTATTCAAATATAATGACATATATACATATCAAAAATTACCAATTCTATTTATAGAGATCAGAATGCAGTGAAATTTCAGGAAATCAATACATTTCCAGGAATGATCAAAACAGAAATTTGTCATCATTTTTCAGATAGTATATATAATTTTTCAAGATTATTTATTCTCCATTTATACATCAAAAATGAATAATTATGTTCTCAAGATTCAGAGTCCATTGAGATTTCATAAAAATAACACATCTATAGAAATGATCAATGCAAAGAATTTCCATCAATTTTCAGTTAGTAATTATAATTTTTCCAGAATTACTTATACTCCAACATGAATCATAAATTGACTAAATTTATCTACCATATTCTGGAGATCATTAAATTTTTACTGCATAGCACATTTACATGTAAAATTACACAGAAAATTTTTCATAAATTTTCATGTAGTAATTTGAATTTTCCTAGAATTATATGTATTTAAACATATATCATAAATTGACTAAATTTAGTTAATATGTTCTGAAATTCATCAAAATTTTACTGCATATCACATTTACATGTAATATTACACAGAAAAGTTTCCATAAATTTTCATGCAGGAATTTGAATTTTTTCAGAATTACTTGTATTTCAACATGTATCATGAATTGACTAAATTTAGCTACTATGTTCTATAAATCATTAAATTTTTACTGCATATCACATTTACATGTAAAAGTGCACATAAAATTTTTCATAAATTGCATGTAGAAATTTGATTTTTTTTCAGAATTATATAATTTTTTTATGTATAGAAAATTAACGAAATTTATCCAAAGTACACTAAAAATAACCATACTTATTCAAACCATCATTCATAGCAGAAAACAATCATTCATAACAGAAACTTTATTTTTTTGAAAACTCTTAATTATTTTTCATACTGTATTTGTAATATTTTAATAAAATAACAAAAATACAACATGAGTGATAATTCAACTAAATATAACCAAAAGGATCAGAAAATTACTAAAATTTTACATAAGGTTCTTCCAGACATAAGTGTCATATATAAATACTTTCATCATGTTTCAATCAGTATGTCTAAATTCTAAAATTTTATATCAGTTTCTAAAATTTATAATAATAGCTTTTAAATAGAGAAAATTATCCAGAATATTTAAAATGACTAAGTATACTGCGAATTAACTTAAAAATATTATATATCAGTTCTGTAATATTCTCAATATTTTTCACAGAATATTATTATTTATTAAAATTTTCAATTATTTGTTTAAACATTGGTAATTATACCAGTAAAGATTATGATATCAGACTAAGATAAAATTTTCATCACTTAGTTCTAACATGCATTTTAGTCTTTTGGTAAAGTTTCAAGAATTTTCATATAGTATTTCTATTTATCCCATAATTTTATACTCTTAATAAAGTATTAAAAATTATGTAATATCACTTACAGACATCAATAACTATTGATATTTTCAGAATACAACAAACTCAACGTAAGAACCTTTTTGTGAAATTCTAAAATTTTTGTAAACATGATCTCTAATTTCTATAATTTCTATATAAATATTTATTTATTTTATCATGTATGAAAATTTATTAAAATAAATACCGTGATCTAGAAATCATGAAAATTGTTCTACACATGGGATTCACAGTAAGATGCATTCCTACAATTCGAGGTGATTTAATATCATCCCTTTAATATTTTAGTATAATTGAACACCTTTAAGATAATATTAAAATATTCAAAAACGTAAAAATAAATTAAATCAGATATGAAAATTTTTACAGAGGACTTAGAACATTAGATCTCATAATTCTAAAAAATTGTTCAATTTATCATACACCGTTACTAATTACAATGTATTAATCACTTGATTATACCCTTAATCACATGCTTTTACTTAATGATCTAATACTAATCCGATTAAGATATGATCACAGATCATGAAATAAGGATATATGGACTTAACTACCTATATATATGTTAATTAAACACTTTTAACCAATCTAAATATGCTAATCCATGTTAATCAATGGGATAAAGTGCTAATCCCTTACCTTAATGACGTATTAACAACTCCCTAATCAGCCTTCCAACCTTCTCCTTCTGCTCCTCACGTACTCAGCCAGCAAGAGGAGCAAATGAAGCCCTCTACCCCTCTATTTATAGGGTTTTTGGCCTAATCAATCTTAACCCTTCATTTAAATCAATGGTGAGGATTTAAATAATTATTTTAGTATTATTTAATTAGAATTTTGATATTCAAACTTCACCAACCTCACTCAACCTAATCTTTTGACTAACCCTCATTTTTTTCTTTTTTTTTATATAGGACATGTGGAGATTTGACTAAAGAGGTTAAAGAATTAAACTAATGAAATGTTTAACTAACAAACACAAAAAATAAAAATAAAAAAAACTTCTTTTTTTAACACAACCTGCCGCAAAGCGGCCAGGTTGATGGCGGGCGGCGCCCGCCCTCGCGCGTGCCCGCCCGCGCCCGCGGGCGAGCACGTGGGCGGCTGCGTGGGGAGGCACTCGCCGACTTTTTTTTTAATTTTTTAATTTTTTTTCATTTTTAACCCTCTATCTTTTTTTAATTCGTTTTAAACCTTTTCTTTATTTATTTTTCGTTTTAAACCCTTTTCTTTATTTTTTTTCTTCACTTTCTTTTAACTTTTAAAACTCTTTTTTTCTATGACTACAATAAATATAATAAACCAAGTAGTTTAAACATTTAGACATATAATTTTTTTTAAAAAAATAATCAAATAATATTCTATAAAGTTGTAGGGCATTACACCTTCACAGCGCCAATGTCGAGCACTCAAGCTCTTATGCGAGAAACCAAGCGGAAATCAAACACAAAACCCTATGCCAGCTACCGACTGTACTGGACCTTACGGACTCTGATCATTGTAATATCTCGAATTCCCATGTACGACCACAACCACAGCTCTGATACCAACTATAGCGACCTAAGATCCGGATACCAGGAAAGGAACCTGATACCATTTGAATCCTGGCCCGCCGCCCATGAGCCGGGACTCGGAAGGGCTAAAAAGGAGTCTGGAGGTACAAAGAAATAGGAAATAAGGTAGGATAATTCAACAATTAATAGAAATAAATAATCTAACTACAATAGAGTCCAGCCGAAAAGAAAGTACAGTCTAAGGCAGAAGAGCGTACCCAACACTGGGTGAACACTCGGCCCGGCGAGCTGACAACTAGAAACCTCCGCGCAGCACCCTCGAACCTCGAGGAAGAACTATCACACTTGAAACGCAGGGGTAAGCCTCTTGTCACTGGCTCAGTAGGGGTCCCGCGGAACCCCAACCGAAAATAACGGCGTCACGGAAAGCAGTAACTACAGCAAGAACAACAGTAACATCAGGAATAGCAAACCGGTGGCCGGTAAAAACTCGGCGCTATAGCTACTCCTATCGAAACGGAACTCAACACCCCGATCCCACAGTCGGGGGACCACCAAACAACGAACCACCCTACTCACGCTACTAGGAAAATGCCACGACACCTCTGTCGTGGAGGCTTGTCCTGATAGACAAAGGCCCCCCCGAAACCACGCGGTTTGGAAACATAGTCACGACCTCGCCGTCGTGAACTCTACGCTGTCTAAGGAGAATCCCTCGATGACGCTCACTGGAAACCCTAGACCTCGACTCCAGGAGGACGCCCGAAACTACACACGAGACCACGTCACGCAGATGTGAAGTGGAACTCGACTCACGAGAAAACTCACGTCACGTGACGGGAGCACTGCTCACCAGAAGTAAGGCCGGATGTGTCCACTGACGACTTAGTCCACAGCATCAGGTGTCTCGCTACCACGCCCTAGGCGGAGACTGAGACACCGTACAAGTAACTAGGAACACAAAACAAGGACTAGCTGGGATCGCGCTCGTCAGCTAGTGTCCACTGCCCCCAACTACGTGTGCACACATAGACCATCCGCTCTCGGTCGGGTCCTCTAGCTGGTATTTTCCCTCAGCCGGACTCAGGCTGCAAAGGCGAGGGGTCCTACGGTAACCACCCTAAAAAATCGTCTCTCTCAGGTAACCCGCTCCACCACTCCCAGGTGGGTCAGTACACGCGTGCCGTAAGAAGGCTACGACCAGTGGGAGGTCACTAAATGTGAACACGGAAAGTCACGCACGCACCCATCGCGAGTAACGCAGAGTAACAGGTGGCTCAAGGCCACCAGACTCTGGACAGTCCACTAGACCCACTAAACCAACGGCCTTTGAGTCACGAGACTCGGGTCAAGACCGTCGAATGCGACAGCACGATGCCATCAATCTAGCCTAATCCCTAGGTCGAAACCCACGGTAGCACAAATATCGAGGTAGCTCACAAGCCGCCGGGTTAATCCCTTGTCTCAGGGACACACGGAAACCTCCAGCCCCATGCTGGTTGACTGGACTCACGGTCCAAGGCCACACACATGGCCCACTCGAAAACCATTTTTCGGAGAAACCCACGACGTGCGGAGAAGCCCCACCGCACACATACCAATACTCAGTGACTCGATCTAGTGAGAACATGAAAGTCCAGAACTCATGGGGTCACCCAGACCCACCAAACCTACGGACACACTAATCGAGGTAACACGGTACCTCCAGACGCCCCAGAAACATGGACACAGAACCCACGGGATATCCGAGACATCCACGAGGCCGAAGGTCAACCACTGGATCACAACCGGGTCAACCGGAGACCGTCACAACGCAAAATGAACACGGTTAGCATGAAGAATCGCCTAGCGGTCCTCTCTGGACCGTTAGGGAGCCTAGCGGTCTCCTTAGGACCGCAAGAGCTGGCCTGGCGGTCCAGCCCAGACCGCAAGGAACCCAAAATAGTAAAACCTAAAGCGGTCACCACAGGACCGCCAGGAAGGGTGGCAGTCGTCCCCCTGACCGCTAGGCGTTGCCTAGCGGTCAGTCGCAAGACCGCTACCCCACCGATCTCGGCTGACCCAAAACACGGACAAACGGTCACCCCTGGACCGTAAAGTAGAGCCTAGCGGTCTTCACCAGACCGCTAAAGAACCCTGGCGGTCCATCGCGAGACCGCAAGGCTCGAATCGACATAGAGGGGCCCTAGCGGTCTCTTCATGACCGCTTAGCACCCTAGCGGTCGCTGGAACGACCGCTAGGTCGTCCCGAGCGCGAAAGTGGAAAAAAGCGCGGGAAAACCCATTCCACTCCCCATTCCCACCCATGTGAAGGGGAAAACAAGGGGAAACTAGTCCCCAACCTCTCTAGCACCGAGAGGACCCATTTAAACCCCAAAAACACGGTTAAAATGCTAGATCCGGCTCACACCACAAAAACATGCATTTTCCCCAAAATGCTCAAATAAGCCCGCTCAGCTCACCACAGCCTACAAAACTCACGGAAAATGAAGTACACGAGCTGAGGGTCCATATCCCTACCTCCACCGAAGATTTGACGCGCCGCGGACGTCGATCCGCGAAGAAAACAGCGTTAAAGCTCCACCGGCTCGTAATCCCATGAACTACCTCCACCATTGTGATCCTCGCTCCATCCTCGCCACTCCACGCCCCACAATCCTCGCCGCCTCGCCCCTGTCCATCTCCATCGGCCGCCGGAGAAGAGAGGGAGAGAGGAGAGAGCGTGAGAAGAGAGAGGGAGGGAAGAGAGAAATGAGAGATGGGGAGAGAGAAAAGGAGGTTAATATATATAGAAAAATCTAAAAATTTCAAAAATTTGAATAATACTAAAAATTTCCTTAGCGATCCTCGAGAAGAGCACAACGTGCCGGTACTATCCCGGAGTCAGAGAACACAACGGTTCATCCTGCACAAGGTTCCGAAGGCATATCAGGGAAAAACACGTGTAAAGCACAAAACACACTGCGGGACCCACGAAAATGATCCGAAAAATATCCAAAAAAAATTGGACATTACAAAACTTTTCTAACCTACACCACCATCCAGCGACACAACTGCATGCCCTGATGGGGCCTCGCCCATTTGCTCGGTGGGAGGTGGACATATTGGGCCGCTTCCCAGAAGCTCAGGGGAGGAAAAAGTTCCTCATGGTTGCCGTTGACTACTTCACCAAATAGGTCGAAGCAGAACCACTAGGAAAAATCATGAGCGAAGCCACTATGAAGTTTGTGCTGCGGAGCATCATCTGTCGGTTTGGGATCCCACGACTCCTCACGACCGACAACGGCATACAGTTCGCGAGCGTTGCCTTCCAAGAAAAATGCTCGGAACTGGGGATTTGGAACCACTATACCTCAATAGGATATCCCCAGGCAAATGGCTTAGTAGAGAACGCTAACAGAACACTCCTCCACTACTTCAAGACCCGTCTAGAACAAGCTGGCAATACATGGGTGGATTCCATCTTGAGCATCTTGTGGGCAGACCGGACTACGGCCAGAGCAGCCACGGGTGAAACCCCCTTCCACCTGGCGTACGGAGCTGAGGCGGTCATACCCGTTGAAATATCTAACCCCTCACTACGGGTGGGACATTTTGTTGAGCTCAGAAATAGCCAAGTGATACGAGAAAATTTGGATTTGCTCGAAGAAGATAGAGCGCGCGCCCAAGTGAGACTCGTAGCCTATCAACAGAAGCTGGCTCAGTACTACAACGCTCAAGTAAAAGAATGACACTTCCTCCCCGGAGATCTGATGTTACGGTGTGCAAGCGTGACAGACCCCAGGGCAGCCGCTAGAAAGCTTGCGCCAAACTGGGAAGGCCCGTACAGGGTAACGGAGGTACTCGACAAAGGAGCATACAGACTGGCAACACTAGGGGGGGCGAGAGGTACCAAGGATGTGGAACTCCGTAAACCTTAGAGATTTTTATCAATAAACACCCTTGAGGAGGGTAAATCTGGTTTGACCCAGGAACATCCCAATAACGGGCAGCCCACTAAGATTCATGCACGCTAAGCCCAGCCAAGAGGCGAGCGCCCACACTCAAACCAATAAGAAGAGGACCGGCCCAGCAGAGCATCGGATTGCACGACGCACAATGGAGCCGACCCAAGCACAGTTCTCACCAGAGGACAATCCGACGACCGACCATTGCCCCTACGACGTCGGCCTTGACCCCGTAATAGGCGAGAACGCGCCATGAGCGCCGTAAGACTCACCCAGGGACCGGCTGGCGCCGAGGCTATCGCCCTCCAACGGGAAACTCCTACCAACATAGTGGGAGAACGTTACTCTACTAAACAGACCCTTCCCTATCATGGGATGAGGTCCCTCGCTCCAGGACAACCCATATAAAAGGGACATCGACAAGAGAGAAGAGTACGGTAGATCCTTATACTAAACCCCATACTACTGCGCAAGAGTACACGGTGGATACTTCTGCCACAAGAGCCTCCTACTGAGAAGAGAGCAACCTGACCTGCAACTACGACAGAGAGGCAACCTACAGTGACTAGAGAGAGTGCGGAGGACCCATACGCCTCTCGGATCGTCTACTACGACCTCTATTCTTCCCTTACTTTGCTCCTCTCTATTCTCATTAATCCCTTGCTGACTTAAGCATCAGAGGGTTGTTCCCTGGGGTAACACCGGGGACTCCTTCTGATCTCTCTTTGGTTTCCTGGTGTTTGTAGGCCTCCACAGGCGCGAGACGACTTCCCCAACAGATAAATAGAGAAGGTGGTACATGGCTTAGGAACCATTTTCCTGCCGCTACACTTCTTGGCGCCGTTCTTGGGAATCAGAGCGAAAAGCTATGGCTCCCCGTGGAAGCCTCCGCAACGCCAGCAACCGGGGGCGGGGCTCCCACTAGGGACCCAACTCTCGCCGGGGATCGCAGGAAGCTTCTTCCGCTCACCCCCGACAAGAGGTCACCCCAGGTGACCTAGATGATCTCCGCCAGAAGATCCAAGCTGTAGCAGAATTTTATCGGGAGCTCCGGGACCAGAGGCCCCAACTCGCCCCACCCGAACGACGGGAAGGTGAAAGGGACCAGACCAGAGAGAACTTCCGATAGGTACGGGAGGCATCCCATGCCTCCATCGCAAGGACCCGACGTTCGCGCAGGGTGCATGCGCCTAAGGTACGTAGCCCACTCCATTCCAACCCGGAAATGGACCGCCGACTCCAACTGTTCGACGAGATAGAAGACAAGGTCCGGTACTTGGACGACGTCCTCCTGGCCGCCAAGAATTGCGTCCTCATCGACGATGATCTGGACTTCCACGCTCCCTTTTCCAGAGAGATCATGGAAACTCCCATCCTGTCGAAGCTTCAGCTGCCGTCCTTCACCTTCTACGACGGCACCACCGGCCCGGCCGATGACCTGCACGACTTCGAGTCCCACTTGGTGTTTCACCGGGACTCCGATACCGTGAAATGCTTGGCGTTCGTTACGACTCTCTGGGAGAACGCCCGATCATGGTTTGAGTCCCTACCGGTCGGGACAATCTCCTCCTTCCAGCAGCTCAAAAAGCTATTCAAGGAGAACTTTGTGGGCTGCCGAAAGGTAGCCAGATCTGTTGTGACCCTGCTCGCTCTCAGGCAGGGGAAAGAAGAAACCTTGTGGGACTTCGTCTCCCGCTTCCGCTCGGAGGCACTCCGTATCCCCCACCTCGACGTTGGTATCACCACTACGGCACTCACCCAGGGGACGCGGGACCACATCCTCCGGCGCGCACTTTGGGTTGAAGCCCCTACGACACTTCCAGATCTCCTCGCACTTGCCCAGAAGCACGCGTATTGCGAGGAGAACACTGCGGCCCTACGCCGTGCAGTCGGGACTGACCAGCCCGACCGAAAGAGAGCCGCCGACCAGCCACGAGAGGGTCGAGGTAAGCGGGAGCGACACGATGGGGACCGCCGCGACCACTCCGATAAGGAAAGGGGTGTCTATCACCATTACACGCCCATGACGGCCCCGCCCGACCAGATCCTAATGGAGATTCGTGATGAGCCATTCCTCAAATGGCCTTTGCGGATGAAGTCGGATCCTAACTCACGGAATAAGAAGAAGTACTCCCAGTTCCATCGAGACCATGGCCACGACACCGCCGACTGCATTAACTTGAAGGATGCAATCGAGGATCTCATCCGCCGGGGGCTCCTCGACAAGTTCCTCGCCAAAGCCGCCAAAAGATGATAGAAGACACCTCCTCCGATCGACAATCGGCTCAACGGCAAGGAGATCATGATGATCTCTGGAGGGCCCGCCGCGGGGGGAGATAGCGCGAGCAAAAGGCACTGCTACGTGACGGCCATCAACACGCGGACCAAGGAGATGGCACCCCCAGGGAACTTTCCCCATCAGGTCATTCGGGAGACCCCATAGTCTTCTCCGAGGATGACCTGGAAGGCGTCACGATGCCCCATTCTGATGCTCTGGTAGTTTTTGCCACCATCAACCAGTGTACTGTACGACGTATCTTGGTGGATAATGGAAGTGGGCCCGATGTTATTGTGTACGACTGTCTTGTACTCATGGGTGTGGATATGTCACGACTTGCGCCACTGCACATGCTGCTATATGGGTTCTCTAGCACAACTATCTGCTCGGAAGGGTGTATTTCACTCCCGATCATGTTCGGGATGGCACCAAAAGAGGTAACCTTCCTCGCTGACTTTACCGTAGTGCATGCAATGGCAGGGTACAATGCTATCATCGGCCGAGGGATCCTCGGCACGCTTCGAGGTGTCCCCTCTTCCTACCACTAGAAGCTTAAGTTCCCCACTCCTCGCGGCGTGGGGGAAGTCCGCGGCGATCAACGAGAGTCCAGGAGGTGCTACCTTATTTCCACCCGTGATCGACGCCCCGAAGAAACGCCACCAGAAAAGAAGGCGAGGATCGAAGATCCGGGTCTGAGCATGAGCGCGCCAGCCGAGGATTTATACCTCATCCGGATTAGGGACGACCCAAGAAGAACACTAAAAATTGACGCTACCTTCGCCGAGCATGACAAACAAGCGTACGCGAGCTTCCTCGCAGCCAACCAAGGTGTGTTTGCTTGGTCCGAGGATGAACTTCCCGGAATTCCTCCGGAGGTTATCACGCACCAACTCAGGTTGGACCCCACTTGCCGCCCGGTACAGCAACGTCGGTGGCGCTGCAACCCCGAGCGAAAGGCCATTATTAGGGAGCTATTAAGAGAAAAGCTGCGATCAAGGCTACTTCGACCTACCCAGTATCCAGACTGGGTACCCAACGTGGTCCTGGTGCCCAAGAGCAACGGGAAGTGGCGGATGTGCGTGGACTACACCGACCTCAACAAGGCCACGCCCAAAGACAGCTTCCCCATGCCCCAAATCAACCAACTGGTCGACGTTACGGTCGGGCACGAGATGCTGAGCTTCCTCGATGCCTATTCTAGATATCATCATATCAGCATGCACTAGCCCGACCAGGACAAGACTGTGTTCATCACCGACCACGGTTTATAGTGCTACACTCGCATGCCGTTTGGGCTGAAGAACGCTGGAGCTACATATCAACGCTTAGTCAACCACATGTTTGACTCGCAGATCGGCCACAACTTGAGGTCTACATCGATGATATGCTCGTGAAAAGCCTCCGAGCAGCCGAACACTTGCGCGACTTGGCGGAGACCTTCGCCACACTCAGAAGGTACAACATGAAACTCAACCCTGCTAAATGTGCGTTCAGGGTACGATCGGGAAAATTCCTAGGTTTCCTCATCACCCACCGAGGGATCGAAGCCGACCCTGATCAGATCAGAGCAGTGTTTGAGATGGAGCGACCAAAATGGGTGAGAGACGTACAATGCCTCACTGGGCGCGTCATCGCTCTGGCTCAGTTTCTATCCCGAGCCATCGAACGATGTCTCCCCTTCTTTCGACTGATCAAGCAAGCCAACTTGACACCGGAAAAGAAGGGATGGATCGACTGGGACCAGGAGTGCGAGCAGGCGTTCGAAGAATTGAAACGCTACCTGACGACTCGTCCTGTCCTCGCCAAGCCCCAAAAGGGGGAACATCTACTCATGTACCTGTCCATGACGACCAGCACTAAGAGCACTATGCTCGCACAAGAGGAAGCAGGAGTCATGAAGCCCATCTACTATGTTAGCCGAGCACTACAAGGACCAGAGTTCCGGTATTCGTGGACTGAAAAGTTTGCCCTCGTACTGATTACGGCTGCTCGCAAGCTCCGACCGTATTTCCTAGCTCACCCGATCGTCGATCAGCCTCTCTGGCAAATCCTTCAGAACCCTGATGCTTCCGGAAGGCTGGTCAAGTGGGCTATCGAGCTCGGGGAATTCGACATCAAGTTCCGACCGAGAATAGAATAGCAATACGTCGATGGATCTTCCTACGCCGCGGGTAGCAGTGCAGGATTGGTCTTACCCTCGCCAAAAGAGGTGGAGCTACAGTATGCCCTGCGTTTCAACTTCCCGACCACGAACAATGTAGCCGAATATGAAGCACTCCTCTCCGGGCTACGCATGGCAAAGCACTTGGGAGCGACGAGTGTATGGGCATACAGCGACTCCATGCTCATCGCCAACCAAGTCAGGGGGGAGTTCGAAGGCCGCGATCCCTCCATGATGAAGTATTTAGAGAAGGCCAAGGCCGCGGCTATAAACACACCATTCTTGACGTCTCCTGAGAAAGTCTTATATTACTATACGACGCCCCGCGACGGCTTACGCATTTCGAATCTCTTAAGTGCTTCCCTTTCTTGGGTCTTCTTCTGCCTTTTTCGACATCCGGAATCGTCTCGTCACGGCATTCGGACGGCATCAACACCAGTCGGACGTATCAGAGGTTCCGAAACCAGGAAGGGTGTCTGCCGGGCGGCCGCCAACGCCTGAACTGAGGACCCGGGTGGGTCTTTATGGGGGCGTCCAGGCCCCTGGATGCCCCCATTCTTTTAATTTATTTTTCAAAGTCCAAAACCAAATAAAAAATAATATATTAATGGAGGCGTCCAGGCCCCTGGACGCCTCCATAAAAACAAATATAAAAAATATAAAATGCCAGTTGGCATAAAAAAACAAAACAAAAAAATAATATTATAATTTCTTGGAGGCGTCCAGGACCCTGGACGCCTCCATCAACTTACTCACGGGGCGCCGCCCACCGAACGACGATTTGTCATGTGTGAAAAAATCCAAATTATGGAGACGTCCAGCCAGCTGGACGCGCCCATTTCTGAATCACGAGACGCCGCTCACAAAACCACGCGTTGTGCCAAACCGCGTGCGGCTTTCGGTGGAAGTCGGTGGGCGTCGTGGAGGCGTCCGGGACCCTGGATGGACGCCTCCATGAAAATATTTAGAAAAAATGAATAAAAACAGAATAAAATATCTTTTTTGCCCTGATGGAGGTGTCCAGGGTCCTGGACGCCTCCACCCTCCGGAGCCCTATAAATAGAGGCCCACCCCCTCAGTTCTGGAGGAGCTTCTAGGAGATCCGATAGGCTGCCGGAGCTCCGCCGGATTTCACCATCGGCACATCTAATAAGCCAATCCTTTCCTTTTCTTCGTAGTTCTTTTGCATTCATCATCTCGCATCCTCTATCCCCCTTCATAAGGGCGCCTCTTCTTATATACTTCTTGCATACATCATCTTATTTTCCTCCCACTCGAGTCCGAGAGGGGTTTAAAAGATAACACCAACCAGGTGTGTGTCTTGCCATCATTTCGTTATTTTTATCGCAAGGATTTGAATACTACACCTTCATCTTTCTAATCCACTCGTTACTTGTTTGTCGTTGTTTTGCAAGGGTACCCAAGGAAAGCCCTCTCCATCGGCCGGCCGAAGGGGGAGGAAGAAGCAACCCGCCATCTCCCGCTCTTGAGGTAGGCGCGATCACTTTCTTTATTTTGGGGTCTTTTGGCCCCTGGCGATCACATCTTGTTCTCGAGGCCGCGGCGAGTCACTTCCCCAATGGCCGTTTAAATTCCCGTTCTTATATTCTCTTTATATTATGTTATATTCTGCTCATATTCTCGAGGCCACGGCGAGTCACTTCCCCAATGGCCGTTTAAATTCCCGTTCTTATATGTTATATTCTTATCTATTCATGTTCTCGAGGCCGCGGCGAGTCACTTCCCCAATGGCCGTTTAAATTCCCGCTCTTATATTCTCTTTATATTCTGTTATATTCTTATCTATTCATATTCTCGAGGCCGCGGCGAGTCACTTCCCCAATGGCCGTTTAAATTCTCGCTCTTTATATTCTCCTTATATTCTGTTATATTCTTATCTACTCATATTCTCGAGGCCGCGGCGAGTCACTTCCCCAATGGCCGTTTCAATTCTTGCTATTTAATTTCTGCACCATTCCCGTCCCCCCGAGGCCGCGGCGAGTCACTTCCCGCTATGGCCGTTTAACCCCATATCTTGCTATCTTACATTTATCCCGCTCGCCCCGCCGGAGCAATCTCCCGTGGTGGCCCCTTCTCTCTTCTCTTATTTCTGTGTTGCAGTAAACAAAAGAGGAGCCCGCGCGCTTCGCGTCTTCTTCGCTTCCCGAACCGCATGACGTCGCTCATAGCGGCGAATGAATTCGCCCACTTTGAAGTGGTCCACATCCCACGCGAAGAGAACGTCCGAGCAGACGCTCTCTCCCGCCTAGCGTCAGCCACCGCAGTCTCCAGTTCGAGGTCAGTCCTGATCGAGGAGCTATCAGCACCAAGCATAGATGATCCAGCACTCCAGGTAAATGCCATCGACTACGAGCCTTCCTGGATGGATCCTCTACTTGATTTCCTCCTCCGACAACAGCTCCCGAGCGACCACGTCGAGGCGCGACGCACGCGGGCAAGAGCGGCCCACTTCACCATGGTGGACAACCGGCTATATCGTCGATCCCTCTCAGCTCCTCTACTTAAGTGCCTCTTTCCCACGGAGGCTAACCAGGCCATCCAAGAAGTCCATGAAGGACTCTACGGAAGCCACATGGGAGGGCGAGCACTCGCAAGGACGCTGATCTGACAAGGGTATTGGTGGCCCACCTTGCAGCAAGACTACCTCAACTATGTTCGAAGGTGCTCTCAATGCCAGAAGTATTCCCACCTGCACCACCATCCAGCGACGCAGCTCCACGCCTTGACGGAGCCTCGCCCGTTTGCTCGGTGGGGGATTGACATACTGGGACCCTTTTCTGAAGCACAAGGGAGGAAGAAGTTCCTCATAGTCTCCATCAGCTACTTCACCAAGTGGATCGAAGCCGAACCATTGGGAAAGATAACAAGTGAAGCAGCCTGGAAATTCGTGCTGTGAAGCATCATTTGCCGATTTGGGATCCCCAGGGTTCTCACTACCGATAATGGCAGACAGTTTGCGAGAACTGCCTTTCAGGAGAAGTGCTCGTAGTTGGGGATTTGGAACCACTACACCTCTATAGGCACCCCCAAGCCAATGGGCTAGTGGAAAATGCCAACCGAACTTTGCTACACGGCATCAAGACTCGCCTAGACCAAGCAGGCGACTCATGGATCGATTCAATCCCTAGCATTCTATGGGCTCACCGGACTACCGCTAGAGCCCCCACTGGGGAGATGCCTTTTCATCTTGCTTACGGAGCTGAGGCAGTGGTCCCGGTAGAGATATCCAACCCCTCGTTACGAGTGAGACATTTCGATGAAGCCAGAAACAACCAGGCAATGCGAGAAAACCTGGACTTGCTCGAAAAAGGAAGAGCCAATGCCCAAGTGAAACTCGTGGCATATCAGCAGAAGTTGGCCCAATACTACAACGCCCGGGTTAAGGAGCGACACTTCTTCCCTGGAGATCTGGTTCTACGGCGGGCAAGCGTGGTCGACCCACGGGGAGCTGCGGGTAAACTCGCACCAAACTGGGAAGGCCCGTACCCGGTAACAGAAGCACTCGGCAAAGGGGCGTACAAGCTAGTGACGATGGGGCGGAGAGAGGTACCCAGGACGTGGAACTCCGTCAACCTCAGGAAATACTTCCAGTGAAACGTCACCAGCCTTACTCCACTAAGGTAAGTTGCCCACGAATGATGAAAGAGGTAACCTAAGGGTTTTCTAGAGGCGCTAGCACTGCTCCCCTTGAAAACGAAGAGGTAGTCTAAGGGTTTCCCAGAGGCGAGGACTGCTCCCGTTGAAAATGAGAAGGTAACCTAAGGGTTCCCTAGAGGCGTGAGCACTGCTCCCCTTCAAAATGAAGAGGTAACCTAAGGGTTTCCTAGAGGCGTGAGCACTACTCCCCTTGAAAATAAAGAGGTAGCCTAAGGGTTTCCTAGAGGCGAGCACTGCTCCCCTTGAAAACGAGAACGTAACCTAAGGGTTCCTTAGAGGCGCGAGCACTGCTCCCCTTGAAAATGAAGAGGTAACCTAAGGGTTTCCTAGAGGCGAGCACTGCTCCTCTTGAAAATGAGAAGGTGGCCTTAGGGTTTCCTAAAGGCGCGAGCACCGCTCCCCTTGGACACAATGAGGTAATCTAAGGGTTCTCGTGGAAGATGCGAACACTGGGGAGTATGAGCACGAAGGATCACCTAGAGAGCATGCAGAAACACTCCAACAAAAGGTACACAATAGTATTGGCCCAAAGTAAAGAATTTATATTTCTTTAGTCAAAGTACAAGCTGCCAGAAATTGGCTAAATACCCTCACATGGGCTAATTACAAGTACATGGAGAGACAAAACATGCTCGGCAATGGCGACGTATAAGTCCAACAGCTCGCTTCCCGGGCATCGTCCTCTGCCACCGATCGTGCTGAGTCTCTAAGCGGGCACCCATTTTTGTTCTGTGGAAGGGTGACGACGGATAAGCCACCTATGCCAGAGAAAAGGGGCAAAGCTCCTAGGCCAACAAAGGACTTCACTGGTAGAAGACCTGCATAAGGAAAACTAGGCCGACTGCTCCAGCCACTCTTGCTCGGACAGGGGACAATGGAACAACGAGGCCCACCCGTTACAGGGAACCAGCATGCCTACCCAAACTAACGGGGGGCAGTAGTACTACAAGGCCAACACATTATGAAGGCCACCCCAGCATACTGGCCATGCCTGCAAACGGATGAGCAAGGCTCCGCCGCCGCCGGCGTCCACCCTGAATGGAGAGGTTGTCTCGCCGCGGGCGGCATGCGATGAGTCCCCATCTACGGCGGGTAGAGGCGTACTGGCCATGCCTGCAAACCGAGGAGCCCACCGCCATCGTCCAAACTGCATAGCCTCGTCTGCAAAGTAGAAGAAGGGAAAACAGTTCCCAACCTCCCTTACGCTCCTTCCTACCAGAATCATGATCCCGCCGGAAGGGTGACTCATTATGTCGTCTCCCACAGAGGGGAAAATGATGTCGTACTCAGGGGGAATTTAGAAGGCCTCCCGCAAGCCATGGAATACCCTATAGATCACCAGAGGAGGGGAACCAGGCCGACCAGTGCCCGCACCTGAGGTCCTCGGCATACCACCCCGACCTTGTGGCATCTCTTCCGAAGAGGAAGACTCGACGCTAAGGGTTCTCCTACGCGGAGGCATCGCTACCGAAGGGGAGAAGAGCAGAGAAAGAAGGATCCTCACTAGGCCAAGGGAGGAAGACGCCTACGATGGAGTGCGACGACCAGCAAGATGTGGGTATGGTTTTCAAGAAACCTCGCAGCACTTCTTATAAACCCCCCACTACAGACCGATGGTTGCCCTTGAGGGCCAGGCGAAGGGACACCAGCCGCTACGGCGGTAAGGCTACTGAGGCCAGGTGATCGTTCTGAGCCCACATCCTCAGAACAGGACAAGACACGGAGTCATCATTGCCAGCGTGGCTTCTGCCACTACCAGAGGTGCCTTGCGCGCCAAGCAGGTCTTGAAGCTACCAACTCCCGCTATACGAGGATATCATCTTCGGATCACACCCTCCAGAAGAACCCTCTCTTAAGCTACTCTCAGTCCCCTACAAGTGCTCGGCAACTAAGAGTAGGGGGCAAGTGAGGAGGGTAAATCTAGTTTGACCCAAGAACGGCCTAATAATGGGCAGCCCACTAAGATTCATGCGCGCTAAGCCTAGCCAAGAGGCGAGCGCCCACACTCAACCCAATAAGAAGAGGACCGGCACAGTAGAGCATCGGATTCCACGACACACAATGGAGCCGGCCCAAGCGCGATTCTGACTGGAGGACATTCCGACGACCGACCATAGCCCCCACGATGTCGGCCTTGACCCCGTAACTGGCGAGCACACACCATGAGCGCCGTAAGACTCGCCCAGGGACTGGACGGCACCGAGGGTGTCGCCCTCCAAGGGGAAACTCCCGCCAACATAGTGGGGGAATGTTACTCTACTAAACAGACCCTTCCCTATCAAGGGATGAGATCTCTCGCTCCAGGACAACCCATATAAAAGGGACATCGACAAGAGAGAAGAGTACGGTAGATCCTTCTACTAAACCCCATACTACTGCGCAAGTGGACACGGTGGATACTTCTGCCACAAGAGCCTCCTACTGAGAAGAGAGCAACCCGACCTGCAACTACTACAGAGAGGCAACCTACATCGACTAGAGAGAATCCTCCTCCCGTACGGTCTTACTACCCAGCGAGCACTCTCCGAGGACCCGTTCAGAGCGGCGAGCATGCGTGCGGAGGACCCATACGCCTCTTGGATCATCTACTACGACCTCTATTCTTCCCTTACTTTGCTCCTCTCTATTGCTCATTAATCCCTTGCTGACTTAAGCATCGAAGGGTTGTTCCCTGGGGTAACACCCGGGACTCCTTCTGACGCCTCTTTGGTTTCCTGGTGTTTGTAGGCCTCCACGAGCGCGAGATGACTTCCCCAACAAATAAATAGAGAAGGTGGTACGTGGCCTAGGAACCATTTTCTTGCCGCTATAACCCTTTTCCGAAATGTTGCCAGTTGAAGCTCAAAAATGGTAACCTACGAGTTCCCAAGAGGCAAGCACCGCTTCCCTTGAAAACGAAGGTAGCTTACGAGCTCCGTAAAAGGGAGCACCGCTCCCCTTGAAAATGATGGTGGCTTACGAGTCTCCAAGAAGTGAGCACCGCTTCCCTCAGAAATGAAGGTAACTTCCAAGTCTCCTAGAGGCAAAGCTCATGGGCTCCCTCGGAAACCATGGCGACTTCTAAGTCCCCAAAGGGCGGGCATTTATGCCCCCTCAAAAAGGTGACTTACGAGCTCCCTAGAGTCGAGCACCGCTCCCCTTGAAAATAATGGTGACTTACGAGTCCCCAAGAGGCGAGCACCGCTCCCCTTGAAAATGATGGTGGCTTACGAATCCCCAAGAGGCTCCCCTTGAAAACGAAGGTAGCTTACAAGCTTCCTAGAGGCAAGCACCGCTCCCCTTGAAAACGATGGTGTCTTACGTGTCCCCAAGAGGTGAGCACCGCTCCCCTTGAAAATGAAGTTAGTTCACAATCTCTCTAGAGGCGAGCACCGCTCCCCTTGAAAACGATGGTGGCTTACGAGTCCCCAAGAGGCGAGCACCACTCCCCTTGAAAATGATGGTGGCTTACGAGTCCCCAAGAGACGAGCATCGTTCCCCTTGAAAATGAAGGTAGCTTACGAGCTCCCTAGAGGCGAGCACCGCTCCCCTTGAAAACGATGGTGGCTTACGAGTCCCTGAGAGGCGAGTGTAGACACACCGTTCTTGACATTACCGTGAGTAAATCTCATATTACACTATGATACCCCAAGCCGGCCTTCACATTTTTAATTACTCTGGTGATTTTCTATTTCTACAATTTTTTTTTACATTTTTTTGAATTTTTTTCCGTGAAAATCTTTGACGTGTCAAGATGGTTAGACGGCTTCTTCAGAAACCTCGTGCAGCGCGCACGCGGTGCCGATCTGGCCGTTTAGTTTGACGTTTTCAAATAAATCCAATCATAGAGACGTCTTATAGGTTAGACGCGCCTTTCGAGAGTCACGGTTACCCACTGAAACCACGCGTCTTCTCTACTGTCGACGGCTTTCAGCGGCGATTCGGTGGGCAGAAATGGGCGCGTCCATGGTCCCGGACGCCTCAAATAAATTACAAAAAAAATAAAAAAATAAAAAAGTATTGAGGCGTCCAAATGGTTGGATGCCTCAAAGAAATATAAAAAATAAAATAATAAAAAATATTAATGGAGGCGTCAAAGGTCCAGGACACCTCATCGAGGATCCTGGACGCCTCAATCACCTCCCCCTCTATAAATAGAGGACCCCCTCCCTCGAAGGGCGGGGGGCTTCAGATCCGACAGAGGAAGGAGAGACTCTGCCGGATCCCATTTCTAACCCGTGGGTCTTTTACAAGGGGAGGTTCTGCCGGCTCCTCGGGTGCCCGCGCTCGTGAGAGGAAGGCTAGCTCCATCCGTTCTGCTTCCACGTCATCCCCACACTGCCGAAGCTCCGCCAGATCCCGCCATCGGCACTTTCAATAAGTCATTCTCTCCCCTTCTCTTTTGTCATTTCTATCACATGCATCATCCCATCATCCGTCATCTCCTTTTATAAGGGAGATCCATTTTTATGCACGTTTGCACGATCTCGCATTCATCATAGCATTTTCCTCCTACTCGTGTCCGAGAGGGGTTTAAAAACAACACCAACCAGGTGTGTGTCTTGCCACGATTTTATTATTCTTCATCAAGGGACTAATACTACACTGCCATCTTTTCTGATCCACCTGTTATTTGTCTGTTTCTTCTTTTGCAAGGGTAACCAAGGAAAGCGTTCTCCATCGGCCTGGGCGAAGGGAGAGGAAGAAGCAACCCGCCATCTCCCACTTTTGAGGTAGGCGCGATCACTTTCTTTATTTTGGGGTCTCCGGCCCCTGGCGATCACATCATATTCTCGAGGCCGCGGAGAGTCATTTCCCGCAATGGCCGTTTAAATCTCCATCACTTATATTCTGTGTTGTTCTTATATCTGCCATATTCTCGAGGCCGCGGAGAGTCATTTCCCGCAATGGCCGTTTAAATTTCTGTCACTTATATTCTGTGCTGTTCTTATATCTGCTATATTCTCGAGGCCGTGACGAGTCATTTCCCGCAATGGCCGTTTAAATGTCTGTCACTAATATTCTGTGTTATTCTTATATCTGTTATATTCTCGAGGCCGCGGCGAGTCATTTCCCGCAATGGCCGTTTGAGTTTCTGTCACTTACATTCTATGCTTCTCATATCTGCTCATATTCTCGAGGCCGTGGCGAGTCATTTTCCGCAATGGCCGTTTAAGTTTCTGTCACTTAAATTCTACACTTTTCCCATCCCCCGAGGTCGCGGAGAGTCATTTCCCGCTATGGCCGTTTAATCCTCATATCTTGTTATACTACATATATTCCGCACATCCCGCCGGAGCAATCTCACGTGGTGGTCTCTCTCCTCTTCTCTCTTCTTTCATGTTGCAGCAAAACGATCCCCCCCGCGCTCCGCTTCGCCTCCTCCGGCATTCCGCGTGACGTCGCTCACAGATTGGTGATGACGGTGGGACCTCTTTTGCTTTCCCTTGGTGACTCTTGCAACTTCGGCACCGCCTGTGCCTCTCCACCTTTGCGCCCTCACGCGCTCCAGTTGTGCTCACAGTAGCACTTTTAGTTCCTATCCCTCGTGCACTTCGCCCCTAGTCCCTTGTGATTCATTGGGTGTTGATTATATCTTTGTTATCTCTATTGTTTTCTTATGTTCTGTATATCTGTTCAGCACTTCATTGCATGCATCCACCCCTTTTCTAGTATTTTTTCATTTTTTTTCTAAGGATCACCCTCTCTCGGTGAAGGAAGGAGTCTCTGTTCAGGAATTCCTCTCAACGGACTAGAATCTCCTCCACCGGGACCTCCGTAAGTCCCCGACAGCGAAGGATTCCCTCTTCGTTCACTGGGCTGGTTGTACCATTAAAATTCCCCAGAGTTAGTCGACCCATCCGTGGTGAGACGAGAGACCCTACTTGACACGGCGTGAAACAAAAACTAACTAGGGCCCTTATTTTTGTGTGAACTTCAGATCTGGTTAAAAACACAAAAAAATTATCAAAAATCAAAACAAAAAAGGGGCGTAAAGGCATTCACTTGTTTGATAATTTCTGTTATCTGCTTGTTGGTGTATGTTTTTGTGTTCCGGAAGAACTTTGAGCATGGCTCACAAGTCTTTTGAGGAGAACCACCCTGGTCGTGGTCAATCAGTCGAGCCGCGAGTACATGCTATGGACTCGGGTCCTTCTTATGAGCCCTCACGTGAGGTGCAGATTACCGCAGGGGACACATCCCCACCACAGGACATCTTCTCTTTGCTAGGTGTCCTCGCCAACACGGAGCTTACCTCTGAGCAGCTCTGGGCCTTCCAGGCCATTCTGAAAGGGAAATCTGTTTCTCCCAATGATGACCCGGGATCCGAGTACCGGAAAGGAACCGGCACGTCTCGAATCTCCGCCCGCCAACCCACGAGCCCGAAGACTCGGAAGGGTAGAAAGGGATGGTGTGGGAATAAAAGAGAAGCTGAAACGACCGCAGAGATAGCACAATAATCTGAAATAAAATGCACAGAATAATATAAATAAATAAACTGCTACAAGGTCCACAGAGTCTCATGTCCAAATAAAAGTACAGTCAACAGAAAGGAAAGTACAACTACACGGGGCATCCCCCGGCTCTGGCCGACTGGCGACTAACCCTAGCTAGAAGAACCACGCTGAAACTCAGCTGCACCTCTCGAAGACCCCGCTTCACCTGAAAAGTAGGGGTGAGCCTCATCTCATTGGCCCAGTAGGGATCCCGCGAATCCCCACCTTGCATGAAAAATGAGAAAGTAGAAGGCAACCCTACCTAACAGGAGTACGGTAGAACCAACAAGCTAAAGTAAATAAACGGAAAAGCCAGCTACTCTAACGGTGCAGTACTACTGAACCTCGGTCTAACCAAACTCGAGTCCACACCTGACAGTAAATAGGAGCACTACCCACCAGAAGAACGACCGGATGCGTCCCCTGACGTCTTACACCACATCACAAGTGTCTAGCTACGACGCCCTAGGCGTGAGACTCAGACACACAACAAGTACCACAACAAGGACTAGCTGGGGTCACGCTCGTCAGCGCATGTCCTGAGCCCCCAACTACGTGTGCACACACAGACCATCTGCACTAGGTCGGGTCCTCTAACTGGTTTTCCCCCCCACTGGACTCTGGTGGCAAAGGCAAGGGGCCCTACGGTAACCAGCCTAAAAACCGCCTCTCACTGGGTCTCACTCTCCACCACTCCCAGGTGGGTCCGCACCCGCGTGCGCAGGAAGCTACGACTAGTGGACAGATCACCGGAGGTGAGACTCGACTCACGGAAACCACCGGCCACACACTAACACAGACTCTCGATAACCAAATGGTAGGTACGGATGCCAGGGACACGCATGAGGTCCGACCGTCCCTCAAGTCACGCGGCACCCCTACCGAGGTAACTGATTCTACGGGGAACCTCGGGCGCCCCTGTGGCTCTCACTGGGTGCCCACGGCAACCCACGGGCCACACGCCACAATCGGGTCCAAAACTCACCCAACCGGAGGCTAAGCTACCCAAAGGAACACGGTTCGGGGGAGGAGGAAGGTCGCGCTAGGCACCCCTAGCGTGACTCTGGAGAACGCGCTAGCATGGGCTAGCGCGATCTGCCAGATCACGCTGCCCAAGGCTAGCACGTTCATGCCTGAACGCGCTAGTCTTGGATAGCGCGATCATGCGATCGTGCTACTCGTCCCTGGCGCGTTCCGAACCGCCAGAGTGGTCATCCCTTCCGATGAACGTGCCCGGACGACACGGCTCGTTCATTAAGAACGCGCCACTGGAATATAGCGCGACAACGGGCCGAGCCTGGTTCACGAAATACACCCGAAAATCATAAAACCACACCCATTCACCCCCTCTGGTGAAGGGAAAACAACGGGGAATCACCCCCCCGACGTCCTAGCATGCACCTAGAGCCCCAAATTGATCAAAAACTCCAAAAAATGATGGATCCGACGCTCAAACCCCAAGCATGAAAATGACCCTCTCGGCATGAATCAAGCCTTTCTCGGCCTCTCCACGGCCTAGAAGTCATGAGGAATGCTGTAAAAAGGTCAAGGATCCGTCCCCCTACCTTAAAGAAGCTCAAAAACCACCGGATCGTCGCCGATCGCCGAATCTTGCTCGAACATGAACTCCTCTCCCACGCACCAATGGGGGCACCGTCACGATCCTCTCGCCACCGCCGTCGTCACCGTGCCGCCACCGAGGTCCACCACCCGTCGCCGGAGGGGAAGGGGCGCCGCAAAGTCCAACGGGCAAGGGGGGTTGCAACGGTCGGCCGTGGCTCACAGGAGGAGGAAAGAAAAAGGAAAAGAAGAAAAGGGGAAAAAGAAAAGGAAAAAAAATAGGGGGGTATTTATAGAAAATCTGGAAAATCATAGAAATCCCAAAAAATAGAAAAATACACCTCCTCGATCCTTGTGACTCACCGATCGCAACGGTACAACCCTCGCCTAGGTGAACGGTCCGGTTCAGCAGCAACGAGGTTCCGAAGGGTCTGCCGAAACCCGTACACGGAAATCGAAAAACACACATAGAAAAGCCGCGGACGCACTCCGGGCCTCCGAAACAACTCCGGATCACGCCGATCCGGTCACGAAAGATGTCCGAAACAAAATTTCGGACCCAACGGAGCTGGACACTCCGCGAAACCAGATTCGGGACCCACGACGAAGGATCCGTAAGGTCCGGGACATTACATCCCTCCCCCCTTAAAGGAATCCCATCCTCGAAATTCAAGAACAAAGCACAAGAACAGGGGAAGACTCACGCAAACAAATAAGGATACGGCTCCCGCATCTCATCCTCGCGCTCCCAAGACACCTCACTGCCAGAATGACGCTGCCAGACCACCTTGACCAGAGGAATAACCTTGTTCTGCAGGCGCTGCTCTCGCTGATCCTCAATGCGAACAGGAAACTCCGGAAGGGACAGATCTGGGGTCACCTCAGGCCAAACGGCATTCTCGAGAACATGGGAATCATCGGGCATGTACTTCCGAAGCATCGACACGTGGAACACATCATGCACGGCGGAAAGCTCCGGAGGTAGCTACAACCGATAAGCAACTTCCCCAACACGCTCAACGATGGGAAAGGGACCAATGTAGCGGGGACTCAGCTTCCCGCGCGTACCGAAACGCATCACACCCTTCATGGGAGAAACTCTCAAGAAAACTCAGTCTCCCAGAGCAAAGCTGAGAGGTCGCCTCCTCCGATCGGCATAACTCTTCTGTCGGCTCTGAGCCGTCAACATCTTCTGCCGAACGAGATGCACCACCTCAACACACTGCTGCACCAAATCTGGTCCGGTCAGGGCACACTCGCCCACCTCGAACCAATCAAGCGAAGTCCGACAAGGTCGCCCATACAACGCCTCATAGGGAGCCATACCGATACTCGAATGCTAGCTGTTGTTATAGGCAAACTCCACGAATGACAGATGGTGGGTCCAACTCCCTTGCCATTCTAAGCAACACGCTCGCAGCATGTCCTCCAAAGGCTGGATGGTCTGCTCAGACTGACCATCCGACTGAGGATGATAGGCCGAGCTAAATGCCAACTCGGTGCCTAGAGCCTTCTGGAAGCTCCTCCAGAATCCAGAAGTGAAACGGGGATCACGATCCGACACAATGGAGATGGTAACTCCATGCAACGGAACAATCCGCTCCACATACAGACGAGCCAAATGCTGTACGCTCCAACTGACCTTGACCGGTAGCAATCGTGCCGTCTTCGTCAGTCTATCCACTAGCAACCAGATACTATCCTCCCCACCGGACGTTCTCGGCAATCCAACCACAAAATCAGTGGTCACGTGGTCCCACTTCCAAGCAGGAACATCCAAGGGCTGAAGTGTGCCACCTGGTCGCTGGTGCTCAGCCTTCACCTGCTGACAGGTCAAACACCTGGCCACAAATTCCGCCACATCTCTCTTCATGCCTGGCCACAAAAACTGCCTCTTCTGGTTCTGGTACATCTTGGCCGATCTGGGGTGCACGGCATACCGACTCCCGTGAGCCTCGCGCAATACCGTACACCGCACCTGCTCCTCGGCCGGAACGTACAATCTACCTCTGAAACTCACAGCTCCATCCTCACCAAACTCCCCCTCGGCCATCGACATAATACGAGGTAGCTCGGGGTCCGCTCGCTGAGCCTCAGTCACCTGTCGACGCACCGCGGGCATGACAGTCAGACTCGCAAGGACAGTCGAACCCTGGTCCTGCGGGACCTTGAGCCTAAAAGTCATGGTCGGACCTGATCCCAAAGCTTCCATTTCCTCAACAACATCCGACTGACCGTTACCCTCCTACTTAGAGCATCAGCCACGACATTCATCTTACCAGGCTGATAAGACAGAGTGAAGTCATAATCCTTCATATACTCCATCCACCTCCTCTGCCTGAGGTTAAGGTCCTTCTGCGTGAACACATACCTCAAACTCTGATGGTCAGTGAAAAGCTCAAACCTCTCGCCGTAGAAATAATGCCTCCAGATCTTTAGATCCAAAATCACCGCTGCCAACTCAAGATCATGAGTAGTGTAGTTCACCTCATGTGGCTTCAACTGTCGCGACGCATACGCCACAACTCTCCCATGCTGCATCAACACAGCACCGAGACCTACCCCGGAAGCATCCGTACATACCACGAAACCACCCGAGCCAGAGGGCAACACCAAAACCGGAGCAGTGGTAAGCAACCTCTTCAGCTCCACGAGGCTCCGCTCACACTCCTCCGTCCAGACAAACGGCACCTCCTTCCGCGTAAGCCTGGTCATCGGGGCTGCAATACGAGAAAAATTCTGAATAAACCGTCGATAATAGCCCTAAGCCCCAAGAAACTCCGAATCTCCGTCACAGAACTCGGCCTCGGCCACTGCACCACAGCCTCGACCTTAGCCGGGTCCACGGAAACACCATCACCAGAAATCACGTGCCCCAAAAAGTGCACCTCACGAAGCCAGAACTCGCAGTTACTGAGCTTCGCATACAACTGGTGATCACGAAGGGTCTGCAACACTTCCCTCAAATGCTGTACATGCTCCTCAGCAAACCGCGAATACACAAGGATGTCGTCCACAAACACGACCACGAACTGGTCCAAGTACGGACGAAACACCCTATGCATCAAATCCATGAATGCTGCTGGGGCATTGGTGAGCCCGAACGGCATCACCAAGAACTCATAATGCCCACACCTCGACCGAAATGCTGTCTTCTCCACATCCGACTCTCGAATCCGTAGATGATAGTAACCCGATCTTAAATCGATTCTCGAAAACACTCAGGCCGACTGCAGCTGATCGAACAAGTCGTCAATCCAAGGCAACAGATACTTGTTCTTAACAGTCGCCTTGTTCAACTGACGGTAGTCGATGCACAGCCTCAAACTACCATCCTTCTTCTTCACAAACAGCACCGGCGCACCCCACGGGGAATAACTAGGACGAATATACCCCTTGGTGAGCAACTGCTGCAACTGCTCCTTCAGCTCTCGCAACTCAGCAGGCGCCATCCGATAAGGGGCTTTCGACATAGGCGACGTACCCGGCACCACCTCAATCACGAAATCAATCTCTCGCTGCGGTGGCAAGCCTAGTAGCTCCTCAGGAAAAACATCGGGAAACTCACACACGACAGGAATGTCCTCCACCTCAAGACACTGCCGATCACTCAAAACCACGGATGCGAGAAAGCACTGAGAAACCGCATCAAGCAAGCTACACGCACGGATAGCCGAAATAAGCAAGCGGGAAGAGGAAGACCGAATACCTTGAAAATAGAAGGTGGGTCCGCGAAGCTTTCGGAAGTAGACCTTCTTCGAGCCGCAATCCACCAAGGCATGATGAGCCTCGAGCCAATCCATGCCCAAAATCACATCGAAGTCCTGAAGCGGTAACGCATAGAGTCTTGCCGACAAACTCCGCCCTTCCACCCACACAGGTACCTTCTCGAAGTAGTACAGGGTGATCATGAAGTCACATGTAGGCAACTCTACCACCATGTCACAGGACACCTCAGTCACTGGGTCCTCCACACTCTGAGCAAAATCCTCCGAGATGAACGAATGAGAAGCACCTGAATCAAATAAAACACGAGCCGCACAACCCAAAATCGAGAGAGTACCTTCCACCTAATGCGACGCCTCAGCCTCTGCCCTGGTCATGTGAGTCACTCTGCCTCGGGATCTCTGCCTCCCTATGGTAGCTGACCATGACAACTGAGGAAACTGTCCCTGCTGTTGGTACTGCGACGGCTGTGATGATAACTGCTGGGGCTGAAACTGCTGCTGCTCCTGAAACTCGTGCGGCTGGCTCGGTCTCTGCGGACAGTTACGTGCCATGTGCCCTGGCTGGTCACACCTGAAGCAAATCACGGGCGCTGAACACGGTCTGCCTGGATGAGAACCACTGCACCTAGGACAACCGCCCCGCGAACCAGTCATCGAACCCTGGCGCTGAAAAGCCACCAGCTGCTGAACACTGCCCAACGACTCCTGCTTCGACTCCTTACGATCCTGACGCCTCTTACCAAAACCAGCTTCCTTAAGCAGCTTCTTAAGCTTCGACTTGAAGGATGACCCTGGCGCAGGAGCCACAGACTGTGTTGCCACTTATCCACCTGATGAGAGCTAGACGGTACACTGCTGATGCATCCCTAACGGCTGGTTGAAATCTGCATGCGCCTGACTAGCACTGCCCTGCCCTCGAACCATCTGCAAGTCTCTCTCCAGCGCCACTACTGCCTTACATGCCGCATCCAAAGTGGTCAACCCCGACGCAAGAAGATGATGCCTCAACTCTAGCCTCAGGCCACCCACAAACTGATCGGTCTTCACCTCCTCATCTGCCATGATATGAGGAGCATAACGGCCCAACTCGATAAACCTGGCACGGTACTGCATCACCGTCATGTCACCCTGGGTCAGCTCCATAAACTCACGCAACCTCTGCGACCTGACAAAGGACAGATAGAAGGCACGCTCGAAAGCCGTGATGAACTCCTGCCACGCAATCTGCCAAAGAGGACGAGACTGGAACACTGAACCCCACTCTGACGTCCACCAAGTACGGGCCGCTCCCTGAAGATGATGAGTAGCCAATGCCACCTTCTCCTCCTCAGGACACTCCATCGCACTGAAAATCCTCCGAACATCATCCAGCCACTCTCTGGCCACCTCAGGATCTGGCTGCCCACTGAAAGTAGGAGGCTGGAACAGCAAAAACTCCTTCAACACGCGACCATGACCACCACGAGCCTGGCCCTCACCAGCATCGCCGCCCTGCTGCTGGCCTCCCTGCTGCTGTTGAAACGCATACTCAAACATACCTCGGAAGAAATTGTCCATCCCCGAAGCTCTTGCATCTCCAGCTACACCCTCGGAAACTGAAGCCCTGCTCTGCTCCTTCGGACCACCGCTAGACTCTCCCTGCTGGAGACGAGCCCTCCTCCGTGGTGCCATAACGCACCTGGCATCAAGAAAACAAGCACAAATCAATAAAACACGCGCAACCCTAAGCCAGTCGCCGACTGTACAGGACATTCATGGACCTTCTGGACCACCGCAATTCATTTCAAATTCCGATGTACCTCCACAACCTACGCTCTGATACCAACTGTGACGACCCGGGATCCGAGTACCGGAAAGGAACTGGCACGTCTTGAATCTCAGCCCGCCAACCCACGAGCTCGAAGACTCGGAAGGGTAGAAAGGGATGGTGTGGGAATACAAGAGAAGCTGAAATGACCACAGAGATAGCACAATAATCTGAAATAAAATGCACAGAATAATATAAATAAATAAACTACTACAAGGTCCATAGAGTCTCATGTCCAAATAAAAGTACAGTCAACAGAAAGGAAAGTACAACTACACGGGGCATCCCCCGGCGTACAACTACACGGGGCATCCCCCGGCTCTGGCAGACTGGCGACTAACCCTGGCTAGAAGAACCACGCTGAAACTCGGCCGCGCCTCTCGAAGACCTCGCCTCACCTGAAAAGTAGGGGTGAGCCTTATTTCATTGGCCCAGTAGGGATCTCGCGAATCCCCACCTCGCACGAAAAATGAGAAAGCAGAAGGCAACCCTACCTAATAGGAGTACGGTAGAACCAACAAGCTAAAGTAAATAAACAGAAAAGCTAGCTACTCTAACGGTACAGTACTACTGAACCTCGGTCTAACCAAACTCGAGTCCACACCTGACAGTAAATAGGAGCACTACCCACCAGAAGAACGACCGGATGCGTCCCCTGACGTCTTACGCCGCGTCACAAGTGTCTAGCTACGACGCCCTAGGCGTGAGACTCAGACACACAACAAGTACCACAACAAGGACTAGCTGGGGTCATGCTCGTCAGCACGCGTCCTGAGCCCCCAACTATGTGTGCACACACAGACCATCTGCTCTAGGTCGGGTCCTCTAGCTGGTTCCCCCCCCCCCACCGGACTCTTGTGGCAAAGGCAATGGGCCCTACGGTAACCAGCCTAAAAACTGCCTCTCACTGGGTATCGCTCTCCACCACTCCCAGGTGGGTCCGCACCCGTGTGCGCAGGAAGCTACGACTAGTGGACAGATCACCGGACGTGAGACTCGACTCACGGAAACCACCGGCCACACACTAACACAGACTCTCGATAACCAAATGGTAGGTACGGATGCCAGGGACAGGCATGAGGTCCGACCGTCCCTCAAGTCACGCGGCACCCCTACCGAGGTAACTGATTCTCCGGGGAACCTCGGGCGCCCCTGTGGCTCTCTCTGGGTGCCCACGGCAACCCTCGGGCCACACGCCACAACCGGGTCCAAAACTCACCCAACCGGAGGCTAAGATACCCAAAGGAACACGGTTCGGGGGAGGAGGAAGGTCGTGCTAGGCACCCCTAGCGCGACTCTGGAGAACGCGCTAGCATGGGCTAGCGTGATCTGCCAGATCGCGCTGCCCAAGGCTAGCGCGTTCACGCCTGAACGCGCTAGTCTTGGATAGCGCGATCATGCGATCGCGCTACTCGTCCCTGGCGCGTTCCGAACCGCCAGAGCGGTCATCCCTTCCGATGAACACACCCGGACGACATGATGCGTTCATTAAGAACGTGCCACTGGAATATAGCGCGACAACGGGCCGAGCCCGGTTCACGAAATACGCCCAGAAATCATAAAACCACGCCCATTCACCCCCTCTGGCGAGGGGCAAACAACGGGGAATCACCCCCCGACGTCCTAGCATGCACCTAGAGCCCCAAATCGATCAAAAACTCCAAAAAAATGATGGATCCGGCGCTCAAACCCCAAGCATGAAAATGACCCCCCCGGCATGAATCAAGCCCCTCTCGGCCTCTCCACGGCCTAGAAGTCATGAGGAATGCTGTAAAGAGGTCAAGGATCCGTCCCCCTACCTTAAAGAAGCTCAAAAACCACCGGATCACCGCCGATCGCCGAATCTTGCTCGAACACGAACTCCTCTCCCACGCACCAATGGGGGCACCGTCACGATCCTCTCGCCACCGCTGTCGTCACCGCGCCGCCACCGAGGTCCACCACCCGTCGTCGGAGGGGAAGGGGCGCCGCGAAGTCCAATGGGCAAGGGGGGTTGCAACGGTCGGCCGTGGCTCACGGGAGGAGGAAAGAAAAAGGAAAAGAAGAAAAGGGGAAAAAGAAAAGGAAAAAAATAGGGGATATTTATAGAAAATTTAGAAAATCAAAAAAATCCCAAAAAATATAAAAATACACCTCCTCGATCCTTGTGGCTCACCGATCGCAACGGTACAACCCTCGCCTAGGTGAACGGTCCGGTTCACCAGCAACGAGGTTTCGAAGGGTCTGCCGAAACCCGTACATGGAAATAGGAAAACTCACACGGAAAAGCCGCGGACGCACTCCGGGCCTCCAAAATAACTCCGGATCGCGCTGATCCGGTCACGAAAGATGTCCGAAACAAAATTTCGGACCCAACGGAGCCCGACACTCCGCGAAACCAGATCCGGGACCCACGACGAAGGATCCGTAAGGTTCGGGACATTACACTTCCGCCCCCCAGGAGTCAACTCCAGCCAGCGCACCCCTCCAAGAGTCGGTGCAGGCTATCCCATCTCCTTCACTGGCGCAAGCCATCCAGTCTTCCTCGCTTCAAGGGCAGGCGAGCCAACAACCACCCTCATTCCAATTCCCTTCACAATCTCAAACCCCTGCTGTTCCCCACACACCGCTCCAGCCAGGGCCAACTGCCGGCTGCCCGGCAGCTCCCTCCCATTCGGGGTTTCCTCCTCTAGTCTCCGGGAGACATTTTCCTCCCCAGTGGCAGGTGCCACTTTCACCTCCCGAGGAGCTTGCCCAATCGCTCCTCAACAGGTTCAATAGAATGGACGAACACTTTCAGAATTTGAAGAAAATGGTGGACGTGAAATCCACCCCGGTGGTTGCTTTGCCAATTTGCCAGTGATCCATCTTCCTCCCTCCGAAATGCCTACGTACCGCAGGTACAATGGAACTGGCAACCCCTTTATTCACCTCAAGGATTTCATGTATGAATCCTCCTATTGGAAAAATGACCAGAGATCCCTGGCATACCTCTTTCGGAGATCATTGGATGGTCCTACGCTAGAGTGGTTCTATTCTTTGGTGCCCGGCGAGGTCGAGAACTTTGATACGGTGCAAAGAAGATTCTTGCAAAAGTATCGGGATAGGGTCGGTCCCTCTCTTTCCATTACCAACCTAGTGGCCGAGAAAATGAAGCCCGACGAAGATTTTGTCCGCTATGCCGACAGATGGAGGTCCCTGGCAGAAAGGATAAGAGATACCCTCTCAGAGTTTGAACAAGTAAAGATGATTGTGTCCAATGCAACCCCACAGTTCAGGCACGTCCTGGCCATGAACAAGCTTACCACAATGGAAGAGCTCTATGAAAGGGCCCGGTATATCCAGACCCAGTTAAAAGACTCCCCCATTATGCACATGTTTGAGCCGCCGAAGCCCAAGGTGGTCAGAAAGACAGGCACTGGTGGAGCAACAGAAGGGGTTGTGACAAATGAGCAGGTGAGTGCAGTCAACAATGCCAACTATGCACTCAACCCAAGGCCTCCACAAATGCCCCGACTTCCCCTCCAATAAGGTCCTTTCCCCTCTCATCCTCCACCCCAAAACAATCCACCCCAGAATAATATGCCTCAACCACTTCAACCCCAGCAACAACCCCGACCCCAACAACAACAACCGCCACCTCAGTACCACCAAGTTCCACCCCCAGGGAATTTTGGCCCCCCACAACAACAAAGGAGGCCGATTGGGCCAAAGAGAGCCTATTACCCACCATTGCCAAAAACTCTGGCAGATATTTTCAACGCCCTCATGGCCTCAAACACACTCATCCTACCCAGGGAAAGGCTTGCGTGGCCCCCGAATGTTGATACCTCCAGATACTGCGTCTATCACAGGCAGCCAGACACATAGTAGAGAACTACTTTCAGTTTAAAGATTACATTTACGATATGAATGATGAAGGCGGAATTGACTGGGATGAAATGAGGCGATACATCACCACTCTTAAAGCCAAGAGACCTCCTCCTAGGCCACAGTTCCAGCCACAACAGCAACTTCAACAGCAGCCACAGCAACAACCACAACAACAACAACAGCCTCATCAGGCACAACAACAACAGCAGCCCAACATGGGCATAATCCAGAATCCATTGCTAGAGCACCAACAGCCCAATCACCAGGTCAACCCCATCTCCTCCTTCTCGGAAGTCGGGAGAGAGCAGGTGTGTCACCCAGACAGTACCTCTATTCTTGCTACTGCCAACCCTACCGTCATGCAACCCCCTCGCCTTGCCCGGGTAGCACCTCTCTCTCATCAACCCTCATTACAACCTATGGTGCCGCCTTCACCATTCCCACTACCATTACGTCCTCTCATTCGCACCCCCCATTAACTCACCAACGACCTATCGGCCAACACCCTCCACTATGCCCTCACACCCTCTCATCTTCTCTCACTCCTCCATTTTGCCATCCACCTCTACTGCATCTGCCCCTATGCCTTCCAAACCTCTTATCATCCGTCAACCATACGTGACCCCGCCTGTCTCCACCATACCTCCACCAATGCCTTCAAAACCACTCATCACCCACCATCCATCTCAAAACCATTACCCACCTCAAGCCTTATCCACTTCCACTTTGCCTCTACCTCCACCTTCCAAACCCCTTATCCTTCATAGCCCATATGATATCCCCTCTACCTCCACCATGCCTCCACCGAACAAACACCTCATCAGAATCCCTGCTCCCATTGTTACTTCGGCTTCATCAACCATTTCTCCACCGCTACCCCTCAAACCTCTGTTAAAACCCGTAGCTACCCCCATAGAGGTACAAAAGCCGCATGCAATGGTGCTCCGGAGTGGAAAGATTTTCCACAGAGTTATTTCTCAGAATAGTCAGAACCCCGATCAGGCTTAGTCAGAGAAGGACAATGGAGAACAGCTAGAAAAATCCATCCTAGGAACATAGTATGATTTGTTGAAACACTTGGACAAGATGCCTGCTCGGATCTCCATCCTTGAGTTGCTTCAGAGATCCACATCCTATCAGGCAGCCTTAATGGAATATCTTCAAAAGGTCATGGTGAATGAGGACCTTCCTGTAGAGAAGATTTCGGCCGTTCTGATGCCAACAGACACACAACCGGCTATTGTGTTCCACAACCACGAGCTTGCCCCCAAGGAAGCTCGAAAATATGCATTGTGTGTTTCGATAAAAATCAATGGAGTGTCCATACACCCGTGTTTGGTGGACACAATTGCATCCATAAATGTGATCTCCATGAGCACCCTTCAGTTATGCGGAGTCAGTGAGGAACACATAAGACCTTCCTCGATCACAGTCACAGCTTATGACAACAGTAAAAGACCATCACAAGAAACGATTATCCTAAAGGCAGAATTAGGCCATGCGTCAGTCTCTACAGAATTCCATGTCCTCGACATGGATCCCACATTCAAGGCTATACTGGGTCGCCCCTATATCGAAGTCATGGATGCTGTACCCTCCACCAACCACCAATGCCTAAAGTTCCCATACAATGAGAGAATTATTAAAGTGGTCTGCACACCTTTCCTTCATACAGTGGATGCTGTTAACATCTCTTTGTCATCTGTTTGGCCATCTCATTGGCCCATATTATCACTGCAGGATGTGTATGACCCGTCCCGCATTCCGCTAACACCAAAGAAGCCACCTTCAATACCGATGTCACGTCTCTCTTCCCATTCTAAAGGATGGGAGATAATGAGGAATATCGGCTATCAATAAGGCAAAGGCTTGGACGCGCAATTACAAGGAACGCTGAAGCCACCAAAGGAAAAAAGATTAGGCCACAAGTTTTGATGGGAATCGACGCCGAGCATTAACTTTTATTTTTACATTTGAGTCCTTTTATTTACTTTTATATCCTTGGGAAAGTATATGTACAATTGTAAGGCTTTGTAAGCTAATGTGTCATTCCCTAGGATTGTGTGGGTTTTTGTGCAAATGTGTAGTAGGTCCAGTTAGGGGGTCCCCTCCCCTTCCCCATTGGTCCACCTCATCCATGTGGGGCTGGTCAACCATCCTAGGTGGCCATCTAGAAGGTTTGAATGCTAATTGACAACATGGGAGACAAAGGGGTTAAAATTTCAAAGGTTGGCCACCTACCTTACCTACCAAGTCAAAGGAGTGCTCCATTCATATGTAATTTATTTTTTTTTGAGTTTTGACCACATGGGGGAAGAAAATGACTTATTTCCCATGAAATTCCCAGCCCCCCCACCCCTTGCCATTTTCTATATAAGCCTATGTATAGTGTCATTAGAGATTAATGAAGAAATGAAGAGAAAATTGTTAGAAAATCAAGAGTGTTCTTGAGCCCTTCCTCTCTCCCTCTGGTTCCTCTCCTCCAACCTCCAGTTCTAGAGTGATTTCATCTTCTATCATCCCCTCTTCACCTCCGGTGATCCTCTGTGCCGCCGCCGCCGCCGTTCGTGCCGCCATCGAGCCGCCTCTGCAGTTCTATCTTCATCCGACCACAGCAGCTTCCACGAATTGTCTGTCTCAGCCACGAGCTTGGATTGATCTGAATTTTTTATGGTGTTTTCAGCCCTTGCATCTCAAGATCTACCTAAATTTTCACACCATAATTCCCTCGTTTAGTATTTTTACATTTTCGTCCAATCTGTCATCCCAGATCTGCCAGGTTTCTATCTACAGTGACAGAACCTCAGAGTTCTCCCCCTCCGACCATCTTTTTGATTTGTTCAAACCCTCCCAATTTTACTGGGAGTTTTGTCCATCACCCCCTACCTCCACAAATTTTCTTAATTTTTTATCAGCCTTCTATCTATTTTTAGAAATTCGTGTTCTTCCTCTGATACAGTATTTTTAGTCAGAACCCAGATCCGACCACTCTCCACTTCAAAAATCCGAAAATATCACCACCACCTCTAAATCCAGATCCAAAAATAGTCCTAGTTTTTTGTTCTATTTCCTACAACCTTGTTGAAGAACACATCTTCAAATTCGGACATCTACTTCATTGTCAAAGGCAATCAACAAGAAAGTTGTCTGCAGATCTGAGTCTTCGGTTACTGTACAACAGCAGCATATAAAATTCGCCAACACAAAGTACAAATCTGGTGAATTTTTCTGAAGGCCACTAGATTGTAGTACTTCTAAGCAGCTTTCCAACGGCTCTGATCTCGTCACATTCCGACACCGGTGCTGATCGCAGCGTCCGTTGTCGCCGGAGCGCGCGCTGAAATACAGAACCGGCAGATTTTCGATCGGTTTTTCCGACCGGTGCCGAACGGAGCCGCCCGGCCTCCGGCCGGCGAACCAGCGTGCCGCCAGCCCGGGGAGCGCTTCTCCATGTGTCTCCTCTACAGCGGTACCACCGGGTCCCACACGGCCCCTCCGGATAGCACGTGGGCCCCACGGTCGTGAACACGCGTGTAGCCGAATCAACACCCGAAGCTGCCCGTCAACCCGAATTCGGTCCTCCCGGGCCCATTTGTATAGCCCTTTACCTCCCTACGTGGAGTGGGCATGTTCCCATTGCTGTAATTATTGTGTGTTAAGTTTCCCGGGAGTACGAGTTTTCGGCCAGGTCCGTCTTCCCCACGCCGAGCGCGTGGAGGTATCGCATTCGCTCCCTTACTTGGCATTTTGCTTAATTTCATATATGCTTGTTTATGCCGCTGCTAGAGAGCATGATAGGGTAATTAGCTCGCTTTCTATTTATATCACCGCAGCTGCGAGAGAGAGCGTTACCGTCCCGTGACCCGATCCGGGCACACGAGAGAGCTGATCACCCTAGCTCATTGCCGGTTTCTCAACCGCGCACGTCCAACGCTTCCCTCGTTAAGGGACAGTCACGAGCTTGTCGTGTCTGGTCTCGTCCCGCATCAATATGGTATCAGAGCCAAGTTGAGTCTAGGGTGTCAAAAAAAAAGAGTGTCATTTATGTCTAGTCATTAGTCATTGTCTAAGTCATGTTTAGGGTCATCATTGTTTTAAAACAAAAAAAAAGTGTCTTTTGCATTGCATCCCAATAACCCGGTATATCAACAGGTGTTGCTCGAACGTTAGGCTATGCCTATCGGGAAGGCCGCACACTTGCGCGAGTGGTCTTTGGATCGGTTATCTCCGCCACGTACCGAGTCTTGGTCGTCATGTCTAGGGTTGTAGTCCATTGTCTAGTTGGTTTATATACTAGTGTCGGCATGCCCACCCACTAGTCCCCAATCACCCATGGATTCCCAAACTCCCGGATGGTGGCGATACTATCTCAAATGGAAGGACCACCCGAACCACCCCACGAGGCCCAAAACCCGGGACTTCTACGGGTCCGATGACCCGAGTGTCTACCTAGAATGGGAAGCCATTATGGACGATTACTTCGAGGTGTACATTATGTACGGGCCCATGCAAGTCGATGTTGCCAAAATGCGACTTTTTGGTGAAGCCGCCGCAACTTGGAGGAACATCAAATATTGGAGGGAGGATAGGAATATAAGGCCCATCGAGTCATGGTGGGAAATGAAGAGAGCGCTTAGGAGGGCCTACTTGCCCCGCCCACCTACCTCCAACCACGGAGGTCATACCACTCACCCACCCCACCAACTCACCCACAACCAAGTGGGCCACACCGCTACCCAATCCCACCCCTTCACCGCCGTCCAAGCCCAACAAAGCGACCCCAATCTAGTGGCCCACCCAAGCACCTCCAACCAACCTCCCCTTGGCACCCCCATCCCAACCCACTCAAGTACCTCCAACCGAGTGGAAGCCCCGCTTATAGCCGAGCCTAGGACCACACCTAGGTCGAGGGACGAGGAGCGAGTCCACCCCAAGGTCCCTACTCCAACCTGCTCCTTTGAGGAATGCAAGAAAATGATTTCGGATTTGTTGGAAAGGATAAGTGCTTCTTCACCTCTCGTAGGTGGTCCATCACCACCCGCTCCTTCCGAACTCTATTCGGAACCTTCTTCTTTGGAGCTACCAAAGTCCGAGCCACCCGTGTTTCTTACGGGAACACTTTACATAGCCGAGCCACTTCTTAGTTGGCTCAAGGATGGCATGGTCCCACATCTCTTCCCGTTCATGGACCCCACCTTACCTTTAGTGCCAGTCAACTCATTCCATACCACATTTCGGTCTAGTCACCATGTTGACACGTTAGACGATCTTGTCATGGGATTAGATTCACAATGGAAGTTGACGCACGTACTGGCCCGAGGCTTTGACCAACCCGCTAGTCTTATCTTCACCCATCCGGCCTTAGGGTCTATTACCTTCGAGTGCACCGTGGGTTGTGTCACCACGGAGGTCCTCTTACTCCTCCCCTTACCGGATGAGCCCGAATTCATACCCTTTTGTCCGAGGGAGGAATCATACATCTTGCCTACGATCCCCGTCCCACCCGTTACAATTCAAGAAGGTGACTACCCACACCTTCAAAACTTCTACATGTGGGACCGTGACTTGTGGGAACCCACCACAAGGGGTCATACCTCCTTTGACCCTTTTGACCCCTTCACTATTAGGCTTCCCGAGTTACCACCCGTACTCCCCTTCTTCAAGGAAGCCCACTTTTATGCCCCTTCCCCTCGGGATGGGCCATCTACATCCACCAACCCCGACCCACCTACACCCGGCCCTTCTAAACCACCCGAGTCGCCCACATTCAAAAGACCATCCACGCATAACCACACCCGACGTATAGGTGTTCCCCATGCCATCCATTCCCAATTGCACCACATGCATGCATGGCACATATTCGGGTGTCCTGGTCCGCCGTCACCCATGTACGGGTCGGACTAACATTAGGTGTGTCTAGGGTCATAGATGAGTCCGTGTGTTTTCCTTGTGTGGTTTGTTTTGTGTGATTTGTTTACATGGTTTGTGTATCGTTTGTTTGTCTGCATGTGTCTTGTGCAAGCTCGTTGTCGTTCTATTATGAGTAAGAGGCGAGTGGACTCATTCGATGAGTATGGGATCGGTTCTACATCTATACCCGGATCAGTCACCTACAGGGACTCAGTGGTGATTCCTAGTGAGTCTTCGAGCCGCCTCCTCCCCTTTTGAGAGTGACCCACCCGGAGTGTCCACCTTTAGCCCATAGCAGTTCGCATATCGAGTATATATGGAATGAGCAGGTGACGATCACTTGGAGCGGAGCATACCCGCGCTACTTGGCACGGTGACGGATCCGCTGGAGTACTCGAGCATCCATACCCGTACTCGACGGGGTCGAGTTCCTCCCACCCGGGGAGAGTTGATGGGAATCGACGCCGAGCATTAACTTTTATTTTTACATTTGAGTCCTTTTATTTATTTTTATATCCTTGGGAAAGTATATGTACAATTGTAAGGCTTTGTAAGCCAATGTGTCATTCCCTAGGATTGTGTGAGTTTTTGTGCAAATGTATAGTAGGTCCAGTTAGGGGGCCCCCTCCCCTTCCCCATTGGTCCACCTCATCCATGTGGGGCTGGTCAACCATCCTAGGTGGCCATCTAGAAGGTTTGAATGCTAATTGACCACATGGGAGACAAAGGGGTTAAAATTTCAAAGGTTGGCCACCTACCTTACCTACCAAGTCAAAGGAGTGCTCCATTCATATGTAATTTATTTTTTTTTTAGTTTTGACCACATGGGGGAAGAAAATGACTTATTTCCCATGAAATTCCCAGCCCCCCACCCCTTGCCATTTTCTATATAAGCCTATGTATAGTGTCATTAGAGATTAATGAAGAAATGAAGAGAAAATTGTTAGAAAATCAAGAGTGTTCTTGAGCCCTTCCTCTCTCCCTCTGGTTCCTCTCCTCCAACCTCCAGTTCTACAGTGATTTCATCTTCTATCATCCCCTCTTCACCTCCGGTGATCCTCTGTGCCGCCGCCGCCGCCGTTCGTGCCGCCATCGAGCCGCCTCTGCAGTTCTATCTTCATCCGACCACAGCAGCTTCCACGAATTGTCTGTCTCAGCCACGAGCTTGGATTGATCTGAATTTTTTATGGTGTTTTCAGCCCTTGCATCTCAAGATCCACCTAAATTTTCACACCAAAATTCCCTCGTTAATATTTTTACATTTTCCTCCAATCTGTCATCCTAGATCTGCCAGGTTTTTGTCTACAGTGACAGAAACTCTGAGTTCTCCCCCTCCGACCATCTTTTTGATTTGTTCAAACCTTCCTAATTTTACTGGGAGTTCTGTCCATCACCCCCTACCTCCAAAAAGTTTCTTAATTTTTTATCAGCCTACTATCTATTTTTAGAAATTCGTGTTCTTCCTCTGATACAGTGTTTTTAGTCAGAACCCAGATCCGACCACCCTTCACTTCAAAAATCCGAAAAAATCACCACCACCTCTAAATCCAGATCCAAAAATAGTCCTAGTTTCCTTGTTCGATTTCCTACAACCTTGTTGAAGAACACATCTTCAAATTCGGACATCTACTTCACGGTCAAAGGCAATCAACAAGAAAGTTGTCTGCAGATCTGAGTCTTCGGTTACTGTACAACAGCAGCATATAAAATTCGCCAACACAAAGTAAAAATCTGGTGAATTTTTCTGAAGGCCACTAGATTGTAGTACTTCTAAGCAGCTTTCCAACGGCTCTGATCTCGTCGCATTTCGACACCGGTGCTGATCGCAGCGTCCCTTCTCGCCGGAGCGCGCGTTGAAATACAGAACCGGCAGATTTCCGATCGGTTTTTCCGACCGGTGCCGAACGGAGCCGCCCGGCCTCCGGCCGGCGAACCAGCGTGCCGCCAGCCCGGGGAGCGCTTCTCCATGTGTCTCCACTACAGCGGTACCACCAGGTCCCACACGGCCCCTCCGGATAGCACGTGGGACCCACGGTCGTGAACACGCGTGTAGCCGAATCAACACCCGAAGCTGCCCGTCAACCCGAATTCGGTCCTCCCGGGCCCATTTGTATAGCCCGTTACCTCCCTGCGTGGAGTGAGCATGTTCCCATTGCTGTAATTATTGTGTGTTAAGTTTCCTGGGAGTACGAGTTTTCGGCCAGGTCCGTCTTCCCCACGCCGAGCGCGTGGAGGTATCGCATTCGCTCCCTTACTTGGCATTTTGCTTAATTTCATATATGCTTGTTTATGCCGCTACTAGAGAGCATGATAGGGTAATTAGCTCACTTTCTATTTATATCACCACTGCTGCGAGAGATAGCGTTACCGTCCCGTGACCCGATCCGGGCACACGAGAGAGCCGATCACCCTAGCTCATTGCCGGTTTCTCAACCGCGCACGTCCAACGCTTCCCTCGTTAAGGGACAGCCACGGGCTTGTCGTGTCTGGTCTCGTCCCGCATCAATATGGTATCAGAGCCAAGTTGAGTCTAGGGTGTCAAAAAAAAAGAGTGTCATTTATGTCTAGTCATTAGTCATTGTCTAAGTCGTGTTTAGGGTCATCATTATTTTAAAACAAAAAAAAAAGTGTCTTTTGCATCGCATCCCAATAACCCGGTATATCAAAAGGTGTTGCCCGAACGTTAGGCTACGCCTATCGGGAAGGCCGCACACTTGCGCGAGTGGTCTTCGGATCGGTTATCTCCGCCACGTACCGAGTCTTGGTCGTCATGTCTAGGGTTGTAGTCCATTGTCTAGTTGGTTTATCTACTAGTGTCGGCATGCCCACCCACTAGTCCCCAATCACCCATGGATTCCCAAACTCCCGGATGGTGGCGATACTATCTCAAATGGAAGGACCACCCGAACCACCCCACGAGGCTCGAAACCCGGGACTTGTACGGGTCCGATGACCCGAGTGTCTACCTAGAATGGGAAGCCATTATGGACGATTACTTCGAGGTGTACATTATGTACGGGCCCATGCAAGTCGATGTTGCCAAAATGTGACTTTTTGGTGAAGCCGCCGCAACTTGGAGGAACATCAAATACTGGAGGGAGGATAGGAATCTAAGGCCCATCGAGTCATGGTGGGAAATGAAGAGAGCGCTTAGGAGGGCCTACTTGCCCCGCCCACCTACCTCCAACCACGGAGGTCATACCACTCACCCACCCCACCAACTCACCCACAACCAAGTGGGCCATACCGCTACCCAATCCCACCCCTTCACCGCCGTCCAAGCCCAACAAAGTGACCCCAATCTAGTGGCCCGCCCAAGCACCTCCAACCAACCTCCCCTTGGCACCCCCATCCCAACCCACTCAAGTACCTCCAACCGAGTGGAAGCCCCACTTATAGCCGAGCCTAGGACCACACCTAGGTCGAGGGACGAGGAGCGAGTCCACCCCAAGGTCCCTACTCCAACCCGCTCCTTTGAGGAATGCAAGAAAATGATTTCAGATTTGTTGGAAAGGATAAGTGCTTCTTCACCTCTCGTAGGTGCTCCATCACCACCCGCTCCTTCCGAGCTCTATTCGGAATCTTCTTCTTTGGAGCTACCAAAGTCCAAGCCACCCGTGTTTCTTACGGGAACACTTTACATAGCCGAGCCACTTCTTAGTTGGCTCAAGGATGGCATGGTCCCACATCTCTTCCCGTTCATGGACCCCACCTTACCTTTAGTGCCAGTCAACTCATTCCATACCACATTTCGGTCTAGTCACCATGTTGACACGTTAGACGATCTTGTCATGGGATTAGATTCACAATGGAAGTTGACGCACCTACTGGCTCGAGGCTTTGACCAACCCGCTAGTCATATCTTCACCCATCCGGCCTTAGGGTCCATTACCTTCGAGTGCACCGTGGGTTGTGTCACCACGGAGGTCCTCTTACTCCTCCCCTTACCGGATGAGCCCGAATTCATACCCTTTTGTCCGAGGGAGGAATCATACATCTTGCCTACGATCCCCGTCCCACCCGTTACAATTCAAGAAGGTGACTACCCACACCTTCAAAACTTCTACATGTGGGACCGTGACTTGTGGGAACCCACCACAAGGGGTCATACCTCCTTTGACCCTTTTGACCCCTTCACTATTAGGCTTCCCGAGTTACCACCCGTACTCCCCTTCTTCAAGGAAGCCCACTTTTATGCCCCTTCCCCTCGGGATGGGCCATCTACATCCACCAACCCCGACCCACCTACACCCGGCCCTTCTAAACCACCCGAGTCGCCCACATTCAAAAGACCATCCACGCATAACCACACCCGACGTATAGGTGTTCCCCATGCCATCCATTCCCAGTTGCACCACATGCATGCATGGCACATATTCGGGTGTCCTGGTCCGCCGTCACCCATGTACGGGTCGGACTAACATTAGGTGTGTCTAGGGTCATAGATGAGTCCGTGTGTTTTCCTTGTGTGGTTTGTTTTGTGTGATTTGTTTGCATGGTTTGTGTATCGTTTGTTTGTCTGCATGTGTCTTGTGCAAGCTCGTTGTCGTTCTATTATGAGTAAGAGGCGAGTGGACTCATTCGATGAGTATGGGATCGGTTCTACATCTATACCCGGATCAGTCACCTACAGGGACTCAGTGGTGATTCCTAGTGAGTCTTCGAGCCGCCTCCTCCCCTTTTGAGAGTGACCCACCCGGAGTGTCCACCTTTAGCCCATAGCAGTTCGCATATCGAGCATATATGGAATGATCAGGTGACGATCACTTGGAGCGGAGCATACCCGCGCTACTTGGCACGGTGACGGATCCGCTGGAGTACTCGAGCATCCATACCCGTACTCAACGGGGTCGAGTTCCTCCCACCCGGGGAGAGTTGATGGGAATCGACGCCGAGCATTAACTTTTATTTTTACATTTGAGTCATTTTATTTACTTTTATATCCTTGGGAAAGTATATGTACAATTATAAGGCTTTGTAAGCCAATGTGTCATTCCCTAGGATTGTGTGGGTTTTTGTGCAAATATGTAGTAGGTCCAGTTAGGGGGCCACCTCCCCTTCCCCATTGGTCCACCTCATCCATGTGGGGCTGGTCAACCATCCTAGGTGGCCATCTAGAAGGTTTGAATGCTAATTGACAACATGGGAGACAAAGGGGTTAAAATTTCAAAGGTTGGCCACCTACCTTACCTACCAAGTCAAAGGAGTGCTCCATTCATATGTAATTTATTTTTTTTTGAGTTTTGACCACATGGGGGAAGAAAATGACTTATTTCCCACGAAATTCCCAGCCCCCCACCCCTTGCCATTTTCTATATAAGCCTATGTATAGTGTCATTACAGATTAATGAAGAAATGAAGAGAAAATTATTAGAAAATCAAGAGTGTTCTTGAGCCCTTCCTCTCTCCCTCTGGTTCCTCTCCTCCAACCTCCAGTTCTAGAGTGATTTCATCTTCTATCATCCCCTCTTCACCTCCGGTGATCGTCTGTGCCTCCGCCGCCGCCGTTCGTGCCGCCATCGAGCCGCCTCTGCAGTTCTATCTTCATCCGACCACAGCAGCTTCCGCGAATTGTCTGTCTCAGCCACGAGCTTGGATTGATCTGAATTTTTTATGGTGTTTTCAGCCCTTGTATCTCAAGATCCACCTAAATTTGCACACCATAATTCCCTCGTTTAGTATTTTTACATTTTCGTCCAATCTGTCATCCCAGATCTGCCAGGTTTCTATCCACAGTGACAGAACCTCTGACTTCTCCCCCTCCGACCATCTTTTTGATTTGTTCAAACCCTCCCAATTTTACTGGGAGTTCTGTCCATCACCCCCTACCTCCAAAAAGTTTCTTAATTTTTTATTAGCCTACTATCTATTTTTAGAAATTCATGTTCTTCCTCTGATACAGTGTTTTTAGTCATGACCCAGATCCGACCACCCTCCACTTCAAAAATCCGAAAAAATCACCACCACCTCTAAATCCAGATCCAAAAATAGTCCTAGTTTCCTTGTTCGATTTCCTACAACCTTGTTGAAAAATACATCTTCAAATTTGGACATCTACTTCACGGTCAAAGGCAATCAACAGGAAAGTTATCTGCAGATCTGAGTCTTCGGTTACTGTACAACAGCAGCATATAAAATTCGCCAAGACAAAGTACAAATCTGGTGAATTTTTCTAAAGGCCATTAGATTGTAGTACTTCTAAGCAGCTTTCCAACGGCTCTGATCTCGTCGCATTCTGACACCGGTGCTGATCGCAGCGTCCGTTCTCGCCGGAGCGCGCGCTGAAATACAGAACCGACAGATTTCCGATCGGTTTTTCCGACCGGTGCCGAACGGAGCCGCCCGGACTCCGGCCGGTGAACCAGCGTGCCGCCAGCCCGGGGAGCGCTTCTCCATGTGTCTCCACTATAGCAGTACCACCGGGTCTCACACTGCCCCTCCGGACAGCACGTGGGCCCCACGGTCGTGAACACGTGTGTAGCCGAATCAACACCCGAAGCTGCCCGTAAACCCGAATTCGGTCCTCCCGGGCCCATTTGTATAGCCCTTTACCTCCCTGCGTGGAGTGGGCATGTTCCCATTGCTGTAATTATTGTGTGTTAAGTTTCCCGGGAGTACGAGTTTTCGGCCGGGTCCGTCTTCCCCACGCCGAGCGCGTGGAGGTATCGCATTCGCTCCCTTACTTGGCATTTTACTTAATTTCATATATGCTTATTTCTGCCGCTGCTAGAGAGCATGATAGGGTAATTAGCTCGCTTTCTATTTATATCACCGCTGCTGCGAGAGAGTGCGTTACCGTCCCGTGACCCGATCCGGGCACACGAGAGAGCCAATCACCCTAGCTCATTGCCGGTTTCTCAACCGCGCACGTCCAACGCTTCCCTCGTTAAGGGACAGTCACGAGCTTGTCGTGTCTGGTCTCGTCCCGCATCATGTTTGGCCTAGGCTTTAAAAGACCGCTCGAGGCGGATGGGAAACCCCTCACGTGGACCCTATCCTCTCACTTCAAGAAGGGGCCTGTTGTTCAGATGGGAGATTACCCGCAAGAAACACATGGAGGATCGCATGTTGTGTACTTGGCTAAAAAATGTTCAAGGGCCGGTAAGAAAGGCAAGATCAAAGATCCGGAATGCGAATGGGGCAAATGGTTTGACATACAAGATGTTTCCATTGCACTAGAAAGAATGTTCTCATCACTGTAGGTGGAAGGGCCGCCATTGATCTCTGAAATGCCAGGGAATATCACTACTGTTGCCAAAGTTCCAAACCATCCTCGCCAAGAGGACTCTGTCACCGGCAGATCTTCATCCGTCATCAACATTGCCATCGACGGCTCATTAGCCGTCATCTTCTCCATTCACTTACCTCAGCCTTCCCTGATGTCTTCCTCCTAGGCCAGACGATTGTCTGACGATCTTCCCAGGTCCCCTTCTCTACTTACTTACCTGCGCGGGTTTCTCAACCCGCGCCATGTTTTCAATCATGATCTGCTCTACGAGCCTCCCAATCCTTTAGCCATAATCACCTTCCCCCTCCTCCGATTTCTTTTCATTGTTTTGTCATCAAAAATGAAAACAAAAAAACGTCAATTTTCAAAATCCTTAACAACACATCATTGTTGAGGAAACCTCCTACATCTCCCACGAGTGCGTCCCGCCCTGCGGGCCACCCATCCAAGGTCCTATGAGCGACTTTTTCTACCCCTCCTCTAAGGGGTCTTTCCCTATACATTCTTCACCATCCCCTTCAACCTTTTCTCTTTCTGTAAATAATATGAGTCAAGCTAGGGATAATAAGTCAAGGGTATGTGGAACGCACTTTCTCGTTCTCTTCTTTTTATAGGGGTATATGAGTATATGTTGATTATTTATTGATTTATTGGCGTGCCAGTCACCGGGGTGACAATTTTATTGTACGCTCGATCTGACTTTTAATCAGTCGATTGTGAAGTTTGAGTCGGGACCCGAAGTCCGTCATACCATAAAGGGTATGACGTTAATTACGCCCTTCCTAAGAAGGACAACCCTTGATTAAACGCCAAAAATAGGAGGAAGGTAGCGGCAAAAATAAGACTCAAACGAGAGAGACGGTTGGTTCATCAGCAGGGCGTTAAATGGCCTGAGTGAAGCAAGGATACATCAAATGCGGAGCAAATCCAGCGGCATGTCCCCATTACCTTGGACTAGGCCAGATGTGGATAGGAAACCACCCGTGCAGCGGCAGGGTGGGATCCATAAAAAGGTCGGGTATATCTTACCCAGAATCCGGATAAGGACCGGTGCGACATGGCACACCCTGTGCAGGCGTGATGTCTTATTGATATCCCCCTTCGGAAGACCATAGGAGAACATGCAAGGGCAGAACTCTGTGGGCCAACGGGGTTAGGAGAGAATACCATGATCACTCAAGGTGATACGAATGAATTTTGGCAGCATATCCCCTTTATCCTGGATTATGCCAAGAGGAGATAAGCCATCATCCACGGGATGCCGGGATGAAAGCCGGAAAAGAAGGGGGCACCAGGCCTGGGGCCATCACCCACATCCATAGCACCGATTTATGTTCCTTCGGAACCCGTCGGAGCACATGTAGTGACATAGCCCGTTAGGTCCATAAGGTTATAAAGAAACCCGGATCGGAACAGAACAATGTAGGGGAGGTCCTCCCCATTGATTTATTTCCTGAGGGATGCCAAGTGTTCTCCGTATATCCCTTGGATGGGTACAATATGGGGATCAAGGTTCAGACCAAGAGGAAAGAGGTTCTCGGCGTGAGGTTTCAGAAATATGGCATGGCTTCTCGGTGCGGGCTGAAAGGAGTTCCTGGCGCGCCACGAAGGGGGCTCTCGGCATGTGTTGAAGGGGGGAGAAGGCTCTCGGCGTGAGGGTTCCCGGCGCGGGAGTTCCCGGCGCGCGCCGCGCCGGGAACTATTCACGCTGAGAAGGTGCTGGGCTTGAGCACCGTGAGGGGCGCGCGCCTGGAACTATTCACGCTGAGAAGGTGCTGGGCTTGAGCGCCGTGAGGGCTATGGGGTTTTACGGTACCCTGTTTTGGGGGTTTTTCACGGGATTCAGACATGGCCTGGAGAATGGATTCAGGAGGCAAGTGAGGAAAGAGCCAGGGGCCTACCAGGTTGACAGCAGAGGGTCACAGATGAAAGGGGTTCGAGGGATCATAGTCAATGCGCCTTCGAGCTCTCAGGAACAGGCTTCACGACATCAGTATTGTCGACCATCCAGGAGATCGAGAGACGACAAACTCTGATCTCTGCAATGGCCCTAGTGGCTTGAGAAATTTGAGAAGAAAATCACGGACTCCGTGACGTTTAAACCATCGATGACACCGAGGGAGAGAGGGGGGAAACATGGCCCAGAAATCCACAGTGAGGATTGGGGCTTTGTTGGCTTCGTCTCATCTTAAACAGGCACGCGTATAATCACAAAGGATTATCAGAGTCCTAAGCATTCGAGCAATCAACGTATGCAGGGGACGACAGATACCCTGAAAGAGAGATAGAGAGGACAAAGCCCAGGGATCCATAGAGGTGAGGATCGGGGCTTTGTACCAGCTCCCCCGGTGCTGCGAGAGAGGCAGGCAGCAGGGAGTACCTATCAGCCGCCAGGATTACCGACCGACACCTGAAATCATGGACTCATCGATCAAACTCCGCAACCGAAATGATAGCTACCACGATCATCAGAGAGGGGTGAGAGAAAGAAACTTGAGCTTCTACTCATTGCACCATCTTTATTATTCATACTTCATTGGCTACAGCGAGATAACTCGGACGATAGTCGAAAGGGCACAATGAACATCCTTCGAGTAGAAGAAATCCCACATACAAGGGTAGAAAGAATACATGAGAGAATGAAAAGAAACCCGTTCGGAATGACAGGAAGATGGGGGAGGGCGGAGCATTGACTCCTCTCCCTCCCCGAGCACCCCACCTTCCCCTTCTCTCGAGCTTCGCAGCGGCTTCTTCACTCGCTCTCTTTTCTTTCTCTTTCTTTCTATCTATTTTCTGGATGAGGTTTCTTCTGTCCTCCGTCTCCTCTCTCTTTCTTTGTCTCGAGAGAAAGGGGGTTTTTATAGGCATAGCACCCCCTCCCTATCGGCATGATCATCTCGGCGCCCGGTTGATGAGCTCTCGGCGCACCTTGTTCGGAGGCAATAGGCTTCCCGGCGCGCCTTGTTCGAAGGCAATAGGCTTCCCGGCGCCCCTTCCTCATATGGGTCTTGTTGGGCTCTCGACGCCACACGGCAAGGCCCGTTTAGATCTTTTAGTCTTTTATGCTTCCTCATCGGTAAGCTTGATCTGTTAAGGCCGCTTAATCTGTCCCTTCATTTGTCGGTCGCTCGAGTCCATCAGGCTAGGCGAAGGCCCATCAATTGGTGAGTTAGCATAGCTTCATCAGAATATTTCTAGGGATTTTCATCAGTCAGTGGACTGCAGTTCTTCATCAGTACTGCCGTCTAAGCGATGGCAATACCGGACATCAGCTTGGCCGGGGAGGGCTTCAGCCGGGTGGTAGCTTCAGTGATAAATCTTCCATAATCCTGGTCTTGCAGGGACTTCCGGGATCTTCATCTTTCAGTCAATCTTTCATTATGTCTCGTTTCTATTGTCTGTTATATTTCAGGTGTCAACAAATGCCCCCCACTTGCAGGTAGCGAGAGTGCAGAATAAATGACACGGTGCCTGCAGGTGCATAATTCAGTATCTGAACCCATTTCTCAGTTTGGGACTGCTAATCATCTTTCATTTTGTAGCTTGGAAGCTTCTTTGCATTGACTTTTCTTGTAATTTCTTTCAATTACTTTTGATCTCTTTGTTTTGAATACTCTCGTCACGGCTCTCTCGGCCTGTAGCTTCTCGGCGCAATCACCGGTAGGGACTCTCGGCGGAGAGCGTCTCGGCGCGCCCGGCAAGGGGGCTCTCGGCAGCACTTCTCGGCGTGCCTTTTGGCCGAATGGGGGCTCTCGGCCTGGGGTTCTCGGCGGCCCTTTCTCGGCGCGCCTTTCGGCCGAAGGAGGGCTCTCGGCCTGGGGGTTCTCGGCACGCATTTGACCGCGCCGAGAACCTCTTTGCTTAGGGTTCTATTTAAGCCGCCGAAAGCCTCCTTCCTTCTCATTCGATACGGCCTCTTCTCTCTCTTCAGTTTCTTTTCCTTCTCGGCGGTGGCGGCGAGTTCCTCCCCTCCGGCCGTCCATCTTTCTTCCCGTCTCATTAGACTTTGCGAGGGTAGGACGTTCTTTGGGGATTTAATCCCTTTTGCTTCCGGGATCGCCCCCTCTTGGTTGGCGACTCCCTATTCTCCTTGGGCAGACCCCGAATAAGGGGAGATGCTGCTGAAATTTTCAAGGGCTTCATATATACAATAATCCTTATGAAACTGCCTCTTATCTTAGGTCTTTTACTTAACATTTCTTTTTCCTGACTGCAGATATTGCAATGGCTTCCGGCTCTGCTGCTGCATCCTCTGGAGCTGTCGGGGCCAGTTCGTCAGCCCAGCCAGATATATCACGGGCCACAGTAAACTGGCTGAATGTGCACAGTCTAGACTTCGGATACGACAAAATCGCTTCCGTTGATGAATCGTCTGATTTTGAAACCGACACGGTGTCAACATCCTGGGTATACTCCACTGGCATGGAAACATGCTTCAGACGGGGCACTGATTATCGTCCGGATTTCCCGAAGGACAAGCACTTGATGCCGTTTATCCGGACTTTCACCGTGGGTGGAATGCGGGACTATCGAATAGCTCGTGCAGTTGAAGCCGCAATTCTGGTCGAGAGAGACAGCCTGAAAGATTCAGTATATCGTGGGAAGGCTATATATCTTCTCGGGGAGAAGCGTGATTGGGATGCAGTCCTTGGCATATCGGAGCTGGAGTCGGAAAAGAAAATGCTGACCCGGGCCCCGGAGTTCACACCTGCTCGGTGGGATAATGCCAGTGGCCGAGTTCATAGGGAGAAGCCCGGCTACGGTCTCTTCCTGGCACCAGTAAAGTGGGGGTACCGCGAAGGGCCTTTTGTGCTGAATTGTTCGGCCGTTCAGTTCAAGTATCATTTGGCCGCTGGTTGGTTTGGGGATACCAAGATCACTGACGCCCACCTATTTCGAGTAGGAGCAGTGGAGTTTACTGAGTTTGTTCTGAAGGAATATGCCCCTCTGCTGATCAGAGCCGGGGTATATCATAGTGTCTTTGCTTCCAGATTTCGATATCCCATATCCCGAGGGTTATGCTGTGGAATGTTTGAAGTGTTCTGCCCTTTATTCAACATATTTTATACAGCAGAGGGTGAGACATCTCTTCACCTCTGGAGTCTATCACAACTTTCTGGACTGCCTATTGATGACGAGCCGTATGAAGAAGTCTGCTTGGCAGATTCTGAGAAGGATAGTTTCGATGGTGAAGGCAAGTATTCCCTTGGCTTCTCATACCGGTATCTAATGAAGGCATATCGCTCCACCTGTCTGGCGTACAGTAGAGGGTCCTCCCAAGGCTATCATTCCCGAGAGAAAGGCAGCAAGTTGAGGGTCCGGATAGGGCAGTGGATTCAGTATTTCTTTGACGGCCCCTTGAAATATGCAGACTTCCCTTCCATGGGTCCGACGGCCAGCAAGCAGATAAGGACTCCTCGCTATAAGTCAGAGCTGCCATCTTCATTGCGCCGTGCAGGCAGAGGTGGTCCCAACCCAGCAGGTGTAGACCCCATCACACATTGCGCGGCTTACTTCACATTCTGGCTGTGCACTTTCGCTCTCCCTCAAGGGGACGAGAGAATCATCCGGCCAGAAGCTATATACCCAGCCTGTCAGATGGCCTGGGGAATGAGGCTGTCGCTCTGCCCGGTGGCCTTGTGTTTAATCTACAAATCTTTGGGAGATTTGTACAAGCATCGGACTCCCCGTTCTTTGAGGACTGTGGGTCCTTTTCATTTTTTCAATGCCTGGGTCTGCAGTTTATTTCTTGAATTGGCTCCCAGAACTTTGCAGGCAGATACGGTATTGCCCAGAATGATTGAGTTTGCCAGTGCTAAACCTGGTCCTTTCTATGATCAGCTGTTCAAAATATGGGGCCGACTGATAAAGGTGCCGGTGGATGCCCCTGGCAGCATTCATTTCTGGAGCTTGGCGGCAGGTTCAGCTCCTTTGATTCATTCTCAGAGAGAGTGCAAGCTGGAAGAGGTAGAGACCTATGTCCATCCTGTCTCAGGGCTTAATACTGCTCGCTCTATTCTGGAGCCGGAGCTGGTCAGATGGGCCATGGCCATTCGGCCTAGTGTCTTAGTTTTCAGAAAGGGTGGTCTGCTTCTTCTGGAACCATACTATCCATTCCGCTTTGGGCGGAACTTTGGTTACGACCAGCATATCCCTACATCAGTCGCTCAATTTCCCCTAGATAGCCGGGCTAAGCATGGGTCTGCCATTGTCGGCGATGGCCGGTTGTGGTGGGATTTCTATCATCGCCAGGATGGCGCAGTCTTCAGAGTTCCCACCGTTTCCAACCGTGTACCCCGGGTAACATCAGAATACATCAAATGGTGGAACATTCGAACCAGCTTTTACAGGGATAGTAGAGGTGCATTCTGGGACGTTGCCGAGCGTTCCTTTTTGAAATAACAGCCCGGACCAGTGTTTGACATCCCCGAGGCCCACCTGAAGAGGCTTTATTCACAGCACCAGAGGGAGGCGGAGAAATATCTGGCCCAGCATCGGGCTTTGAAGGAAACAGATTCCGACCCGCCTGCTCCTGTCTTTGCTGCTATCAACGAGGACACTTTCATGCAGAGCTTGAAACATCTGTGCCGTGTGGGGGGCGCTCGTTTGGAGGCGCAACAATACCCATTTCCTGTCGAAGAGCCGCTCCCGACAGTAGTCCCTTGGAGGGGTCCGACAGATAGATTTCATCCATATAGGACGTTTGTGCGTAGGGAGAACAGGACTCAGACGTACTACAAGCAAACGTCTTGGCTATTCATTCTGCTGAACTTACATGGGTTGTCTGCGGAAAGCCCGCTAGCCGGCATCTTGAATAAGCCGCTGTTCATCTCCTTTCATTATGTCGACGGTTGGGGCATGGACCACCTTGACTTATTTCGATGCCTTGACTCACGTGGTCATAGTGATCTAGCAGCTTTAGTGGAGAAATGCCAGATATTTGGTGATGTCTGCTGGCTTATCAAGGAGGCTGCTTCCCGCTCCAAGGAGTTAGCTTTTCTGTACTGGCCGCTCTCTGTCTTTTATGATGGCCCAGCAAGTATGATCTTTTCTTTTCTGACTGTAGTGCTTTCTGATAAATATTTAAGCTCTGCATTCACTGACCTCATTGCTTCTTTGTCGTCTTCAACAGACAGGCCGGATATAAAGCGCCAAGGGCTATACAGAAAGATCATTGCGTAGGCTGAGAAGCCTACTTATTTTGAAGTCCCTGCAGCAGCACCGACTACCACTCCCCTGCCTCCTGGCAAGAAGAGAAAGGTTTCTGCGGTCAAGGCTGCAGTCGGGAAGGCCAGGAAGGCCAAGAAGGCTCATGCTCAACAGTCGGCTTTGGTAGCGATGGACACTGGGACCCCTCTCCCTGATATTCCCTCATTTGATGAGTTTGAATCGCAAAGGGAGGCTGCTCAGACATCTGTTCAGGGTAACATCAATAGCCTGCAGTTGCATTCTTCATCCTCTTTTACTGGATTTCAAAGAAGTCCTTGAATCTGACCCCTCCCTTTTGCACAGCCCAAGAGCCAGTTGTGGCATCTTCTGTGGTGGAGACCAGGCTGCCTTCTCCCACGCCGGCTAGTGAGGCGGAGGGTAAGCATGCCTTTTTCATCTTTTTCTGCATATTTCAATTACTTTTCATTGTCCCTCTCACAAGCTTTTCCCTATAGTGACGATCGGGGAGGAGACTGAAATTACGGGAGAGGCTGGCGATATCACTCAGCCACAGGAGGGTCATAAGACCCAGACGAAACGGGGCCTCGTCCCTGTGAGGCGTATAGTTACCCGGTCTTCTTCCAGGCAGACGTTAGAAATGGCGGTCCCGCCCGTGGATAGTGTAGAAATCTCCTCTAGTAGCTCCGCGACCGCTTCTGAGGCAGATGGAGAAGAAGCAGGTTTCAGCGAGAGTGAGACGGAGGGTGTTTCCAAATCAGAGGCCCCATCCGCATGCACCGCCATTGTCCCATTATTCACCCCCTCCAAGTTGCTGGTGCTATCTCCTGAGGAGGAATTACAAGAAGAGTTCGCCAGCTTGGATACCGAGGCAGATATAACTCCTCCTTTTGTTGCTTCAGTAGCGGGACTTTCTTCTCCTCTGCACTCCTTTGAGGACATTGACATTACATTAGAAGTGAGTCTCTTTTCTTCTCCACATTGTTTCCCATTTTTATCTACTGCTTGATGCTGTATTGATCTGTTCACAGGAATCCCCTGTTGCTAGCCCGGTGATGACTGCAGCCTTTGAAGCCACTCTGTCTGACGCCTTGGCCATTGTTCCTGCTTCGGCAGTAGCCTGGGCAGGCGTTCCTGAGATAATCCGCCCTTGTGCCGGTGAGGGTGCAGTCCTCTACGGACTTAGCATTGTTGGACTTGAGGACTTCGGGGGAAAGCCCGGCTCTCATCAAGGTCCTGGATTTCAGAGCTGAGATGGACCCAATTAGGGGTTCCGCCTTTATACCGGCCGCAGTGCTGACCATTGCGCCTGAATCGGCAATTCCCATAACATCAATCATGGAGAGTGAACCCTTGCCTCTCCGGGCGGTGACCCCTGCAGCCTTGACATTGAAGGAACTGGCTGTTGCAGCGGGGGTGGAAGAAGGAGAGATAACCGTTACAGAAATTGGAGTATTGTCTATAACTGCCCCAGAATCTATCTCCATACTTTCGGAATCTGAGGAGGAGGTACCCTGCGAAGAGGATGTTGAAGGTGGGGGTATTGCATTAGAGACCCAGGAAGCAACCATTCCGGCACTTACTGGAGTTACCCCCGCGAGCATCCAAACGGTGACCCTCGAGGAGATGGAGGTGGAAGGTCCCTCGGCTTCATCAGAGGTTGTGGAGAGAGCTCAGTTGGCGCCTTCGGCAGACCTCCCGTCTTCTTCTTCTCAGCCAGATATCACCCTATGGGCAGACATTGATAGTGAAGTAACCTTTGAAGTTGCTCCACTTCCCTTGCCTGGCTTTGCTTCACCTGAGAGTTTTGTCTGGCAACATATGGACATGTTGCGCCAGCTAGTGGAATGCCAGCCCGGACTAACTTATCCGCAGTTGAAGGAGATAGCCGAGCGTTTCACCGCCGGTTTACAGGCAATGGGTTGTCCTCTAGAGATATGGACCCAGCGGGTTCTGTTACTGTTAAAATTTGTACATCACCAGGATTTCTTGGCGCACATTATGTCTGACAGACTGGCGGCTTTGAAGTTGCAAAGGATGGAGTGCAAATCCGAGCTAGAAAAAATGAACTTTATTCTTCAAGAGCGACAGTGCCAACTGCAGTCTCTGGCACAGCGGGAGCAGTTCGTGCGCGACCGAATAGCCATTCTGGAGGCTGAACTGTCTGGTCTCCGAGCTGAGCTACCGCAGATAACAACTTCCCGGCCGCAGCTCGAGGAAGAAGCAGCGCTATTGGAGGGGCAGGTGGCATCCTTTCGGGACGAGTTTGTTCGATTGCAGGAGGAGGAAGCTAGACTTCATGAACTAGGGGCCGCCCCCTATGTGGGTCTTCTGGCCTTTGAAGACATCTTCCGGCGGCCATGAATCCTTTCTTTTCTTTTTTCTTTTGTCTTCTATTGCGATACAATGTCTCTTCGGGGACCTTCTATGTACTCCCTTTTTTAATGAAAAGGACTCTTTGGCTCTATATGTATCCATCCCCTTCTTTCTTTTTTTTTTCTTTTGCATGTGGTTTTACAACTGTGGGAAGTGGGGTAGTGATTTTAGCAGTCCTTCATGCGAATGACTCATACTAGGCAGGAGAGCGTCCACCCCCTCATAGAAAGGATGGGGGACTCGCTCCACCGCGTGACGGCATCCGAGGAGGTGCTTAAACCGAATTCTGTTGGTAGCAGCAAACGTCCTTCTTGGCCATATGTGCTGCGGGGGAGACAACTTGCAGGACTATGAATAAAGAAGTTCCATCAGAGTAGACGTAAGGTCTAGACTGGGCAGAGGTTATAGTAGGCGGGACATTTAAAGGGTGTATAGTTTTCATCAGGACAGACGTAGGGTCTGAACTGGATAGGATTTCATCATTGATCGGGCGAGGTGCCGGCCGATCAATAGTTGGTTCCATCATCGATATTGGGATCATATCGATGCAAGGGAGCTTCATAGGTTTCATCAGAATAGACGAAAGGTCCAAACTGGCAGGATTTCATCATTGATCGGGCGAGGTGCCGATCGATCAATAGTTGATTTCATCATCGATATTGGGTTTATATCGACGCAAAGAAAGTGTTATAAGTTTCATCAGAATAGACGAAAGGTCTAAACTGGCAGGGTTTCATCATTGATCGGGCGAGGTGCCGGTCGATCAACAGTTGGTTTCATCATCGATATTGGGTTTATATCGATGCAAAGAGTCTCATAGGTTTCATCAGTATAGACGTAAGGTCTAAACCGAACAGAGGATTTCATCATTGATCGAGCGAGGTGCCGGTCGATCAACGGTGGGACGTATGTAAGGGTGTAGGTCTCGTCAGGACAGACGTAAGGTCTACTCCAGCAGGTTTTATGGCGGGTGGGACTTTGCCAAGAAATACGTAGGTTTCATCAGGACAGACGTGAGGTCTGAGCTGGACAGGCTTTATTAGAATGGTGATGGGTTTCATTGTCGGTGGGACATTTGAAAGAGGGTATGTAGATTTCATCAGAGTGAACGTAAGGTCTACCCCGGAAAGGCTTTATCATCGGTGGGGCATATAACCAGATGACCGACAAAAGGCTTCATCAGTGAAGGGGAGGTGAAGGTAACGTGCCGGTTGGCATGGAACTTCTGAATTACCACATTACCGACCCAAGCGCCCTTTCGGATTTTCACCGGGGCCGGCCCCCTCTTGCTTTTGCCCACGCGTCCTTTCGGATTTTCACGTGGCGGGGTACCCGATTTTACCTGTAGTGCCCTTTCGGGTTTTCACCACAGCTGGGTTTTGGGCCATTTTTGCACTTGTCCAGAATGCCTGAACAAGTCTGGCGGGGTATCTCTATTTTCAACCCCATTTTTGTATATATACTTTTTTTTTGTCGTTTTCTTTCTCTTTTCCTTTTTCATTGTCTTTTCTGGGACCAGAACTTTCATCATATGAATCATGGCGCCATATGTTTATTGTGGACACACGATCATTGATGTGGGTGTCAACATCAATGCAAAGGGAAGTAGGGTTTCATGATCTATTCAGGCGAAAGGTCTGAATTGATTTAGAGGATGTAAATAGCAGCTCGGGCATGGGGCCGTTTGCTGAGAATGTGAGTTTCATCGTTAATGTGGGGTTGACATTAACGCAAAGGAATAAAGTTTCATGGTCTATCCAGACAGAAGGTCTGAATTGATTTGAAGGGTTGTGTCGTGTTTTGTCAGAGCGGACGGAAAGCCCCCCCTGGATGGATTTTAGCGTCGATCAGGCAACGCACCAGCTGACCGATAGCAGGTTTCATCATTGGTGTTGGGTTCATATCAATGCAAGGATTTTATAGGTTTCATCGGGATAGACGTAGGGTCTAGCCCGGACAGGTTTCATCGCTGATCGGGCAGTGTGCCAGTCGATCGGCAGCGAGTTTCATCATCGGTATTGGGTTTATACCAATGCAAGGATTTCATAGGTTTCATCGGGATAGACGTAGGGTCTAGCCCGGACAGGCTTTATCACTGATCGGGCAGTGTGCCAGTTGATCGGCAGCGAATTTCATCATCGGTATTGGGTTTATACCAACGCAAGGATTTCATAGGTTTCATCGGGATAGACGTAGGGTCTAGCCCGGACCGGTTTCATCGCTGATCGGGCAGTGTGCCAGTCGATCGGCAGCGAGTTTCATCATCGATATTGGGTTTATACCAACGCAAGGATTTCATAGGTTTCATCAGGATAGACGTAAGGTCTAAACTGGACATGTCTTATCATTGATCGGGCGGGGTGCCGGTCGATCAACGGTGAGTTTCACCATGGTGGGACTTTGGATAGGGTGAATGAGGGTCTCATCAGTATAGACGTAGGGTCTATACTGAGTGGGTTTAATCGTTGATCAGACAAGGTGCCAGCCGATCGACGAGGAGTTTATGGTGGGAGACGAGGCTTTCTTTGGGTTACCACATTACCGACCCAAGTGCCCTTTCGGGTTTTCACCGGAGCCAGCCCCCTCTTGCTTTTGCCCACGCGCCCTTTCGGGTTTTCACGTGGTGGGGTACCCGATTTTGCCTGCAGTGCCCTTTCGGGTTTTCACCACAGCTGAGTTTTGGCCATTTTTACCCTTGTCCAGAATGCCTGAACAAGCCTGGCGGGGTATCTCTATTTTTAACCCCATTTTGTCTCTTCTTTTTCTTCTTCCTTTTTTTCTTTTTTCTTTTCTTCTCTCTCTTTTTTTTAGAGAGTGACAGGTCAGAATGTTATTATATCACGATAAGGGGTGACTTGGCTAGGGTTGAGTGCCGCTAGATCAAGGAAGGGTAGCTCGGCTAGGCCGGAGTGCCGTTAAACCAAGAAAAAGGTAGCTTGGCCAGGGCGGTGTGCCGCCAGACCAAGAAAAGAGGGTAGCTCGGTTAGGGCGGAGTGCCGCTAAACCAAGAAAAAGTTAGATTGGCCAGGGCGGCGTGCTGCCAGACCAAGAAAGAGGGTAGCTTGGCTAGGGCGGAGTGCCGCTAAACCAAGGAAGAGTAGCTCGATTAGGGCAGAGTGCCGTTAAACCAAGAAAAAAGTAGCTTGGCCAGGGCGGTGTGCCGCTAGACCAAGGAAGAGTAGCTCGGTTAGGGCGGAGTGCCGCTAAACCAAGGAAGGGTAGCTCGGTTAGGGCGGAGTGCCGTTAAACCAAGAAAAAAGTAGCTTGGCCAGGGCGGTGTGCCGCTAGACCAAGGAAGAGTAGTTCGGTTAGGGCGGAGTGCCGCTAAACCAAGGAAGGTAGCTCGGTTAGGGCGGAGTGCCGCTAAAACAAGAAAAAGGTAGCTTGGCCAGGGCGGTGTGCCGCTAGACCAAGGAAGAGGGCAGCTTGGTTAGGGCGGAGTGCCGCTAAACCAAGGAGGAGTAGCTTTTGTCCGATTACTCGGGGAATGTTGGTTGTGCAGCATGATACAGCTTTAGGTGTCTACCTTTGAGTGGCGAGGATCGGATTTCCCCTCGATGGTTAACAACCATGTAGGCCCCTCCTTCGTAGACCCTCTGTATCACATAAGGGCCCTCCCAATTAGCATTTAGCTTTCCTTTTGGGTTGGACGCCATGACTTCTTTTTTCTTGACCATGACGAGGTCACCTTTCTTAAATTCTCATCCTTTTACGAGTTTGTTGAATGCAGTGGCCATGCGGGCCTGATACATTTGGATATTCTTCTGAGCTTGGAGGCGCTTTCCTTCCAATTCAGCCAATTCTTCTAACCTTCTTTCAGCATTGGTTTGTTAGCCACGGGCCAGGTCATATTGGACTGCCACTTTGAGTGACGGGACTTCCAGCTCTAGTGGAACCACTGCCTCCGAGCCGTATACCAATGAGTATGGTGAGCACCCTGTAGGTGTCTTGAAGACGGTGCGGTATGCCCACAGAGCTTCATACATTTTCTCTTCCCAGTCCTTTTTATTAGAACCAACGACCTTGGCCAGCAAGGTGCAGAGAGTCTTGTTAAAAGCTTCTGCCAATTCGTTTGCCTGCGGATTGTAAGGAGTGGAAGTCCTCCATTCGATCTTATACTTTTCGGCAAGCCAATAGACTTTCTAATTTCTGAAATGACTTCCATTGTCAGATATTATTCGGCTGGGGATCCCGAACCGGAAGATGATGTTCTGCTTGATGAATCTGGTGACCAGTTCACCAGTCACTTCTCTTAATGCTATAGCCTCCGCCCATCTGGAGAAGTAATCTGTTATGGCTAGTATGTACTTATGTCCGGCCGAGGAAGTCGACAGTGGACCGACTACATCAGTTCCCCATTGCGCAAATGGCCAACTGGGAACTGTAGGATGCAGAGTCGTAGGAGGCCTTCGAGGCACAGTAGCATGCTCCTGGCATTTCTGGCATGATTTTGCAAATTTACAGCAGTCTTCGAACATGGTGGGCCAATAGTAGCCCAGCTTCTTGATTTCTATCTTCATCTTAGGACCAGCCTGGTTGGCACCTGCTGTCCCAGCATGTACTTCTTTCATCGCTTGCCAAGCTTCCTCAGTGGATAGGCAGCGGAGTAGAATCTTCTTGCGCGCATCCGCCATTATTCGGAACAGAGTCCCATTTCTGAATTCATAAGAATCTTTGATTCTCAAGAGTTTCATTTTCTCTTCTCTTTTCTGCGGTAGCTGCTGGTGCAGGAACCACTGTAGCAAGTGATGTCTCCAGTCAGATGCCTGTTCTGTGCTAACAGTAGCGACTTCTTCTTCTTCGGGGCACCCTTCTAGCATACTGGGGACTTGCCGCCGGTTCATAACAACAATGTTCAATGTCTCATTTGGCGGGACTGCTAGTGAGCTGGCTAGCTTTGCCAGTGCATCAGCCTGGGCATTATGTCCACGGCCCACATGCCTGAGCTCAATATGATAGAATTTCGCCATGAGGCTCACAGCCTTTTGGTGATAGGGATTCAGTTCTGGCTTTCGCACTTCGAACTCCCCTTGGATTTGCTTTATCACCAACATCAAATCCCCGAATACCTGAAGCATTTGGATACCCATGTTGAGGCTGATGTGGTGTCCGATTATCAGAGCTTCATATTCGGCTTCATTATTGGTGCATGGCTTGTTTATAGAACAGGAAGTATGCACAACCTCCCCTTCCGGTGATCTCAGCACAATACCGGCTCCGGTCCGCATTCTGGTCTTTCCATCGGAGTCTGCCTCTGTTCTGGATGCTCCATCAAAGAATAACTGCCACATAGCTGACTGAGCCTGGCAGGCTTCGAGCGTCTCATCATCGGGTAATTCAGTCCCTAGCATATCATTTTCTGGCACAGGATGTTCTGCGAAGAAATCAGCCACGGCCTGTCCTTTTATCGCCCTCTGGGGTGTATAGGTGATATCGAATTCCATCAGAATTACTGCCCATTTGCCCAACCGGCCCTTCAGTACTGGATGAGTCAATATATATTTGAGCGGATCTGCTGCAGATATCAATTTGACTTCATGTGACAACATATAGTGTCGGAGCTTTTTGACAGCAAAGACCAGTGCCAAGCAGGTCTTTTCTATGTAGCTATAACTTTCTTCAGTTCTAATCAGCCTCCTACTTAGGTAGTACAAGGCCTGTTCTCTGCCTTCTTCATTTATCTGTGCCAGCATTGCCCCCAGGGAACAGTGTGTGGCTGCAATGTACATTATTAAAGGTTTGCCTTTAATAGGTGCCCCCAGCACTGGAGGGGTCTTGAGATATTCTTTCAGCTTCTCAAAAGCTTCCGGACAGCCATCGTCCCAGAGGAACGGTACATCTTTCATCATGAGCTTGTGAAAGGGGTGGCATCTTCCCGATAGATTAGATATAAATCGTCGGATGTAGGCCAGACGCCCTTGTAGGGATCTCAACTCGTGCAGATTCCTTGGTGGAGGGAGCTCCTGGATAGCTTTAATCTTGGACGGGTCGATTTCAATGCCCCTATGACGGACAATAAACCCGAGGAATTTTCCACTGGACACGCCGAAGGCGCATTTCATAGGGTTCATTTTGAGCTCATATTTGCATAATCTCTGGAACACCATCCTCAGGTCTTGCAAATGGTCTCCTCTTCTGCTGGTTTTCACCACCAGATCGTCAATGTAGCACTCTACTTTCTTGAAGAGCAAATCATCAAAGATCTTCGTCATGGCTCTTTGATAGGTAGCGCCGGCATTCTTGAGGCCGAACGGCATCCTTTTGTAGTGGAATATCCCCTTCGGGGTGCGGAATGCAGTGTGCACTCTGTCTTCTTCAGCAATCCAGATCTGGTTGTATCCGGATGACCCATCCATAAATGATAGGGCCTCATGGCCAGTAGTTGCATCGATCATCACCTCAGTGATTGGCACCAGGAAATCATCTTTCGGGCAAGCCTTATTAAGGTCCCAGAAATCAACACATATTCTGATCTGCCCATTCTTCTTCTTTACGGGCACTATATTGGCCAGCCATGTAGTATACTGGTTTTCTTCGACAAAGCCTACGTCAATCAGCTTGTCAACCTCTTTGTTAATCTGATTTATCAGTTCAGGACGCATTCTCCTGGAAGGCTGCTTCACAGGGTTAGCCTCTGGGTTTATTGCCAATCGATGCTGCGCCACATCAGAACTCAGTCCCGGCATTTCATCATATGTCCATGCAAAGCAGTCTCGGAATTCCTTCAAAAACTGTATATAATGTTCCCTGGTAGCTGGCTCCAGCAGTGCACTGAGGAATGTCATCCTTGGCTCATCTGCGATTCCCAGATTTATTTCTACAAGCTCATCGACGGTGGCCTGACCTCCATCTTCGACCTCGGGCGGGGCTTCTTGCAAGTCAATGAAGCCTCCCGGGATATAATCTTCTTCAGTTTCATGATTTTCTGTTTCATCATATTGGTCATCAGCGGGTGCTGGCTCATCATATACGGCCAAAATTGTTGTATTCTGTTCAGTGTGCCCCGAGGACGTAACTGGATCAGTAGGAAACTCAAAGACGGAGTCTTCCACCCTTAGAGGCTCTTCTGATGCAGACTCCCTTGAGAGAGCATCATTCTGTAGAGCCCGGACTTCTTCCAGGATGCGCTCAAACTCCAAGCATTCCCTCAGCTCTTTGGCTGCTTGGTCTTCATCCGGGGTTCCCGTGTCAAACTTTGCTTCAGCATGGAATAGATCTTCTTTGGAAGGTAGGTCTTCCCAGCACCAATTGATGCGGGACAGGACTAAAAAGGACTGGACCTACTATGAAGACCAAGTGCGGCCAGCACTCACACGTGACAAGGCAAGCCGAGTGATCGACCTCCGTACTGTTCCTCCGAGGAGAGGCGTCTCTCAACAAGAAACCCAAGTCCACGGTCGTCCCTATGAGGGAAGCGAGTGGATCAAAGCGGCAAAGGAGCCGACGCGCAACTATAGGAGTCTAGTCCGAGCTCGGTGCTCGACTAGGGCCACGGAATGGGATACTCTCACTCACGATCTCGCGGTGTTGAATGCTAGCTAGGATCCCTACGCTCTCACGCGGCATATAAGATCACATACTAGTAAAGCAAAATGCCAAGGGGGGAGCGTCGCACGTACCTCCACGCCTAGGCGTGGGGAAGGAACCCCGGCCGAGACCGACAACCCCGATACACACAATGAAAGAATAGGTACAAGCCAGCAATGGTGCCCACTCCTCGCAGGGAGATAACAGGCTACAACAATTCCATTCGGGGCGGCCGATACACGGGCTGACGGGCTGCACTCGGTGAAGGGTTGGCCACGAGGAGGGTCCGGATGACGATCGGCAGAATCGCAGCAACGCGCGACTCGGTGGTAAACGTTCCCACGAATGGATCCGGAGTCCGATTGGGGCGCCGTCAGCGAGGGCGCGTAGTTAGGTCGCAGGAGGAAGCCTCGGCCAAAAGGCGTGCTCAGATTCTGTCCGTGGAAGCCGTGGCCGCACCTGCAAGTGGGGACAAGGAATCTGCACCCAGAACTGCGCTGTCGAGCGGGGAAAATGGTAACTCGCTGCTCCGGTAGGCGAACGAGGCCCCGCTTGTGGGAGGACGTCGGGGACGCAGAGCAGCAGGTCCCGCCCAAAGGGCTCGATCAGATCTGATCGTGGCTGAGAGCAGCAGGCTCTGAAATCCGCTGGTGGCTCTGGCGCCGGTTGGGCAGGGCAGACCTGCGTGACTTCACGGGAACGGATGCCACGAGCAGCTCGGACGTCGGAACGACGTGAGGTCGGCGGCGTTGGACAGAGGACGGGGAGAGGTACGATCGGTGAAGATCCCGCGCCCAAACTCGCAGATGTCCGTCCTGTGGGAATTTTGTAATGGGGCGAACAGAACCAGGCCCGCAGGGAGAGGGGGTCCTGCGCGCGCTCACGAGAAAAAATGCCACGGGCGGTGCCGTTCTCTGAATGAGGCGAGACCACCTCGCACGCGTCGACGACTCGTAGAAGAACCACAAAAAAATGGGCTGGTCGCCCAAGATCCTCACGAACAGGGGGTGGTCGTCGCTGCTCTTGGAGGAGAAATCTGGGCGCACCGAACTAGAACTTGAGAAGGGATAGGGGAGAAAGGGGCCCTCGGCGTCGCACCGAGGGGATGGGGAGTCGCACCCCGGGGTTGCTCCCGTCGCAGGAGCAGAGGAGGAAGAGAGGGTCGCCCTCTCCAAGGGGTGGCTGCGCCAATGGCTGCTCAATCAATTTTCTTTCATCTATTCATTAATTTCCTAAAGAAAATACAAGAGATCTTTTATATGGGGAGGGGGAATGCTAGGTTTGAAACCCTAGCCAAGAGGGAGGGGAGGGGGGTGCGCACAAGGCAAGGGGGGAAAGGGGGGGCGCAAGGCTTCCTAGAATCTAGGAGGCAATTGGGGGAAGGGGGGGGGGGATGCGCACTCCACTCCTACAAAGTAGGAGTGGGGGCGGCTGCCACCTCTTCCTCTTGGAAGAGATGAAGGGGGGCGCCCAAAACCCTAATCCACAAGGGGGGGGGCGCAAATCCCAATGGGCCAACCATGTGGAAAGGTGGTCAGCCCAAATGGGCCAAGAAGGGTGGACCACAAGGTGGCCCACTAACCCTCTTGCCTAACTAATAAGCCTAACATCACCTAATGGAAGCCTAATTGGCCCCAATTGGCCTACAAAGGTCCACAATAATAAATAAAGTGTCCACGCAGGGACTAAACCAAGGCCCAGCATGGCCTAAAGCATAAATAACTAAAGATAACTCTGCGCGTCCGCCAAGTGATCACCGAGCCAAAGGGATGCCGGCGAGATCCGTGTACTCCGTCGTGAAGCGTGGCGCGTGTCCTCACCAATTCTCCCCGGGTGGGAAGAACTCGACCCCGTCGAGTAAGGGTCACGGTCGCTCAAGTAGCGCTCCAGCAGGTCCGGGTCGATCCTCTCCAGCTCTCCACGTGTGATCCAGGCGTCGTCTGTCGCAGGGCGCCCTCTCCAACGCACTAGGAAGCGCTGGTAGGCTCCGCTCCTGGTCGTGGTCACCTGCTCATCCAGTATGCAATCTATATGCTCGCGTGTCTGTAATGGGGCTGGAGGAGGTGGACGCTCAGAAGGTGTAATGCTCTCAACAGGAGGGGTAGGCCCAAAAAGCTCACTGGGAATCACCGCGGGATCCCGATATGCCACCAGATCTGAAACATTGAACGTCGAACAGATCCCATAGTCGTCTGGCAGCTCAATCTCATACGCATTCGACCCAATTCGCTTCAAGACTCGAAAGGGTCTGGCACCGCGGTCCTGGAGTTTCTTCACGGCCCCCGAAGGGAACCGTTCAGGTCTAACCCTGATCATGACGTACTCTCCCACTTGGAACTCACGGGTGCGTCGATGCGCATCAGCTAAATCCTCATAACGTGCGTTGCTGGCCTCAAGATGGTGATGATGATGTAGACTCCGAACTAGCTGTGTGGACTCATACCTATATGAATGCAGGGGTGGTCCTGGACATCCAAATATGGACCTAATAGGCCTATGACACCTACCAGACTTGACAACGTGGGGAGGACCAGGACAACCAAAGTTGTATCTATCATGCATGGGTGTCCTACGGAATGTGGTAGACTCATGGGGACTAAATTGCCCAAACTCACTCATGGCATTCCCTATATGAGACAAACCCCTATATGATGGTGGACATGGTGAAACATGGGGAAGAGACATGTGTCCCTGGCCTCCTAAGCTCGGGCATCTGGATGCCTGCACGGTGAGGTGTTGACTAGAAGGCCTAGGTGGTGTATGATAGTGGACCTCCTCGACAAGGTGGGGAAAAGAATATGGGTCGAGAGGCTCACTAGGGAGGGGATCGAAAGGGTCAAAGAAATGATGACCCCTCCCGACAGGTCCCTTCACTATACTTGCCCATGTGCGACATTCGCCCAGGTGCAGATAATCACCTTCAGGCACTCTCATGTATGGGGCAAGAGGCTCATGAGGAAGGCAAGGAAGGCTAGGTTCCTCCCTCGGGACCGTGAAACTATAAGCGGGGACAAAATCAACCTCCACGGGTATGGGAAATAATAAAAGGACCTCGGATGTGATATGTCCTATGGTGTAGACCGAGGTAATAGACCCCAAAGCAGGGAGTGTAAAGCTATGACTATAGGGTTGGTCAGACCCTAAGGTCAACATATAAGTCAACTCCCATTGATAATCTAAACTCCTAAGGAAGTCCTTCACATTTTCAAGAAAGCAGAAGGACCGAAAAGTGGTGTGAAAGGAGTTAAGGGGTATTATTGGGAGGGCTGGTCCCATGGGTGTATAGCAAGGAATGGAGACATCTAGAAGTGGACCCTCCCTTAACCAGCTAGCTAAAGACTCACCAATGACCAGTTCACCCTCGGAAGGTAAGAATGTCTCTATATGAGGGTCTAAGGGTGAAGCCTCTCTCTCGGGAGTGGAAACCGAGTCCTCTATGATGTGGAGGGGATCACTCCCTAACTCCTCAACCTCAGTTATGTACTCCTCAATCAACTCCTGTTCAGCCTCGTAACTCACTGGAACAAACCCAGGTGATGACATGGAGGTGGTCGGCGTAACGCCGTCATGAAAGACAAACTCACCGGGAAGGTGAGATGGGTGTAAGGTGCAGGTCCTCCTATCCAGGTCGATGGTCGCACTTCTTTCCTCCAACCAAGTTCGCCCTAAAATGATGCATGGACCAGCAAGTGTGCTGATCTTGCACCAAGCGCCATCGAAATATTTAACGGGGCCAAACCACCGTTGGAACTCGATAAAAGCTAAACCATCACGGAGAACAATCTCCCCAGTCTTGGAGAGTGACTCAACAATGTCTTGTGAGACACAGTTAGACGACACCCTACTGATGAAGTCGATCTCCGTATGCATCCCATTAGGTAGGATGGCAGTGGACATGACAGGGCGCTGGAATGACTCGGTCATCGGTATAGGGGTCGGGTCTCCCGACGACTGAGTGGTAGGGGCGACACTTAGAGGTCGTACTATAAGAGCATCGAATCGGACCAATAGGGATGACTCACCTGGCATGTGGGCTCGAGGAACCACCATGGGGTTGGCGCGGAGCTGGACATGCAAGACTCAACGAGACAAGGACAAAACTCTAACTAGACACAAACCTAACATTACAATGCAATGGTGGGTTACCTAGATGAACTAAGAGACTCAATGCAACCTAGATAACTCTAAGGCCTCAATTGCACCCTAGACAACCTAAAGACTCGAATGACCTAAGACCCCAATTTGTTAGAACAAACTGGTTCCCTAAGCTCTGATACCAAATTTGATGCGGAACGGGACTAAAAAGGACTGGACCTACTATGAAGACCAAGTGCGGCCAGCACTCACACGTGACAAGGCAAGCCGAGTGATCGACCTCCGTACTGTTCCTCCGAGGAGAGGCGTCTCTCAACAAGAAACCCAAGTCCACGGTCGTCCCTATGAGGGAAGCGAGTGGATCAAAGCGGCAAAGGAGCCGACGCGCAACTATAGGAGTCTAGTCCGAGCTCGGTGCTCGACTAGGGCCACGGAATGGGATACTCTCACTCACGATCTCGCGGTGTTGAATGCTAGCTAGGATCCCTACGCTCTCACGCGGCATATAAGATCACATACTAGTAAAGCAAAATGCCAAGGGGGGAGCGTCGCACGTACCTCCACGCCTAGGCGTGGGGAAGGAACCCCGGCCGAGACCGACAACCCCGATACACACAATGAAAGAATAGGTACAAGCCAGCAATGGTGCCCACTCCTCGCAGGGAGATAACAGGCTACAACAATTCCATTCGGGGCGGCCGATACACGGGCTGACGGGCTGCACTCGGTGAAGGGTTGGCCACGAGGAGGGTCCGGATGACGATCGGCAGAATCGCAGCAACGCGCGACTCGGTGGTAAACGTTCCCACGAATGGATCCGGAGTCCGATTGGGGCGCCGTCAGCGAGGGCGCGTAGTTAGGTCGCAGGAGGAAGCCTCGGCCAAAAGGCGTGCTCAGATTCTGTCCGTGGAAGCCGTGGCCGCACCTGCAAGTGGGGACAAGGAATCTGCACCCAGAACTGCGCTGTCGAGCGGGGAAAATGGTAACTCGCTGCTCCGGTAGGAGAACGAGGCCCCGCTTGTGGGAGGACGTCGGGGACGCAGAGCAGCAGGTCCCGCCCAAAGGGCTCGATCAGATCTGATCGTGGCTGAGAGCAGCAGGCTCTGAAATCCGCTGGTGGCTCTGGCGCCGGTTGGGCAGGGCAGACCTGCGTGACTTCACGGGAACGGATGCCACGAGCAGCTCGGACGTCGGAACGACGTGAGGTCGGCGGCGTTGGACAGAGGACGGGGAGAGGTACGATCGGTGAAGATCCCGCGCCCAAACTCGCAGATGTCCGTCCTGTGGGAATTTTGTAATGGGGCGAACAGAACCAGGCCCGCAGGGAGAGGGGGTCCTGCGCGCGCTCACGAGAAAAAATGCCACGGGCGGTGCCGTTCTCTGAATGAGGCGAGACCACCTCGCACGCGTCGACGACTCGTAGAAGAACCACAAAAAAATGGGCTGGTCGCCCAAGATCCTCACGAACAGGGGGTGGTCGTCGCTGCTCTTGGAGGAGAAATCTGGGCGCACCGAACTAGAACTTGAGAAGGGATAGGGGAGAAAGGGGCCCTCGGCGTCGCACCGAGGGGATGGGGAGTCGCACCCCGGGGTTGCTCCCGTCGCAGGAGCAGAGGAGGAAGAGAGGGTCGCCCTCTCCAAGGGGTGGCTGCGCCAATGGCTGCTCAATCAATTTTCTTTCATCTATTCATTAATTTCCTAAAGAAAATACAAGAGATCTTTTATATGGGGAGGGGGAATGCTAGGTTTGAAACCCTAGCCAAGAGGGAGGGGAGGGGGGTGCGCACAAGGCAAGGGGGGAAAGGGGGGGCGCAAGGCTTCCTAGAATCTAGGAGGCAATTGGGGGAAGGGGGGGGGGGGATGCGCACTCCACTCCTACAAAGTAGGAGTGGGGGCGGCTGCCACCTCTTCCTCTTGGAAGAGATGAAGGGGGGCGCCCAAAACCCTAATCCACAAGGGGGGGGCGCAAATCCCAATGGGCCAACCATGTGGGAAGGTGGTCAGCCCAAATGGGCCAAGAAGGGTGGACCACAAGGTGGCCCACTAACCCTCTTGCCTAACTAATAAGCCTAACATCACCTAATGGAAGCCTAATTGGCCCCAATTGGCCTACAAAGGTCCACAATAATAAATAAAGTGTCCACGCAGGGACTAAACCAAGGCCCAGCATGGCCTAAAGCATAAATAACTAAAGATAACTCTGCGCGTCCGCCAAGTGATCACCGAGCCAAAGGGATGCCGGCGAGATCCGTGTACTCCGTCGTGAAGCGTGGCGCGTGTCCTCACCACCAATCTTTCTTTGTTTCATCAGACGTTCCCATCCCTGTCTGATTGTCTGGGGCTTCATTGTCTGTTATGGACTGATAAATGATTCCTTCATCTTCCGAAGGGTACGGGTCGTAGCCCACCCCAGGGAAATCTTCATGCTGGTAGAATGTAGAGATGACATCCACCTCGGCCTCATAGTATTCTTGTAAAGTATAGCCCAGTCCCGGGTGCTGTGTGATCTTCCTCAATTCTTTATTATCTCGAGGCGGATCCCATAACTCCTTGAATGCTTTCTTCTGGGCGGCAGACTGTAGCGATGGCATCTGCATCTTAGAGAACATCTGCGAAACCCGTCGGGTAGTATAGTCCAAGCCCATAATCGGCACCATCTGGTTTGCAGCCTCTTCAGGGACCATGCAGTCTTGATCATCTTCCTCGACTGACTCCCCAGTGTAGAATATGGTAGGAGGTTCGCAGAAGCGAGGGACTTTCATAGTCTTCAGTGGTAGCACCGTCTGGTATTCAAGGCTGACGATGGGTTTAAATAAACCCTACGGCACCTCCACTTGTGTGTACTTTTCTTTCATTTCTTCATTGATATCATCCGGGTGAATGTTAGGAGGGGTGATCCGAGCAAAGTCACCGGCATAAGAGATGTGAGCTACCTCATGCTTTTTAATATAACCCTTTGGTGGCGGTGGAGACCAATCTCTTGCCTTCGTCGCTAGCTTTTTCTGTCTGACCACAGCCTCTTTCTCTTCACCCTTTCGCGACACCTCTGTGTAGTAGGACGCATCGAGCATATGGCACTCGAATACTTCGAAGGGATGCAGATCCGCAAACACCCTCTCTTCTTTTCCTTCATGGCAGTATTTGTTGCACTGATGTAGCGTGGATGGCACTATCTGATATTCATGCAGCCACGGTCTCCCCAGCAGGGCCTTATATGTGGTGTTGGAATCGATCACATAAAATCGTACCACGGTAGTGAGGTCGCCCAATGTGAGGTTGAAATCAGCCACCCCAAGAGGTGTTTCACATTTCTGGTTGAACCCTACAATTTTCATATCTTTGACCCTGGTAAGCTGCAGATCAAAGTAATATTTCTGATAGATGTGGTATGGGAGGATGTTCACAGTAGCCCCGGGATCTATCAGTATCCTGCTCAGCGGCTGACAGTTCAGGGAACCCTTCATATACAGCGGCCTATTATGACCGGAATTCGGGATTAGCATATCATCTTCCGTGAATGTGATCGATGGCCCAGAATTTACTTCTGTTAAGAGTGCTTCATATTGTGCTGGCGACTGCAAGGCATCCACAATTGCTTGGCGGGCTTCTTCACTCAGAGAGAGGATTTCCCAGATGGAGAACCTGGTAGGGAGCTTCTTCAGCATCTTCATGATTCGACTGCCTACCCGGACATTAGATAGTCTCATTTCTTCTGCCCATCGGGGTCTTGGAGGTTCATGTGGTGCCTGTGGCCTTTGCTGCCCAGTCCCAGTTTCATTCTCTTCCCTGTTTCCCGGGAGGCTTCTTCTGTAGCAACAGCCCCTGGCTTTGCTAGAGGGTCACTTCCTTCATTTTCTTCATGCTGCTTCTGCTTCCTAACTACAGTCTGCTGGCATTTATTGCTTTTAGCTGGAGCAGTGTGAGCCAATTGCTCATTCTCCAAACTGGACAAGAATTCAAGGAACGAAGGAGCTTCTTCTTTCTCTTGGTACAAGCTGGCAGGGGGAGGAACCTGGACACCTCGTACCTCTGGTTCTGGGATCTGGTAGGGTTGCTCCCCTCTGAATATAATGTTATGATTAGCTGGTGGTGGGCGCCCCCATCTTTTCCCAGAACGTGTTGCATGGGCTGAGGTAGAGGCCTCAGCATGGTTGGCTTCTAGCGGGGCATTTGATGCTTCAGCCTCATCATCCTCCCCGGGCAAGGAAAAGAGCACTGACAGGGTGTTACATTGTACTGTCGTGACTTTCTTTCCCTTTTTGGACCTGGGCCGTCTCTTCTACTTCTGGGAATTTGGCTTTGCCAACTCCTGCCCCCAGAAGGGCTCAGTCTCATCTTTTCTCTGTTCTGCCTCTGGCTGCTCTTCAATTTTCAATTCTTCGAGCTGCTCCCAGAGTATACAGTCTTTTACCAGCAGGTGTTTGGGCTTTTTCTGCTCATATTCATCGAGCTCATTGATATACTGCTGTAGACACCTGGCTGCAGGACTTACTTCTTTATGTGCCGGTAGGGGAGTTTGTCTCCTCCGGTTGTGAGTAGGGATCCGGATGACTGGCCCGGTCTCAGATGTGCGCCATACTGGCTTTACTGGAGGCGGTTCAGGCCTTGGTGTGACACCTCGAATAATCACCCCGCTGGCACTGGCTGCGGGAGTTTTCCTTCTATTCTTTATGGGTTTCGTCTGCCATCCCTCCTGATCCTTCAATGGGGTGAGGAAACAAGCTTCATAGGTATGCCTAGTACATTCCTCAACGGCTTCCTTAGGCAGCTGCTGGTAAACTGAGATCATATTGGCGGCCATTTTCCAGGGTGGAGGCTCATGTGGATGAGGCGGCTTTACCTGATAATCTCCCAGCTGCAGCTCACCCTTTTTAACCATTCCTTCCATGATATCTTTGAAGACATAACAATCCTCAATTGCGTGCCCCAGCGCACGGTGAAATGGACAGAACAGCGGATCATCTTTCTTTGCCGCATCCTCGGGTCTCTTCGGCTCAGGCAATGTTACCTTGTTGAACTTATATGCCCAGTTAAATAGTGCTGCCGTCTTCTCCTTTGGAAAAGAGTAAGCCTTCTTCATCTTGTCTCTTAGAGAGACCTTGTCTTTTCTTTCTGCTGCACCCTCAGGCAGGGGAGCTTCATCTGCCCCCTTCTTCCCTTTCTGCTGCTCGAAGGTTCTGAAATCGACGGTGTTTGCCTCAGAATGTGATGGTCGTCGATCATTAGATTTACCTTTCAGCACATTGGGAACATTGGCGGTTGGACGTTTGGACAAGAACGTCTCAACCTCCGCCACTATATTGTTTAATCGGTCAAATGTTCTGACATCTGCACCGATCATCTTTTCTAGCACCTCTCTCCTGAGGCTCTGTTTACATATCCGCACTGCATCTTCTTGATGGGGGGGTCTTCTGCATCTCATGGCTAAGTTCCTCCATCTTTTGATGTAGTCCAGTGCAGTTTCATCTTGCTTCTGCCTGGTTGCATATAGCTCTGCTATTGTGATTTCTCTTTCAGTGACATGAAATCTATCGCGGAATTTTCTCTGCATATCAGGCCAATCAACCACCGATCCAGCTGGCAGGCTTGAATACCATTCAAAGGCTAACCCAGTAAGGGATGAGCCAAAGAACTTAAGCAGATAAGCTTCGTCGACTACCAGGTCACCCATGATTGTGGTGTAGTAAGCTATGTGCTCTCTGGGAGAGCCCTGGCCATTAAATTTTTCGAACTTAGGCGGCTTACTGACGCCTGGAGGTAGTCTCTTAGCAGCATATTGGGGAGGATATGGCACCTTGTACACATCATAGGTACTAACATCATCGCCAGTCTTCTCAGACAGCTTCATCTCCACAATTCTTTCAATCATCAGCTTGTGGGCTACGGCTGGATCTATGTCTTCTGGGAAGAAGTGAGCTTGTTGCTGACTATGAGGAGTTGTCATCACAGTGGCGCGCAAGGTGGGCGCGGTAGGCTACGTCTGAGACGCAGAGGGCTGAGCTACTGTTTGCTGTGGAACAGGTTGGCTCGGCGCTTTGCCCTTATCAGCCAGGAGAGGATTAGCTGGGATAGCCGTCTCTGTTGAGCTGGAAGTATGCCCGACAGGCTCGGCTTGCTTGGAGACCGGTGTAGCTTCATGTCTCTCATTGAGCTGTCTTCTGAGAGCATTGATCTCCTGCTGGTATCTTCTGAACATCATCTGGATCATGGGATCCAGGGTGGACGGGATCTGTATATCTTCTGAAGTCCCTTCAGCATCATCAATGAAGGGATTATCTCCCTCTTCCGCTGTCACCACATTAACCGTCATAGTGGTGATCTTGCAGGCTTCACCATTAGTCTTCATTTTATCTTTTGCCGCCTGGCCTCTTCTTGTGACAGGCCCGGGTCTGGTTGCCAGCCTGAGTAGCTCGTCTGGTTGAGTTGGTAGCATGTCTTGCCTCCTGACAAGTCCAGCCATGTTACAGGTGAAGATCTGCATCTTTCCCTTCTGCCTGTAGACTTTTCTTTTTGCCTGGTCGGGATATTTGAGTCGGTCAAAGACCGATATTCTTTCTTCAGGTTCTTCCCCACACAGGTCTTCTTTCCCATATCCGGCCCTGCGGCCTTCCCCATAATCATTGGAATAGGAGGAGGAGACTTCGAGCATCACTTCTTGAAGGGTTTCTTCCTCTTCTTCATCCACGGTGCCCAGGGCACAGGATAATCTTTGCTGACCGAGGGCAGAATTCCCCAGGTAGTGGAAGTAGTCTTGAGCCACTTGCTTCATCTCTTCTTGATTGTGCCTTTGTGGCTCTGATTGGAGCATCAGTCTTTCCTGGCCTCTTTGCTGATGAGCCAGTCTTGCCACCTGAGCATTCAGATGCGCGGTTTTGGAATATCTAAATATATCAGCCTGTCTGGCACAGGCTCTTGGTCTTCTTGGAATGGCAGCAGCGACTGGTTCGCTTGTTCCCATTCTTTCTTCTTTCTCAAATCTTCTGTCGCCATCCTGGCAGTAGTTGGCAGCAGCATCATAGTTCTTCCTTTGCCATTTTCTGCCCCCAGCCCTGGGATGGGGGACCGAGAGGTCTTGCTTCCGCTCATATTTTCTGCCCCTCATCCTGGGGCGAACAGTGGTCAGATTTCTTTCTTCATTTTCTTTCTCATCTTTCTTACCCCAAGCCCTGGGGTAAACAGCAGCATCATCTCTTATGTCTTTTCCTTCTCTTCTTCTGCTTTCTGCCCTGAAGCGGGCAACAGCATCCTCGGTAGCTTTCCCCTCATCTCGAGTTGGGGCCCAGCTCTGAATCTTCTTTGGTCGCCATACCTGTTTATATTTTGCTGGCTTGGGCGCCAACGGCTTCCTCTCATCAGTTTCCCCGTTGGCCCTCCTGGTGGCCAGAACTTGGAACTTGTTGTCGATTTGGACGGTCGGGACAATCCTGTCCGGCCGGACTTCTCTCGGGCGACCGTTGAGGTTCACCCTAACGTCACCCATCATCATCGTCCTCCCAGAATTTGAGAGACGACGGTCGGCAGCAGCATACCGGCTCCTCCGGTTAGTTCTTTTCCTCGTTTGGGCAGCAGCGGGGACCGTGTCTCTCCTTTGAACATGATGAACATAGCAGGCGACGGCTGTCGAGGTCGTCCTCTCTGGTAAGCTACCCTTGTTATCAGCAGTCTTCATCGGGGCACTTGCAGTAGTGCCTTGCTCGTTGTTGTCGACCTGCAGAAGGTCGGTGAAGACGAGGCCCAGGCAGTTGGGCAGTCCGACAGCAGGGGGCATTGACCCGAATGACAGCGGCACCGCCAGGTAACCCTCTCAGACATGCATATCGATCGGTTGTTGGTCGAAGCACACGGACATGAGTCCAGTAGTCATTGTAGCTTCCTGGAAATAAGGAAAGCGCACAGAATCAGAAATTTGAGGGGGGCCCGCTGGGCCTCCTATTTTTGGCGTAGAGATGAAGGGAGACTCTGTCCCACCGGGCGTGCCAGACTTGTGGAACGCGCTTTCTCGTTCTCTTCTTTTTATAGGGGTATATGAGTATATGTGGATTATTTATTGATTTATTGGCGTGCCAGTCACCGGGGTGACAATTTTATTGTGCGCTCGATCTGACTTTTAATCAGTCGATTGTGAAGTTCGAGTCGGGACCCGAAGTCCGTCATACCATAAAGGCTATGACGTTAATTACGCCCTTCCTAAGAAGGACAACCCTTGATTAAACGCCAAAAATAGGAGGAAGGTAGCGGCAAAAATAAGACTCAAACGAGAGAGATGGTTGGTTCATCAGCAGGGCGTTAAATGGCCTGAGTGAAGCAAGGATACATCAAATGCGGAGCAAATCCAGCGGCATGTCCCCATTACCTTGGACTAGGCCAGATGGGGATAGGAAACCACCCGTGCAGCGGCAGGGTGGGATCCATAAAAAGGTCGGGTATATCTAACCCGGAATCCGGATAAGGACCGGTGCGACATGGCACACCCTGTGCAGGCATGATGTCTTATTGATATCCCCCTTCGGAAGACCATCGGAGAACATGCAAGGGCAGAACTCCGTGGGCCAGCGGGGTTAGGAGAGAATACCATGATCACTCAAGGTGATACGAATGAATTTTGGCAGCATATCCCCTTTATCCTGGATTATGCCAAGAGGAGATAAGCCATCATCCACGGGATGCCGGGATGAAAGCCGGAAAAGAAGGGGGCACCAGGCCCGGGGCCATCACCCACATCCATAGCACCGATTTATGTTCCTTCAGAACCCGTCGGAGCACATGTAGTGACATAGCCCGTTAGGTCCATAAGGTTATAAAGAAACCCGGATCGGAACAGAACAATGTAGGGGAGGTCCTCCCCATTGATTTATTTCCTGAGGGATGCCAAGTGTTCTCCGTATATCCCTTGGATGGGTACAATATGGGGATTAAGGTTCAGACCAAGAAGAAAGAGGTTCTCGGCGTGAGGTTTCAGAAATATGGCATGGCTTCTCGGCGCGGGCTGAAAGGAGTTCCCGGCGCGCCACGAAGGGGGCTCTCGGCATGTGTTGAAGGGGGGAGGAGGCTCTCGGCGTGAGGGTTCCCGGCGCGCGCCGCGCCGGGAACTATTCACGCCGAGAAGGTGCTGGGCTTGAGCGCCGTGAGGGCTATGGGGTTTTACTGTACCCTGTTTTGGGGGTTTTTCACGGGATTCAGACATGGCATGGAGAATGGATTCAGGAGGCAAGTGAGGAAAGAGCCAGGGGCCTACCAGGTTGACAGCAGAGGGTCACAGATGAAAGGGGTTCGAGGGATTAGAGTCAATGCGCCTTCGAGCTCTCAGGAACAGGCTTCACGCCATCAATATTGCCGACCATCCAGGAGATCGAGAGACGACAAACTCTGATCCCTGCAATGGCCCTAGTGGCTTGAGAAATTTGAGAAGAAAATCACGGACTCCGCGACGTTTAAACCATCGATGACACCGAGGGAGAGAGGGGGGAAACAAGGCCCAGAAATCCACAGTGAGGATTGGGGCTTTGTTGGCTCCGTCTCATCTTAAACAGGCACGCGTATAATCACAAAGGATTATCAGAGTCCTAAGCATTCGAGCAATCAACGTATGCAGGGGACGACAGATACCCTGAAAGAGAGATAGAGAGGACAAAGCCCAGGGATCCATAGAGGTGAGGATCGGGGCTCTGTACCAGCTCCCCCGGTGCTGCGAGAGAGGCAGGCAGCAGGGAGTACCTATCAGCCGCCAGGATTACCGACCGACACCTGAAATCATGGACTCATCGATCAAACTCCGCAACCGAAATGATAGCTACCACGATCATCAGAGAGGGGTGAGAGAAAGAAACTCGAGCTTCTACTCATTGCACCATCTTTATTATTCATACTTCATTGGCTACAGCGAGATAACTCGGACGATAGTCGAAAGGGGACTATGGACATCCTTCGAGTAGAAGAAATCCCACATACAAGGGTAGAAAGAATACATGAGAGAATGAAAAGAAACCCATTCGGAATGACAGGAAGATGGGGGAGGGCGGAGCATTGACTCCTCTCCCTCCCCGAGCACCCCACCTTCTCCTTCTCTCGAGCTTCGCAGCGGCTTCTTCACTCGCTCTCTTTTCTTTCTCTTTCTTTCTATCTATTTTCTGGATGAGGTTTCTTCTGTCCTCCGTCTCCTCTCTCTTTCTTTGTCTCGAGAGAAAGGGGGTTTTTATAGGCATAGCACCCCCTCCCTATCGGCATGATCATCTCGGCGCCCGGTTGATGAGCTCCCGGCGCGCCTTGTTCGGAGGCAATAGGCTTCCCGGCGTGCCTTGTTCGGAGGCAATAGGCTTCCCGGCGCCCCTTCCTCATATGGGTCTTGTTGGGCTCTCGGCGCCACACGGCTGGGCCCGTTTAGATCTTTTAGTCTTTTATGCTTCCTCATCGGTAAGCTTGATCTGTTAAGGCCGCTTAATCTGTCCCTTCATTTGTCGGTCCCTCGAGTCCATCAGGCTAGGCGAAGGCCCAACAATTGGTGAGTTAGCATAGCTTCATCAGAATATTTCTGGGGATTTTCATCAGTCAGTGGACTGCAGTTCTTCATCAGTACTGCCATCTAAGCGACGACAATACCGGACATCAGCTTGGCCGGGGAGGGCTTCAGCCGGGTGGTAGCTTCAGTGATAAATCTTCCGTAATCCTGGTCTTGCAGGGACTTCCGGGATCTTCATCTTTCACTCAATCTTTTATTATGTCTCGTTTCTATTGTCTGTTATATTTCAGGTGTCAACAGGGTACTATCCAAAATAAAATTGAAGGGTAGGCAGATCCCCCATCGACTCCTTCTAGATTTAGCCACTAGGTGTCAAGCCCTTCTATCCATCCCTCAGTTGTTAGAAAATCCCATCAAGCTATCGGAGATAGAATGTGAGGGCAACTGTGCGATTGATGAAGGATATGGGATTTATGAGATCACTAATGAACAATACCCTACTGGAGACGAGGATGAAGAATATGAGGACGCGGCCGGCGCATATGCAAGTGGGATGAGGAGATTCGACGAGCTGTCAGCCGCCGTAGAAGAGTCCACCAAGGAAATCAATTTGGGAACTGAGGAAGACCCTAGGATCGTCCTCATAAGTGATAATTTGCCATCATCTGAAGAAGAGGCATTAATTGAAGTTCTCAAAGAGTATAGGGACACGTTTGCATGGAGCTACGAGGATATGACAGGTTTGGATTCCACCTTGGTCGAACACCACTTAACTCTAAAACCAGGGTCCGTCTTGGTAAAACAAAGGTTAAGGCGTTTCCACCCTCAGATGGCTTTAAAAATGAAAGAAGAGGTCGACAAGCTCCACAAAGTCAGGTTCATTAGAGTCGTCCTTTATCCTCAGTGGGTGGCGAATATTGTCCCGATCATGAAGAAGGATGGAAAAGTGATGATTTGTATCGACTTCCGGGACCTTAACTGCGCGTGTCCAAAGGATGATTTTCCCTTGCCTCACATTGATGTGTTAATCGATAATACAGCAGGTTATGAGACCCTCTCATTTATGGATGTATTTTCAGGATATAATCAAATTCGTTTGGCAGAAGAGGATCAGGAGAAGACGTCATTCACTACACCATGGGGAACATATTGTTACGTGGTCATGCCGTTTGGGTTAAAGAATGCTGGAGCTACTTACCAAAGAGCTATGATGGCCATATTTCATGACATGATGCATATATATCTAGAGGTGTATGTGGATGATTTATTGGTGAAATCAAGAACCAGGGTGGAACATCCGAAAGTTTTGGCTAAGGTGTTACAAAGATCAAGGGAGTTCCAATTGAAAATGAACCTGAAGAAGTGTGTGTTTGGTGTGTCATCGGGTAAATTACTGGGTTTCATTGTAAGCAAAAGGGGGATTGAGATAGATCCCAACAAAGCTAAGGCCATCAGGGACATGTCGCCTCCCAAAAATTTGAGGGAAGTCCGAGGTTTAATTGGGAGGCTGCAATTCATCCGTCGATTTGTGTCTCAACATTCACAAAGGTGTAGACCTTTCTGCGAGTTGACCAAGCCAGGAGTAGAATTCCATTGGGATTCTAAGTGTCAAAAAGCTTTTGAAGGGTTAAAGGAATACCTGGCTAGTCCACCCATTCTCATTCCACCCAAACCAGAAAAACCTATGATCCTTTACATCTCAGTCTTGGATGACTCCGTGGGAGCCGTCCTTGCACAAGTCGATGAAGAAGGCAAGGAACGGGCCACCTATTACTTGTCCAAACTTCTCAATTCTTGTGAATAGAAGTACACAACCATGGAGAAAACCCGTGCTACCCTTGTTTAGGTAGTACAGAAATTGAAGCACTATTTCTTGGCTCATGATCGAGGTCCATTTGATCGCCCGCATGAACCCTATCAAATTTCTCCTGGAGAAATCCGTCCTTGCCGATAGGCTAGCACGCTGACAGAGTTTCTTATCTCAGTTTGACATCACCTACGTTCAGCAAAAGGTGATTAAGGGCTATGCTATAACCGGGCATCTTGCTCATCATCTTCTCCCCAAGTTCGATCCTGTCCAATCAGAGTTTCCAGATGAGGAACTAATGTCCATCACCTAATCTGACGAGCCAATGTGGACACTATATTTTGATGGAGCTCTGAATTCCCAAGGGAAGGGTATAGGCATTGTCCTTATGATGCCCGAAGGCGTCACCATCCCAGAGGCATTTCATCTCGCATTCCCAGTCACCAACAACATTACTGAATATGAGGCTCTTCTAGCTGGTCTGGAACTAGCCCATTCTTTCTATATCACTGAATTGCGAGTCGTGGGTGATAGTCAACTTGTTCTCCGCCAAGTGCTTACCAAATATCGCACTCTTGATCCCAAGCTCAAGCCTTATCAGGAGCTGGTCTCCGCTTATGCCAAATTGTTCACCAAGCTGATCTTTGTCCATGTTCCTCGCGAACAGAACATTCTAGCCGATGCCCTCGCCTCCTTGGCGTCATCTTTTAGATTCCCCTTAGGTGTATGGTCTGAATCCATCACCATCTACGAGCGTCTCGTCCCTGCTGTTCAAGACCCTTACCTCTTAAAAATCAAAGAAAGAGTCCTATGGAAGGTTCAGGAAGGAGAAATTCTTGAGAAGAGGGAAATCATGTTGGCAGAATTTGAAGAAGAACTGGCCGACGAGGAGAAACCTTGGTTCTATGAAATCGTCAAATATTGCAAAGATCAGTCTTACCCTGAAGGAGCCACCATAGAGGATAAGAAAGTCATAAGAAAAGTGGCCCAGAAATACACATTGGTTGTAGGTCTACTGTATAAGAGAAGCCTTAATGGTGTTCTTTTAAGGTGTCTTGATGACGATGAGGTCTGGAAATGTGTAGAGGAAGCACACTCAGGTGTGTGCGGTGGCCATGTAAATAGCCAAATGGTCGTTAAGAAGATCATTCGGCAAGGCTTTTACTGGCCCACTATGGAAGAAGATTGTGCTGTCTATGTCCGTAGGTTTGTCGAGTGTCAACTCCACGCCGATAAAATTCGTTCACCATCTTCCTCACTTCATCCATTATCCTCCCCATGGCCTTTCTCCATGTGGGCATTTGACATCATTGGTCCCCTTGGTGATCCCAATTCCCTCACCATGCAGAAATCTTTCATCCTCACTGCGACGGAGTACTTCACCAAATGGGCCAAAGCCGAAGCTTACACAAAAATCAAGGCGTCAACAGTCTGCAAGTTCATCATGAAGAACATCCTCACCAGGTTCGGCGTCCCAAGCACAATCGTCACCGACAATGGGCCACAGTTCATTTCGCAGGATCTTCAAGACCTCTGCAAAAGGTACACAATCGCATTGCATCATTCATCTTACCCACAAGGTAATGGTCAAGTAGAGGCCACCAACAAAATATTGATCAAAATCATAAAGAAAACCTACGAGTCTAGTAAGTTTTCAGACTGGCCAAAAAAGCTTATCGAAGCTCTATGGGCCTATCGCACTTCAATCCGTACCCCCACCGGGCAGACCCCGTTTGCCCTCACTTATGGGATGGAAGCGGTAGTCCCGTACGAGACTCTGATCACTTCTCTCAAGGTACAATTGGATAATGAATTTTCCCTCGATGAACGTCATAATTCACTCTTTGCCCAATTAGAACTCTTAGACGAGAAGCGGCTGGCAGCTACCGAGCATGCACGTGTTTATCAAAATAGACTCGCTCGTTTTTACCAAAAGAAAGTCATTGAGAGAAAATTTAAAGTCGGCGAGATGGTCGTAAAAAGGATTTTAATCTAACTTGGAGGGCCGCGTTCTAAACTTCAACCCAATTGGGAAGGACCATACGTGGTTCAAGATGTGTACCCTGGCAACGCCTATAAGCTAGTCAATGCCAAAGGGACCGAGTTATCCCACCCCTGGAACGGGCTTTATCTTAAGAAATACCACCCTTAGATAAGTGTGACAACTAGCATGGTACGAGGACCATCGGAGCCAGAAATTCACTCTTCGGTCTTTGTAGTCTAACTCAGGGTTAACATGTGCATACTCCCACACCTCGCTTTCGGGATCAAACGAAGCGGAACTCGAGGGAGGCACAAAAAAAAACAACAAAAACAACAACAAAACAACAACAATAAAAGAAAAAAAAGAAAAAAAAAGGGGGAGTGCCTAGTGTTCATCATGCAGTCAAGTCTTTGCATCTGTCCTTTATGTAGGATATAACCCATTAAGGCTCGGTAGGTCTCGGGTCTTGGCTCGCCAGAACCGTGGAGATTCCTGTCCGGTCATGTCGGCTTACGCCCACTCAAAGGAGGCAACACGCGTACATACAGCTGTTTTAGCCAAAAAAATTGGTCGTATTGCTTATTGTGGGGCTATACTCGAAGGTCTCCAGGAAAGCCGTAATCTTTGTTCTCTCCTTTCTCAGCCCAATGAGACAGCCGGCGCCCTTAAAACGCTGAGCATAAGGGAACCAAAATTCCATACCCTGAAGGCGAGAGTAGGATTCATCTCCTCGAACTCGAGTCAGAGCACGAGAAGAGGGCAGTGTCCCCGCAGGCATACAAGAGGGATTCTTATATATCAAATCATCATGTCTCCCTCAAAAAAAAAAGAGCCTGGTTGTGGCCGTGCCTGAGTTCAACAAGCAAAACCCCTCAAAACAAAAGCTAAATTCCACAAAGGGGCAGCGTAATTCTGTTTGAGGTTTGGTCTGAAGTCGCCCAAAAGGGAGAGGTCGAGTAGGTCCCGGTTAGCTCCTCGGGTTAACGCTTTTGTCGGTCCTCTCAGAAGGTTTACCCCACTACTCTTCTTCGTCCCCTCAAAGATGAAAGCTCAATGAAGATCCTGAAAGGCGCGCCCCGCTAAGGCAAGCGACCTCGTTTTAGCAAAACACACATATAATTGTCTACTTCGAAAGGCAAAAGCCATCGCCGAAAAGGAGTCTCGGTGTTTCTGGCCGGTCAAGACCTCTATCTACCACCTCGGTGGATTCTCACTTTAACCTCGGGCTTAGGTCAATGCAAGCGCGTCACCAATAGGTGCGACGGCGTCTGATTCCAGGTCAGCGTCGCGCGGTTCACCGTTAGGGTTCCAGGGTGTTCCATCCTATACCATCTAGAGTTGTGAGGAAATAGACCCTGGTCGGGCAAATCTCTTACCTCGAACGCTCTTTCGGTGTGTCCTTGCGGTCGGAAGCAACTGGGAGCCTAAGCATGGCATGACGATTTTATCATCAGGTTAAGTCTTAACCGGCAGGATTATCATTTGAGGAGTCTAGGGGCCCAAATCAATCTAGATGTGCACACAGGATACTTGGGAGGTTAGTAAGAAACCCTATCATCATAAAGGTCAAGTGCCACAAGAATGGTCGCTAGGCATTAGTTATACAAAAAAAAGAGAAAAAAATTATGAAATGGCCCTCGGAAGACGCCGACGAGTGAGTCCCAAAGTGGGAATCCTCTTGGAGCACGTTAACCCCGTATTAAGATACTTAAGAACGATTCAAACACCCCTGATCCAAGAACCATGCCAATTGTAATAACAAGTGTCTTTCAAAAAAAAAAAATTCAAAAAAATGCATCCGTGTGATCTCATTTGTGTGCTACATTTCTACATTCTGTTCCCATTTGTGTGACCGTATGTTGCATTCATCATCTTTGCTCTTGCCCTAATTAATAAAGGCTTGGCCCCTTGACTCGTTATCAAGGCTAGTCTCAAAATAATCACCCACTCTTGAGCAAGGGGCCAAGTCAGAATGAAAAAATTGACTTGTTTCATTGAGCAATGTGTACGGGATTGAAAAGTAGGAATGAAGGCAGAAGACATGAAACTGAACATTCCTTCCTTTATTTCCTTCTAGAAGTTGTACATTAAGTTCCGTCCTCTCTCTTAATGTTACCCCTTTCCCCACTCTCCAGGTGAAGAACCCTAGTGGGTGTTGCTAAACCATGCGAGGTGGTGCCTCTGCTGCTCTGTACCCCTCTTCCCGTCTCTGCTCCCCGTCGATCGACAGGGGCAGCAAAGAAGCTGCTAACACGAAAGCCACGCTCTCGTGCTCTACAGTAGCACTCTTCACCATCTCTCAGTCATTGTTCAGCAAGATCGAGGCTGGTTCGGAGTTCAAACAGTTGGGTCTCCATGGCCCTCCTCTCCTCCCTCTCAACCAATCTGTCGGCTCTCTCTCTTTCGGTGTCTCTTTCCCTTTCCGCGCATTCTCTCTCTCTGTCCTCCCTTTCCAGCTGAAGGGTAATCCTCAGCTCCACGACGTCCCGAGAGGAGCCATCGTCTGGGCGATGCCGCAACTCTTCCTCCAGTTCTGCTATTCTAGCTTCCCCTTGAGTGGTGCCAGCAAATGCATCTTGCACCTCTTTCGTCTGCCATAACCATCATCTCAGGTATGTGGAGGCACGAATAAGTGAAATTCAATGACCAGACTCTCACCTGGGCGGAGAGCATTCCTTCTGCCTCCGTGACTCGCTGCATAGTATGAGCAAGCTGCTCATGAAGCAAATCAAGTTCGAAAAGTGGGGATCCATAAACTGGAAGAGACACCATCCACCCCCATTGCTGAGGAAGCCGCATCAAGCTGGGCGCACTGCAACACACATAAGGTGACACCGAGGACCTAACGCCAGGAATCTTGGTCTATGATCGTGTGTATGTAGGCTTACCGAAGAACTCAAGGCGACGCGAGTATCATGTAACTATCACTCCATACCTATCAGGCGAGCTTGCAGGTTCGCTATCATAGTGTCGCGAACATCCTATGGCCAGGGCATAGGTCAACATACAAAAAAAAAAACAAAACCAAAAAAATAAAAAAAATAAAAAATAAAAAATAAAAAAATATATTGTTCACCTCCATGGTCCCTTCGGGATGGAGTCGCTCTGCATACATCGCCTTATAGAGGCGCATATAATCCTCGCTGTCTTGAGCATGTGACTCCACGGGAGTGCCACCCCGTTGCCAGTCCTCGTATTGCTCAGGGAACCGCACTCTCCAATCAACGGAGGTCACCGGGCCACGCGTCTTCCTCCCGACGCGTGGTGTTGTAGTCATGTTCACCCATTCTTGGGCGAGCCCTAGAGTCCTCATGGCCAATCGTAGCCGAAGTGGCTCGATTTCGTTCAAACAGTGCATCCAGAGGTCGCGTCTGAATCGGGCATGGCTAGTTATGACCCATGGCTGATCGGCGTCAATCATGCCCGCATAAGGCCTCCAGACCACCTGGGTCAGGTCACACACATCTTCTTAATATAAAAAAAAGGAGAAAAAGATGATGCTGAAATAATAATCACCATTACCGCGGGGAACTCTTGTAACTCGCGCCTTAACACCATCAGCTGGTAGGATAGAGAGGCTGGGCTCGTGATAGGTTGCCACCGCCTCGCCAGCGGCACCGCCATCGGTCATCAATGTCAGGCGTTTCCCATTGGGAGGTAATAATAGCTCCACAACTGTACCGTCATGTGTCATTAACATATCAAAAAAAAACAAAACAAAAAACAAAACAAAAAAAATAAAAAAAATAAAATCAAAAGGAGAGAAGTAGGATATCTGGATGAACGGCGTGAAACCACTCACTGTTATCTCTCGATCCGCTCTTTCAGATAGACCCGCAAATAGATGCGCCAACATGGCTGCTCCCCAGGCGTATCGTCTCACTTTATCAGGGTCTACCAGGAATTCTAAGAAACGGCAATGAATGATGTGTCCTTTCGACCCCAACAACAGTTTCCCCAACATGAAGAACATGAATCTCCTCAAATCCATGTTGGCTCTCTCCCAATTGCTTGCGTCTACGCAGTAGACAGCGTGGCATCCTCTTTCAGTCCTCTCCATGAACTCTTCCAAGGACTCATCATCACAAGAACGAATGTTAGTAAGCCCCAACATCTCCATAACCGGCGTCTTGGCTACAGACCTGTTCTTACGATCATCCAGGTCCACTCCTAGCAACCTCTGGGCAGCCTCTTGGTAGTCGGAGTACGTAACGCCAGTCAGCGCCTCACCATCCACTTTCAGGCCCGTAATTCGGGCCACATCTTCCAGGCTGGGCACCATGTGCCCCCAAGGCATCAAGAATGCACAGCTCATTGGATCTCACCTTTCGCGCAATGCTTGGACGAGGGCAAGGTCGAGCCTGATTGGCTCGATCTGAAGAAAGACTCCAAGTCCCATCACGTCTAGCCTGGCCTTCTGAAAATTCGGGAGACCCCGGTATGCGGCCACTACCAACTCCCATGGAATGTGTGATTTCATCACACCCTGCGCATACATAAGGAGGGGTTTTGTTAGAAGGGAGGAAGAAAGAATGAGAGAAGGGGCAAGAAAGCTCATCTTACGGGTTGCGATTGGGTCCTTTCACTGAAGTGCCCTTCGAGGTCTACGAGTCTCCTGGAACTGTTACCACTGGACCTGCTACTCTTCGAAGAGTGGGAAGATTCACCCTCCATTTTGAACCTTAGAACCCTTAGTTCTTCCGTTTCCGTGGAAACTTGTTGGCTACCGGTGCCCCTGGGGGGACGAACGAGGACGGTATTTATAGAAATGGGAGAAAGGTGAGTCAAGACTGCCTACATCACTGTTAATGATAACCCTCGTGATAAGGCACCTTCCTTGCGGTCCCACATGTGTCACTTCACCGCTCGCAGGGTAATTGATTGATGGTGCGATATGATGACTCACTCCCTACACAGTCTAGGGATGCCCTGTCATGCTGTAGAGGTCGTCCGGGAAGATTGTAAGGTCGTCAAGGAGAAGGGGCTAGAGCCGTCATTATTGACTTCGGCGGCAGATTTCCGTGTGAAAGATGGTCGAAGCGAGATATGAGTCCCCATTTTCGGACGGGGTCTCGACAAGCACGTCACATGGGAACAGTGAAGAAGCGTATGGAAGAAGGAACGCACAAGAGGATAAATAAGCAGCAAGAAATCAAATCACTCCATTCACAAGTCTACATAAACTGTCATAAACATCACAATCATAGAGAGGAGGCGTATGCTAGCTCTCTAATTCTCACCAACACCTTCATGCTTGTCCCTCTAGGCGTCCCTCTCCTCTCCCCTGAGGTGAGGGTCCCTCAGGGGCCTTCTGGGGCTCCGTGAAGCAGTAGTCCCCTCACCTTGTGATACCTGCTCCACAGCAGCGGCTCGCTGCTGCTCCCCTGGTGTGGCGAAGAAGCCACTAACAGAAAGGTTGCCATACTGGCGGAGTTGCGCCTCGAACTCTCGTTCTCTCTCATAGCGCGTCTCCATCACTCCTAACCTCTGCCCCATAACCTGAAGGCCTAGCTGGAGCTCCCTCACCTGGGCCTCCAAGGCCTTCCTCTCATCCCGATCCTGCTATCGCTCGACCCTTCTTTCCTCCCTCTCTTTCTCCCTCTCCTCTCTCTCTCTCTCTGCCTCCCTCCTCGCCACTTGGAGGAGGACCCTTAACTCTAGGATGTCTGGAGACGGCCTCCCTTCATCGCGACGCCGCAGCTCCGCTATGGTCACTGCCCAAGCATCACACTCCTCTTCAGCCCGGGTCGCGCGGGCCATTGCACTGGCAAGTTGCCCCCGAAGGGAGGCGATCTCCAGAAAAGGAGCCTGAGAGTTGGAAGACGATCCGCCGGCCATCCCTGCCATTGCTGCCTACTGGGCACGTGGAAACAGACAAACAACATCCATCAGTTAAGCCCCGGGATTTCAAAAAAAAAAAAATAGGGCCCTTCTTTCACCTCTGTCCGTCTCCCGAGCTGAAGAGGCCTCACTTGGCTCCCCCTGCACCGCCGCAATTAGCCGGCACTCTCCTGCGTGGGCGCACCACCTTGCTGCCCATCTTGGAATTGAGCAGGGAGACGTATGCGCCAGTCTTCAAGTTTTACCTTGTTGCGTCTCTCTTCCCCGACACGGTTCGGCTCATCCGCACTCGCCCACTCATCGGCCAAGCCTGGGATCCTTGTCATACCCTTCCCATCAAACAGAAAGGGCCACATCATTAAAAGAAAAATGTGTCTCCAGTCGAAGACGCGTTCATCATTTAAGTGCAACACTCATCGAACCCTCTTTTCCCTCTCTACTTGTTCGCTACAAAACTAAAAGAAATCAAAGAGGTGGAGATCGAAGGAGCCTACCAGGCCGTGCTCACCTCCCTCCATGTCTTGGGGTCCCTCGGGCACCCCAAATGCCAGAAAAAGTCCTTCCTCTTCCGTGGCCGCCTCTCCGTGCTCTTGCACGACCCTCCTTGGGCGAGGGGTTCCTCGCCCCCCTCTCCCTTCACCGCGGTTTGTCCCACCGTACTCCATGAATCAAGGATGGAAGAAGACGAAGCTAGGCGAGCGAATCTCGATGAGAGGAGGAGTTGTTTATGGGCAAGGTAAGGAAAGAGAAAGACCGCCCCGCGATTCTCGGTGATTTAAATCTGAATTCAAAAGCTTAGAACGCGTCTTCGCGCCTAGACGTCTCAAAGGAGGGGAAGATGGCATACCCTCCGCACAAGGCATATTTCTCCGCTTTTGGGGACAAGATCCTGTAAAGCGTGTCACGAGAAAAAGTTAAGGAAAGGCATAAGGGAAAGAACGTGCACAAAAGACAGTCAAGTGACAGAAAAGAAACCATTCCATAGAACAAACTGTCTATCATATACATCATAAGTGAGGATGGGGGGGGGGCGTACAAATCACTCTCTAACTCTCACCACCACCCTCCTGGTCATCTCTCTGATCATCCCTCTCCTCTCTCCTCTGGCACGAATCCCAAGGGGGCCTCTGAGAACTCGGAGAGGCAGTGCTCCCCTCGCCATGTGGTGCCTGGCCGGCCTCAAACGCACGGCGCCGCTCCTCGGCGGAAGAAACGAGGAAGCTACCTACAGAAAAAGAACCAGACTGTCGAAGACGCGCCCCGCACTCCTTTGCTCTCTGGTACCGCTCCTCGCTCTCTCGCAGCCTCCCCTCTGCCGTATCGAGACTCACTCGGAGCTCCATCATCTGGGCCTCCAGATCTCTCCTCTCTGCCCTCTCTCTCTCCACCTCTCTCCTTGACACCACAAGGGCAATCCGCAACTCTAACACGTCGTGAGGGAGCTCCTCAGCCTCCCGTCGTCGTCGGTCCTCCTCTAGCTCTACTATCCGGGCATCGCGCTCCGCCACCTAGGCATCACGCTCCTCTGCACAGACCACACGAGCCAGTGCATCTCGAATCTCTGCCACCTGTCAAAGCCCACATTGAAGTCAACAAAGGAAAGGGAATACGTGAAAAGGGAACCCGTGTCAAGCAAACACTCACCCGAGCCGCCTGATCACGCTTGGCCTTCTCAGCACGGGCCACCGCGCACGCCAACTCCCTGCTGGCCTCCCAACGTAGAGGCGATCCGCGTACGTGTCCCGGTACCATCGCAAGTAGTCGGCACTGTCCTGCACAAGGGACTCCACCAGAACACCACCCTGCTGCCAGTCCTGGTACTGTGCAGGAAAGCGCGTGCACCATTCCACGAGCTTCGCCTTGCCCCGGGTCTTCCGCCCGACATGGCTCGGCTCGTCCACCTCCACCCACTCCTGGGCAAGCCCCAAGGTCCTCATGACTAGCCTGAGCTGTAGTGGCTCGATCTCGTTTAGGCAGTGGACCCACAGGTCCCACCCGAAACGAGGTCGACCTGCTACAACCCAAGGTTGGCCAGCATCGGCCATGCCCAGGTAAGGCCTCCATACCACCTGCATCACCATACATGCATCATATCAGTCCCCACTCTAGTAAACAAAGTGAATGCACAAAGGATCATATACATCATACCATGGCCTCAGGATACTCGGTCAGCTCACGTCGAAGGGACGCGATGGGAATCAACTCCGAGCATGTACATTTTATTTTTGTATTTGTGTCCTTTTGTTTATTTTTATATCCTGGGGGAAGTAAATTCGCAATTGTAAGACTTTATGAGCCAATTTGTTCTTCATTAGGATTGTGTGGGTTTATGTGCAAAATGCCAGTAGGACCAGCTAGGGGGCCCCCACTCCTTCCCCATTGGTCCACCTCATCCATGTGGGGCTGGTGAAAAGCCAAGGTGGCATCTAGAAGGTTTGACAAGTCAATTGGACACATGGGGAGACAAGTGGTTTCAAATGTCAATGGTAGGCCACCTACCACCCCACCTAGTCAAAGGGGCGCCCCTCCCCATTTTATTCCATTTTAATTTTTGTAAAAAGGCCATTAGAACTAATTAGTTTTATACCTAGATCTGAGGGTATTAGTGGTCATTTTCTATTTATTATATAAGGCCTGTATTTCCCTTTGGGTTTTTTGCATGAAAACCATTGTTAAAAGTTAATTTGTAAAAAAATAATTCCTAAAAATGCATTAGCATGTATATCACTATGTAATCTGAATTTTGCAAAAATACCATTTAAGCGTGATTTTCTTGCAAGTTGTCGGTAAAAAGAAGTGATATGCAAGTAAATAAATATGGCTTTTTTGCACAATTCAGATTACACAGTGATATACCTGCTAATGCATTTGTAGGCATGGTTTTTTTGTAAATTCACTTTTAACAATGGTTTCCATGCAAAAAACCCTTTCGCTTTTTCATGAATTAATGAGAAGAAAATTTGTTGAATTGCTTGAGCCAAGGAAGCTTGCGCACCCCCCTCTCTCTCCTCTGGTTTTCCTTCTCCATCCTCTGCATTTCAGGGTTGTGAACCCTTCTATCTTAGCCCCTCCCCATCTGAGTTCATTCTGTGCAGCCGCCGCCGCCGTTCGTGCCGCCATCGAGCCACCGCGAGCGATCAACTGAAGTGCTGTCCAAGTTCTGTTTTTCTGGATAGAGGTCCACTCCGTGAATTTTGGCTCCCAACTCCGACATCATCTGGAGTTGAGATTTTCAGAGTTGGTTCATCTCTTGATTCCCAACCTGCATTAAAAAAATCAGGCCATTCAGAGTTCGTTTTATGTTTTTATATTTACGTGTCTTTCTATCTTCCTGATCTGTCCCTTTTCAGTTCTGTGTAGCAGAAGCCTAGTTCTTCCACCTTTCGACAACTTTTTTTGATTTTTTTTGGAATCTCCAAATTTATTGGAGGTTCTGTCTACCATCCCCTTCCTCCAAAAATTTTCTTCGAATTTCTAAAGTCCACTACCTATTTGTAGAAATTGCGTCTTTCCCGTAAATTCAGATCTGTTTCTGTTGTCTAGATCCGACCCCCAGTCAGTATAAAATCCCCAAAAAATCGAAACTTCCACTAAATCTTGCATAAGATATATCTCCGTTTTCCTCTCTTCGGTCTCTACAACTTTCATGAAGGGTTAAAAATCTGAATCGAAGTTCTACATCGTAGTCAATGCCAACTCTCAGGAAAACTTGGTTCTACCATGAGTTTTCAGATCCAATGAGCTATCAGCTTGAAAATTCGATAAAGGCCATCAACGGGAACTTAAATTTTATTTCTCTGGCCCTAGATCAAAGTACCTCGAAAGAGCTTTCCAACGGTACCTCTTGTGCGTCAATCCGACGTCGGGAGTGACCGCAGCAGCAGATCTCACCGGGTCATGCGCTGCAAAATAGATTTACAGATCCGTGGCCAACAACTCCGGCGGGTGACGATCGGAGCTGCCCGTCCTCCGGCCGACGAACCAGCACACCGCCGTCCCAGGGAGCGCCCCTCCAGGCGTCCCCACCACACTGATGCCATCCCGGTCCCATACGGCCCCACTGACCAGCACGTGGATCCCACGGTCGCGAGTACGAGTGCCGCCGAAGCTACACAAGAAGCTGCCCGTCAACTCGAACCCGTTACTCCCGAGTCCCATTGTGTCACCCTTTACCTCCCTGCGTAGAGTGGGCATTCATATTCATTGCTGTAATATTTGTGTATTTACTGTTCCGAGAGTACGAGATCGGCCGGGAAGTCGTCCCCATGCCAGGCGCGTGGAGGTATCATGTTCGCTCCTTACTCGGCAGTTTGCTTTATTCGTATATGCTTTATATGCCGCTGCTAGAGAGCATGCTAGGATCGTAGCTCGCTTAATATTTTTATATCATCGCTGCTGCGAGAGAGAGCAAGACCGTCCCGTGACCCGATCCGGGCACGAAATTGTGAGTTGACCACCCTAGCTCTTTGCCGGTTCCTCAACCGCGCACGTCTGACGCTTCCCTCGCTTAGGGGCGATCGCGAGCTAGAGTCCCAGGTCGCGTGTCCGTCCCGCATCAGTTTGGTATCAGAGTGCCAGTTGAGTCTAGGGTGTCTAAAATTAAGAAAAAAAAGTGTCATTTACGTCTAGTCATTGTCTAAATCGGTCTAGGTTGCATTTGCATCCCTTTACTCGGTATATGAAAAGGTGTTGTCCGAACGTTAGACTACGCCTATTGGAAGGCCGCACACTTGCGCGAGTGATCTTCGGATCGATTAACTCCACCACGTGCCGAGTCTTGGTTAAGTCTAGGTGCATCATCTTTGCTTTAGTCCGTGTTTGAATTAGTCGGTGTCTCCGTGTGTCTTTGTATACCCACTCGTAGAGGTACACAGTACTCACCCCCACCACCACCTATGGCGGATCCCCAAGCCCCTAGTCTCGATGCGTCATCGGTGGCTGAAATGTTCCAAACCCTAATGGGCAAATGCAAGGGTTGACTACACGTATGGAAGGGTTGGGTACACGCATGGATGCGTTGACTACATGGGTAGATCGGATGGATGGGTTGTGTACGTGGATGGATGGCCTAGGCACACATCTGGGAGAAAGGATGAAGGTCTTAGAGGATAAGGCCGTCAAGTTGGACCAGTCCATTCGGGGTCTGGTAGGGAGAGTTGCCACGTTAAAGAGAGCCCCAGCCGAGGTAGCCCCGAGAGCCCCAGTTGAGGCACCCCCTCCACCTACTCATGGTCAACAAGACCCGGTTCAGCAACCCGCTGCTCCACGGGTTCAAGGGATAGATGTTAGGAGGCATCACATCCCCGAGGTGCATGACTATGAGTCCGATAACGAGCATAGGGGATATGGTCGTGATCGTCGTCCCACACAGCGGACCCACGATCAAGATGTGGATGAACGGGCCCTTAGGACCGTTCGCGCTGACCCTCCCACCTTTGACGGGTCCTTAGACCTGAAGGTCTATCTTGATTGGGAGGCTGGCATGGACTGATATTTCGAGTGGTTCGAGATGTCGGACCAACGGAAGGTCAAGTTCGCCCGAATAAAACTCTTGGGCCAGGCCCAAACCTATTGGAGGGACATGGAAAACATGTTGTTTCATCGTCAAGAGTCCCCGATAGAGACTTGGACCGAGATGAGGTACAAACTTAGAAAGAAGTACCTTACTGCCACTTACCGCCAGCGTCTCATAGATAGGTGGTAGAGTCTTATCCAAGGAGATCGGTCCATCTCCGAGTACATCGCCGAGTTCGATGAATACTATTTACGATGTGACGCCACGGAGGAGAGCTCCCTTACTGTTTCCCGATTTCGGCGTGGTTTACAACCGCACCTACGGTATGAGCTTCTCTACCGCAAGGTGGATAAGTTGGAGGATGCATACCAAGTTTCTCTCGAGATGGAGTAATTTGAGGGAGAGTTTGAGTCTATCCAACGGTTGGGCTCCGTCTCTCACCGTAGTGCCGAGTCACGTAGTTCCTTAGGTCCATACCCGAGGGGCACCATGGCTCGACTTCATGAGCCCGCCCGTCAGGAGCACTTCACTCCTAGACCTCATCCTCCCCCACCATGGGATCTACCTCCACCCCAACCTCCGGCACCCATTGTCCGACCCTCGGCACCCATTGTCCGCCCACTGGCACCGGCACCGGCACCCCCACCCTTGTTGCCCGCGGCACCTACAACTCCACCCCTATTGCCTACACCCCCTGCCCGTCGAGAGGATAAGGGTAAAGGCCCTCTTATCGGGGAGACCAGTAGGTTACGGCTGTAGTGTTTCCACTGTCATGGATTTGGCCACATCGCCAGCCAATGTCCTACTCGTGCCACACTAGCCCTAGGGGTTGGTGAAGCCACGCCTTCTGGACTTGTGGCTATTAGCTACGAGGCTGATCCGAAACTAGTTGATGAGTACTATGCAGCGGAAGGTCTAGAGGAGCATACCGACGCTCAGGATGTGGCTCTCGGATGACGGCCACTTGGTGGGTGATGTCATCGCATTAAGTCTAGGGTCATGCATGAGTCAGTATTGTTTCTTCTTTGTGTGGTTAGATTGTGTGGCTTGTTTGTGTGGTTTGTGGTTTGTTAGGAGTCTGCATATGTCTTATGCAAGCTCATTGGCGTCAATCCCTTAAGAGGCGAGTGGATTCGCTCGTTGAGTATGGGATCAGCTCTACATATATACCCGGATCTAGTCACCTACAGGGACCCAGCGGTGATTCCTAGTGAGTCTTCGAGCCGTCTCCTCCCCTTGAGAGTGACCCCACCCCGGAGTGACCACGTCTAGCCTCGTTTCTACAGCAGCTTGTGCATATCGAGTATATACGGAATGAGCAGGTGACGGTCACATGGAGTGGAGCGTGCCCACGTTACTTGGCACGGTGACGGATCCGCCGGAGCGACTCGAGCAGCCGTACCCCTACTCGGCGGGGGCGAGTTCTTCCCACCCAGGGAGAATTGATGGGAATCAACTCTGAGCATGTACATTTTATTTTTGTATTTGTGTCCTTTTATTTATTTTTATATCCTGGGGGAAGTAGATTCGCAATTGTAAGGCTTTATGAGCCTATTTATTCTTCCTTAGGATTGTGTGGGTTTATGTGCAAAATGCCAGTAGGACCTGCTAGGGGGCCCCCACTCCTTCCCCATTGGTCCACCTCATCCATGTAGGGCTGGTCAAAAGCCAAGGTGGCATCTAGAAGGTTTGACAAGTCAATTGGACACATGGGGAGACAAGTGGTTTCAAATGTCAAGGGTAGGCCACCTACCACCCCATCTAGTCAAAGGGGCGCCCCTCCCCATTTTATTCCATTTTAATTTTTGTAAAAGGGCCATTAGAACTAATTAGTTCTATACCTAGATCTGAGGGCATTAGTGGTCATTTTCTATTTATTATATAAGGCTTGTATTTCCCTTTTTCATGAATTAATGAGAAGAAAATTTGTTGAATTGCCTTGAGCCAAGGAAGCTTGCGCATCCCCCTCTCTCTCCTCTAGTTTTCCTTCTCCATCCTCTGCATTTCAGGGTTGTGAACCCTTCTATCTTAGCCTCTCCACATCTGAGTTCATTCTGTGCCACCGCCGCCGCCGTTCGTGCCGCCATCGAGCCACTGCGAGCGATCTACTGAAGTGTTGTCCAGGTTCTATTTTTTTGGACAGAGGTCCACTCCGTGAATTTTGGCTCCCAACTCTGACATCTTCTAGAGTTGATATTTTAAGGGTTGGTTCCTCTCTTGATTCCCAACCTCCAGTAAAAATATCACGCCATTCAGAGTTCGTTTTATGTTTTTCTATTTTCGTGTCTTTCTGTCTTCCTGATCTGTCCCTTTTCAGATCTGTGTAGCAGAAGCCTAGTTCTTCCACCTTTCGACCCCCTTTTTGATTTTTGTTGGAATCCTCAAATTTATTTGAGGTTTTGTCCACCATCCCATTCCTCCAAAAAGTTTCATCGAATTTCTAAAGTCCTCTACCTATTTTTAGAAATTGAGTCTTTCCCCCAAATTCAGATCTGTTTCTGTTGTCCAGATCCGACCCCCAGTCAGTATAAAATCCCCACAAAATCGAAACTTCCACTGAATCTTGCAGAAGATATATCCCCGTTTTCCTCTCTTCGGTCTCTACAACTTACATGAAGGGTTCAACAGCTGAATCGAAGTTCTACATCTCGGTCAACGCCAACTCTCAGGAAAACTTGGTTCTGCCCTGAGTTTTCAGATCCAGTGAGCCAGTAGCTTGAAAATTCAATAAAGGCCATCAACGGGAAATTTAATTTTATCTCTCTAGCCCTAGATCAAATTACTTCGAAAGAGATTTCCAACGGTACCTCTTGTGCGTCGATCCGACGTCGGGAGTGACCGTAGCAGCAGATCTCGCCGGATCGCGCGCTACAAAATAGATTTGCAGATCCGTGGCCAATAACTCCGGCGGGTGACGATCGGAGCCGCCCGGCCTCCGGCCGGCGAACTAGCACACCGCCGTCCCAGGGAGCTCCCCTCCAGGCGTCCCCACCACAGTGGTGCCATCTCGGTCCCACACAGCCCCACTGACCAGCACGTGAGTCCCACGGTCGCGAGTACGAGTGCCGCCGAAGCTACATAAGAAGCTGCCCGTCAACCCGAACCCGTTACTCCCGGGTCCCATTGTGTCGCCCTTTACCTCCCTGCGTGGAGTGGGCATTCATATTCATTGCTGTAATATTTGTGTATTTACTATTCCGGGAGTACGAGATCGGCCGGGAAGTCGTCCCCACGTTAGGCGCGTGGAGGTATCGTGTTTGCTCCTTACTCGGTATTTTACTTTATTCGTATATGCTTTATATGTCGCTGCTAGAGAGTATGCTAGGATCGTAGCTTGCTTAATATTTTTATATCATCGCTGCTGCGAGAGAGAGCGAGACCATCTCGTGACCCGATCCGGGCACGAATTTGTGAGTTGACCACCCTAGCTCTTTGCCGGTTTCTCAACTGCGCACGTCCGACGCTTCCCTCGCTTAGGGGCGATCGCGAGCTAGAGTCCGAGGTCGCGTGTCCGTCTCGCATCAGGACGTCAGCTGGTAGCTGCGCAGTGCCGCAGTCGTAATCGGTCTCCACCGCCCCGCTAGGGGTACGGCTGTCCGGTTCCACAACCTGGCTCTACCCATCGGGAGGTAGTAACAACTCCATACCTGCATCCATCATACATCATTAGTACAAATAATTGCATGACTGTAAACTAGGAATCATTGTAAAATACATAAATGAAATGTTCACCTGGAGAAAAGGTGCGAAGCCGCCGATTGTCGTGTCCTTCTCTACCCCCTGAGAAAGATCAGCAATCAAGTGGGCGAGTAGGGCTGCTCCCCACGCGTAGTGCCCCACTCGGTCTAGGTCCGCTAGAATCCCGAGGAAACGACAGTGGATGTCATCCCCCTTCGTCCCCAGTAGAAGGCGGCCCAGTAAGAAGAAGAGGAACCTCCGAAGGTCCAGGTCTGCCAGCTCTCGGTCGCCCGGGTCCTGGTTAAAAGCCGCCCGAGCTGCCCCCTCCAGCCATGCCAAAAATTCTGCACCGCTCTCACTAACCCGCTGGCGCGGGTCCTCGAATCCGAGCGCCTCCATGATGTCCACCCGGCCGACTGTCCTGCTGTCTCTGTCAGTCGCGGTCGTCTCCAGCCATAGCAGCTCTAGGGTGCTCTCTCTGTAGTCGGGGTAGGTGACCCCACTGACAGCCTCCCCGTCCACCCGTAGTCCGGTGATCCGGACTACGTCCTCCAGCGTCGGCACCATGTGCCCCCAGGGCATCAGGAACGCTCGACTCGGCATGGGCCATCGCTCCCTCAACACCTGGACAGGGGGCAAGTCGAGCCAGAAGGGCTCAATCCGCAAGAACGCCCCGAACCCCATGGCGTCCACTCGGGCCCTCTGGAAGTCCGGCAGCCCTCGGTACGCCGTCGCCACCACCCGGAACCAACTGATCCGGCTCCTCATCACACCCTGCACACCACAAAAGTAAAAAAAATTACATCAGAGCCACAAATAAAGAACAACACGATGTATATATAATTTAAATATATATATATATATATATATATATATATATATAATAGAGGCGTCAAAGTATTTTGACGCCTCACTTTTTTAATTAATATTATTATTTCGTATGTATAATTCATTTTAAAAAAATAAAATAAAATAATAGAGGCGTCAAAGTACTTTGACGCCTCACTTTTTTTAATATTATTAATTTTTTTAAAAAAATAAAAAATAATAATAATAATAATAGAGGCGTCAAAGCACTTTGACACCTCACTTTATATATATATATATATAAAGAATTTAAAAACATTGAGGCGTCCACTAGGCTGGACGCCTCAATCATTTCCCCTCCGCACCCGTCCAAACTCCGCTTTCCGCCCCATTTTCCACATAAAATCTCAAGATAATACAAAAAGAAAGTTCTAGGCGGCCTACCGGGTCATGCTCTTCCTCTCCCGCTCTACCGGGGCCCTCCACGGCCAAGGGAAGCGCCTCCTCTTCCACGGCGGCTTCTTCCTCCACGGCGGCCTCCTCCGTGCGATCCCGGGATCTCCTCGGACGGCGAGCAATTCATTTCCGCTTCCCTCCACCTCGGCTTGGGCCCCCGTGCTCCATTAGGGTTCGAGAATAGGTCCTTCAGGTGCGAATGGGAGGGGAGAGAGTCTTAGGAGAGAGAGGGGGGGTTCGTTTGAATGAGAAAAGGCCGCATGGGTGGCCTTTTTAAGTGGAAGTCAAAGCGTTGACGCGTCCAGGCGCCTGGACGCGTCAACAAAAGGGAATTTTTTTTAAAAAAAAATATATTTGACGCGTCCAGGCGCCTGGACGCGTAAACCAAAAAAAAATATAATAATATATATATGAATAAATATGGGTACGAAAACTAAAAAAAAGAGAGAAAATATGGAAGCGTCCAGATGATTAGACGCCTTCATCAAAAAAAATAATAATAATAACAAAAATATAATAATAATAATAATAATAAAAGAAATTAAAAAGTGGGGAAATTAATATATATATATATATATATATATATATATATATATATATATATATATATAAAGGAGAAGAGGGATAAAGAAAGCATTTGCACACAATAACTTCACATTTATTCCATTAAAGCAACAGGGCGAGCTACATTAGGGGCTTAGGCGCTTTAGGCCTTAACTTCCCCAGTTCGGTTACATAAGCCCTCCACAGCTCGCATTCTTCCTCTACATGCACTAATGCCTTTCCCGGGGTGCTCGTCTTCCACGACACTTTGATGGCCTTCACCTCCTTTGCATCGCCTTCCGTGCCCAACTCTCTCTTCCTTAGAGGAGCGACGCCAGATAACTGTGGTAACGAGTGGCGGGGAAGGCTGATTTGAATGCAGCACCGATGCGCCGCGCCAATAAGTTGAAGTTCCGCCTCGGGGGAAGACCTCGTGAGGAGTTTGCGCGAGAGTAGACATGCCGGTGCACAAGTGAAGAAGCTTTGTGTCATTGTTCTGAAGTGGGACCTCCAGTCTTCACGCTTCCTTGGCCATGGAATGCGGTTCACTATATTACCACCAAAGCCTAACACATTGGCTATGTGGTAAAGGGGGCTTTGTTGAAAGATCTTCAAGATAGTTGGCATCCCCTCACGGTGATCAAATTTGAAATGTAAATCGACCCAGCAATTCAGAAGAAGTGCACAACCAAAAGGAGGCTTACCCATGCTGGAAGCAGTAAGGCCACTGTAGAGATAAGTAAGAATTGCAGGTCCCACCCTTTTACCATTCCAAATGCCGCAAATAGCACTCAGTTGATCTTTCTCCACCACGTTGTTGGTATGAGGGAATAAAATAGCACCCGCCAAACAGATTGTGAATCCCTTCATGATTTCTTCCAAACGATCATCATCTGGTAATCCTCTCAGGGCATCCATGACCCATTCTGTGAGCTTCTGCAGGTTTTTTTTAACTCAAGTCAATCCTTGCAAGGTGGAATAAAGAGGAGGGGGTTCATCCCTTCATTGCAGAAGAAGATGAACACACTACCCTGACCGCCAGGCAAGTGTTTTCATTAAGGAAAGCAGTAAAAGAAGAAGGGGTACAAAGGTGGGGGAAGGGGGAGGCCCACGAGGGGCAAGACAAGAACAAGGCCAAAGGGCCCAAAGCGAAACCCAAACGAGTGCGCAGCACCCAGAAACCAAGCACAAAGAAAATTACAACCCCAACAAGACAAAATCTTCATCGTACACCCCCTCAGAGTCAGAGGAGAAAGAAGAATGTATTCCGCGCAGGCGGACCGGGGAACCTGGAGAGCCAAGAGGGTCAATGTCTGAACCATCATGATCGAGTCCCTCAGAGCGGGAAGAGTGGACCGGCTGATGGAGCACTCCCGAAGCCGACTGGAGACGAAGTGAACGCCGTGGAGGAGGAGGAGCCTCCTCAAAGACGCACTGCCGATCGCGCGAAGAAGAAGTGGAGTTGGAACACCGGTAGGAACTCCGTGGAGCGCTGGCCTCCATCCTCGAGGCCATCCATGAACGGTCCAGAACGGGGTTGCCAACGAAAGCCGCATGAGCCGCTGCGAAGTCAGAGAACCCTGACGCCGGCTCAAGCCCGGGGACAGTGAGCAACTGAAGGAGCTGAGGAAGCTTAATACCAGAACCACGACCTGCAGAAGGCAAGGTTGCCGAGGGACGTAGTGGGGTAGTGGGCGGAGCAGAGACAACAATCGGACCGGGAGGATCCCGGTTGATTTTCTTCTTAAGAGCTTGAGCAAAGGAGAGGCGAGGGGACGGCGAAGCAGCAGAGGAAGATGGCACGGGACCGGCAGCGCCACCCGCCATAGTGGAGGGCTGTAGCCTAGGACACCAAGCCTCAGCGGCGGCATTGAGACCAGCAGGAGGTAGGGTCGGAGCATCCGGTGCCTGGAGGCCGAGGAGCATCGAAGCAGCCGCGGCATGACCAGCCACCTGGCCACAACGTGAAGACAAGGCAGCCGGCAGGGGGTTGACCTTGTGCGCTGAATGGGATGGAGGGCACGGAGGTGGAGCTCCCTCCCCAATGATAGAAGCAGTAGGGACTGAAGAAGAAGCACCGCTGTCCGAGGCGCGGTTGGAGTTCCTGCCGGAGAAGAGTCCGGGTTGCGCTGCCCATCCATGGGCGAAGCCGAGGATGAAGCAATCCCCTGGCCAGCGCCAAGGTGAGGCTGGGGGGCCTGAAGGATGACGGAGGGCAGAGCAGCGGACGAAGCAGGGCGCTCCACGATAGATGGAAGAGGCGCTGGCAGGACAGTCACCAAACGGCTAGGCACCTGGGCACGGGAGGAAGTGGCAGCCGACAAAGAGACCGTCTCGGATGAAACAGGGCACAGAGGAGGAGCCCCATCCCCCACAGCCTTCTCGGCCTGGAGAGACCCTGGAGGAATGTCCACCGGAGCAGCTTGGAGAGGGTCCAATAAGGAAGCATCCACCAGTTTAGATGGACAGGGCGCCTCCGCAGCTACCGCCTCCACCGCCACAGGACGAGGAGGAAGAGCGGCAAAGAGAAGGGAGATCGAGGCCGAGCTAACAAGGGCAGACGAAGGCGCCAAACTCGAACAATGTTGGTCGTGGGGAGGCCCGTCGGCCTTGAAGGAGGGGACCACAGTAGGAAGCTCCACGGCACCGATTGCAGGAGCACCAACTGGTGGAACCGCGCTCGGGGGGAGGCCAACAGCAATGGAGTCAACACCCGCACGAAGGATGCCGGGCTCCACGAAGGCTGAAGCGATAGTTGGCTGAGGGCGAACGGTAGAAACCCTCGGAGGGGGGTCCGCCGGAATGCCCAGGGGGGCAAGGGGCAGACCAACACCTGAAGGGAGCCACCAGTCGTGGCTGCAAAGGGAGCAGAGGCAGTAGCCAGGGGCCCTTGAGAGGCAGAGACCATAGGGACCGCAGCAACCTGCATGCCAACTAGCGGATGGGAGGTGGCCGGTCCAAAGGCAGAGGAGTGGGCTGCGAAACCAGCGGTGAGCCGGCACCAGCCGAAGTAGAAGCCGATGGAGGGCAAGGTTCCTGAGAAGTAGCCGAGGGCAACGAAGTTGGTGGAGAGGCAGCGACTGGATTAGGAAGCCCAGCTGAGTCTTTGGCAGCCCTGCGCGCGGGGAGAGATAACGGATTGAGGGCCTCCTGCTCTGGGGGAAATGGAGGACGGGGGAGGAGCCCGTCGCCTGGGGAAGCAGCAGAACGGGCGTTGGACACCCCCTGCAGCAAGGAGGCAACGAGGTGGTGAGCTGGTGATGCCGAGGACTTCGACTGGCCATGAGGCTCCTCGGGACACTGGGGAATCAGAGCTTCAGTTCTAGCAACAGTGGTGGCAGGAGGGTGGACCCCGTCCACAAGTCCCTACGCTGGGGAGAACAGAGGAGTTATAGGGATGGGAGAAGGTGCTGCTGGAAGAGTGCTAGACCGGTGGTTTGGGGGGGGGGGGTCTTCAAGCGCCACAGGGGGGGATCTCCAAGCGCCACAGGGCTGGCACCAGCAGAGAGGCTTTGGCCTCCCACCGCAGGCGGAGTCTGAGAATCTGGAGGAGACGGGGGCTGAGCGCCAGAGGCCGACGTGGGGGGGCGACTTGCTCGGGCCAGCCGTGGGGCTGGGTCTGCATGAGAGCCTTCAGGAAGCTTATTACACTTGAGTGCAAGGTGCCCAAGGCGCTTGCAAGAGGAGCAGTAGTGGGGAGGATTCTTGTATATGGTGGGTTGCCAGTAGCTGTTGGAGCCATAATGGATGAGGACCCGCGAAGGGAGAGGCTTTGAAACATTTAACTGCACACAGACACAAGCAGCTAATGAACGGGTGAGACACTTAGTGTTCCTGTCGATTTGCAGAGGAGGACAGATGCTGCCCGCAATGGACATCAGCATTTCTTCATGGTAGAAGTTCACCGGTAGATCCGGCAACTCCAGCCATACTGGAACCAAAGGTGAATCAGCCATCCTGGAGAAGTCTAGCGTCCATTTGAAAAAATAGAATGGTTTGCCTTGTATAAACAAGGTTTCCTTAAGTAGCACCTGCAGGTAATCTTGCTGTGTTTGGAAGCGCAGAAGAAGGTGACTTGAATCCAACGAGCTAATGACGAAGTCCTTGATGAACTTGAACCTCTGTGCGAGATGATACCGGATGGCTTCGAAGGGCGGCCATCCCCGAGCAGTGCGGGCAATAATGGTGAACTGCAAGGCTTGGCAAGACAGCAGGACCTCCTCAGAAGAGAAGAAAGCAGCCGGTTCTCTAGAGTCGGAGAATGCCGGCGCATGAACGGCCATGTTCAGCTTGGGGAGGCCTACCGGATGGCTGACCACTTGCGCGAAGGAAGGAACCGACGTGGCGGTGGAACCTCCAGGGATGAGAGCACCCGGAACACGGGCCCAGGGAGATGGGGCATGAGCCACGGTAGGAGTAGGAAGGCTAGCCGGGGCAGCGGCAGTTGGAGCTCCTGCAGCTTCCTTGCCAAGCACCCCATGATCCGCACTAGGGCAAGCAGTGCCGGACGGGGGAGTTGGGAGCAGGCCAGGGTGAGCGGGGTCCAAGGGGCCCAAGTGCGAGCGCAGGTCGCCATTGATAACACCAAAATCAACAGCTACGGGAGGCTTCGCCGTGGCTTCGCAGGCACCGACAGGGCAAGAGCTTGGAGCAGAACAGCCCAACCCGCCATCCTCAGCCAAAAACAGAGCATCGGAAGTGGTAAGTGTCCCATCGCTAGGTTGACCAGTCAACCGCGGGTGGGATGTGGTTGGTGTTATAACGTGGCATGAAGCGGTGGCTTGCGAGGAAGGGTGCAGGAGAATAGACTGTTGGGATGATTGCGTGAGAGAGGGGAAATAAACGTGGCGGCCAATGGGAGGAGGGTTGGCAGTCACACCTCCGGGGGCGACGCCGGACTGAAGCAGAGGGGCTCCCGGCGGCGTAGCAACGCCTTCGGACCGTGAAGAAGCTGGCTGGTGGAGAGGGGGGCCTGGAGTAGTTGCAGAAGCAGTAAGGCCATAGTCGGCAGGGAGGAGGGGATCCACCACAGCGCAAACATCAGAAGAAGGGACCAGCCCTTCAAGAACAGGAGGGCCACCAGCCGAGACTGTAGATCCAGGGATGGTGGGGACCAAATCATAAGCTGATGAGGAGTGGGGGGCGAGAGTGCATGGCCTGACAACTGTCGGAGAGGTGGAAGACGGGTGGGCCGCACCAGGGAGAGAGGGGAACGAAGAGTCCGTCACCAAGAAGCCAGCCGTAGACGGAGCGACCTGGTTGTTGAGGAGGACAGAGGAAGGTGGAGCACCAAACGAAGAAACCTGCGGAGAAGCTGGGATGGCAGCACCTGGCTGGCGGGAGGGAGCTTTTCCTCTCTTGCCACCGGCCATGGCCGGAGGCCCCACGGGAGAACACTCCAAAATGGAACTGGAGGAGGGAAACGGGACGGAGGAGAGAGAAAGCAAAAAAATCGAGCTTCTGCAGGTTAATTCCCTTTTGAGTCTGGACGTTTCTAATGGCACCAGACGACATGAAGCTTCCAAGGACGTCCTCGGAAGTCACCCTCCTCAGCATCGGCATGATCTTTATCCTGCCATCTCTTTTGAATCTTTTTAACTCAAGCAAGAGTTCCACCTCCTCAAGAAGGATGGTCGCCTCGAAGGTGGGGAAAATGAAACTGTGAGTCTGAGGATGCCAGATCTCTACCAGCGCACCTATGGCCGCCCAGTCCATGCGAATCTTTTCGTAATACTTGGCGTGAACCAGGACCCCCTGAAGATGCCACCTCGTGAGTATGGCCCTCATGCCGATGGAGATGTTGGAACTTCGTTTCGAAAACCATGACAGTTTGGAGAGCTTCCTCTGGCCTGGGAAGAGTGGATACGGTTGGAAAAGAAGAAGAAGAACAAAGGAGGAAAGAGTTGAAAGAGAGGTCGTACAGGAAATTTGAAATGAATCAACTCACCATACGCGATTGGATCATCCCACTCAGATGTCCTTCGAAGTCGGAGAGCCGCCTGAATTCGCTGCTAGGCCTGCTCCTCTTCATAGGGCGGGAAGACTCGCCTTCCATCTTGAAGAACCCAAGATCCTTCTCCTCTTAAGTTTCAAGGCTCTCCTTGGTGCATTTGGTTGAACTAGGCATGGGGGGGGGTACTTATAGGAAGGGAGGGGTGTATAAGCCAGAATGCGTCACATCGATGTCGAGTCGTCGTCGTTGACTTTAGCAAAAGACATTTTGTCTTGATCTCTCTTCTGCTGTGGTGCACTTCTGCTGCTTTTAATGTGATGTTGTTCAGTTCAAGTTTCACTGGTGGACACCACTGTGTTGAGTTATGGTTTTGCTGATTGTTGGCGTTATGGTTTTGATGATAACTAAACTTAATGTGTGATTGACTGATGATAACTAAACTTATGGTTGATTGCACATTCATGTTTAAATATGTTTGAGATGACAAATGGCAATGGTACATGGTCTTGATTCATGCTTGATTGAATTATTTTTACAAGAGGCAAGAGGTTTCATAACCTCTTTAATGTGAACAAGCATGGTATTAACCTTAACTATCTTGCTTGCAGGATCAAACACATGACCATCACCTGGCGAACTAAACTTGTGAATAAGCACCCTGCTCCTCTGCAATCCAAAACAGGTGATATATGTCATTTACTGTCAAGAGCCATTGGTAAGATAGTTACCTTGTTAAAGCATCAATCTAACCATGAATATTTCATATATGTTTCATTAATACACGTCATTCATGCACCTTAAACATGAAACCCTTCTGGCCATCGTGCGCCCTCGCCCGCGGATCGACCTGCGCGGTCAGGTCGCGGGGATCGACCTGCCCGGTCAGGTCGCGGGGGTCAAGGGGGCAGTGCCCCTTGCGGGGGTTTCCAGGGGCGGAGCCCCCGGAACAAAATTTAGAAATGCTCAAAGCATATTCTAAGTTGTATTCAATCCCAAAACACCTGGATTTGATATGGACTTGAAGCTCTTCACTTTTGGACATGTTTCATTGGTCTAACATTTCATTTTTGCAGGTTTGAAGATTGGCGGTCGACCTAAAATAACAGAACTGAAATTTGGCAACATGTGACCCTGGCGGTCGACCGCCAGGACCTAGCAGTCGACCGTTTTTCCCAGCAACCACACAACTACAGGTTGTCCCCTGGCGGTCGACCGCCAGCCCCGAGGCCTACTTTTGTTGACTTTTGGTTCAAGTTCGAAGGGTGGTCTTTCCACCCATTTCTTTAATCCCAATGCTCCCAATCACCCTAGAATTTGTGGATCTAGGTCTGGGGCTTGTCTCCTAACCTTCCAAGGGTTATAAAACCTCTCTTTGAGGTCATAAACCCTAAGAGACTCCAAGAGAAGAAATCAACAAAGAGAGAGATCAAGGTGGCTCAAGGAAGAGGAGAATCACTGTAGCTGTGAACAGTGATCCGTGGGCAAAGCTTCATCCATAGCTGAGGGTTCAAGATCCATTTCGAAGCCTTCATCCTCCCAAGAACTGAAGAAGCAAGAAATCAACAAGGAGAGATCGAGAGGGAAGCTATTAAATGAAGATTGCTGCAACGTTGGTGAACAACATTCCTTTCAACAAGTTCATCATCCGATCGAAGCCGTTCTAGCATCAACTGAAGCCATTCAAGCATCTTCCCATGCCAAGGAGTTCAAATCAAGCAATGGTCTCAAGAAAAGCTTAAGAGAAGGCTGTCCAAGTGAAAGAAGAAAGAAGTATTGTAGCAGTGAATAGTACTTCGTGCAAGAGGATCAACATCAAATACAAGGCCATTCAAGCTGAGTATCAAGCCATTCAAGTAAAGAAGGAATCAACGCAAACATCCGGAGCATACACTCAGGGGGAGCCTAAATCAGGAGCATTCTAAACTGTTCTTTATTGTGTTTCAAGTTCATATTCGTGTTTTGTATAAACTGCGAACTTGTGTGTGTGTGGATCGTTGTTGGATCCGTGGTCGTGTGTGTGCGTGTCGTTTTTGATCCGTGTGTGCATAGGTCTTTTTAGATCTGCGTGTGTATGTGTGGTTTTTATCCGGATCTTAGTGTTGTGTGTGTGGAGTGCTGCACTTGTCGCAACGTGTGTGTGTCTTGTTGATCCGCTTGTTGGATCGTGTTGGAGACCTCATCTCCGTGTGTGTGTGTGTGTTGGAGCTTATCTCCGTGTGTGGGTTGGGGCGCGTCCCCGTGTGTGTGTGCAGGCGTCGTCCTGCGTGTGTGGTTGGAGCGTTGTCTCCGTTTGGGGATTTATCCCCGAGTGAAGCCTCACCAGGTTTGGTGAGGGGTGGACGTAGGATTACCGTCGTTGCATCCGAACCACCTTAAAAACCGCTGTGCATTGTGTGTTATTTGTGTGGTTTGATTGTTTTCGTTGTATGGTCGTATGAGAACGGTGAGTTTGAGAGAATTGGTTAATTAGTTTTCAATTGCTAATTATTGTTTACCACCTATTTTGTAAAAAGCCAAAAGTTTTCTTAAAATTGGTAAACACCCAATTCACCCCCCTCTTGGGTGTCATTGATCGCGGGACTTCAATTGGTATCAGAGCCAAGGCTCTAATTTCATAGATCTAACGATCTAGAGTGATCCAGATCAATGACCACCATTATGTACACCTTGAATTCTCCACCGGTGTTTGATGGTTGCAATTTTGATTTATGGTTAGGAAGGATGTGCAGTCTAGTCAACTCATATGATCCTAAGTTATGGAAGCTTATCTCACATGGTCCTTATGAGTTGCCTAGAGACAAATCTGTCTGGACCGCAGATTCCAAGCTCAAACATGATCAAAATTGTTTGGTTCTAAAATTGCTTATTGCTGCAGTTGATTCTAATCATTTCCCTTTTGTCTCCCATTGCAGATCCGCGAAGGATATCTTGGTCGGCTTAACCAAAGTCCGGGAAAAGCATGAAGATCAATGTCTTATGGCAGACATGAGTGATCAAGGGAGTGATCAGCAAGTTGAATCAAGCTCAAAGGTAAATTCTGATTCTGATAATGAAGATGAATTCAGCTATGAGGAGTTATTGATTGCATATGATGAGCTTGCTGATAAATACGAGAAGGTTAAGTCTGAAAACAAAAAATTGAAAAAGAATGTTGGACAAAATAAATGTGATTCTCCATGTAAAGAATGCTCACACTTGAAGGAATTGATTGATGGTCATGTGTTCGACATTGAAATTCATAAAGATCAAATATCTTCTTTGAGAAATGAAAACAAAGAGCTAAGAGAGAAAGTAAGTCTTATGAACAATGGTCAAAATGAGTTTTCTCATAATAAAACTCTTGAAATGGAAAATGAGAAACTGAAGGAATTGAACAATACCATTTCTGAAAGATTGCTTGCTCTTGAAAAAGGAAAATTTGTGGATATTGATGAATCTGAAAAAGTGCATGCTTTGCTGCAAGAAATTGAAAGTCATAAAACCATCAATGCTACTTTACATGAACAAGTCAACTCCTATGAAAATAAGATGGCTTCCTATGAATTTCACATTGCATCTCTTCAATATGAAATTCTTGACTTGAATGTTTCATTGTCTAGATTTGTGAATGGTCAAGAAAATTTGGACAAATTATTGGGGTCGAAAGTGAATTTTCAAAGGGAAGGGCTGGGTTTTAATCCTGTGAACAAAAAGAAGTTTAAAATTAAAGTTTATACATCTTTTGTGCACAGTTCAAACAAAGCCAGTACATCAAATGGGTCCCCAAATCAATCTTCTTCACAGATAATAAAAAGATCAAATGAAAATCCGAAAAAGAAAAATCATGTTGCACACACACATGCATCTACAAAGAAAATCAATTTGCATCAAAAATTCAAAAATACTGCTAGCACCTCCTTCCACATACACAGAACCAATTAGAAAGAAACTCACATGTTTTTATTGTGGAAAACATGGACATACTATGCATAATTGTTTCATTATGAAGAATGATGATTTGAGAGCATGTCGAAACCAAGCTGTTTTAAAAAATGCAAACAAAGTCTTCACCACAAAACCTTCCATGCATTGTAATCACTGTGGTAAAAGGGGTCATACGACCTCACATTGTTGGTTCTTGTTGAAGAGAAAGAACTCCCACTCAACACATCATGCTCACACACATAAATCAGTAGAACCAATAAGAAAAAGAAATGTGATGCCAGGTGCTTCTCTCCATCACCTTGGCAAATCTGGGAATGTTAAGCATGATGATTTTCTAAAGAAAAATGATGATTTGAATGTTGTGAAAAGTTGGAAACCATATGCCCATGTTGCTGCTAACCCACAAGGACCCAAAAGGATTTGGATACCTAAGAATGCAAAATGAGAAAACTGTTTTGCAGGTGTGCCTTGGGAATAAGAAGCATGAAATTTACATTCGTTCAAGAAGATTACACACAAAATTCAAATGATGATGGGCTAGTCATGACCGAGCTTAAATCAACTGGAAGAATATCTTGCAAGGATGAAAATGATGAGAACCCTCTCAAGTTGCTACAAGAAGAAGGGCTACTTTATGTAGATCAACTTTCAGGATCGAATCAAGTACAAGGTGGTGATAGTCTTGTACGTGTTGAAGCAAGTACCCAAGACATGGTATGAAAGACGCATATCACTTTTAACTAAGAATGGGTTCAATAGGTAAGGTTGATCAACCACCTCTCACAAGGCAAACCAGGTAAAAGACTTTTAGTGGTTCAAGTAAATGTAGATGATATCATTTCTGAGCTACTGATAATGCCTTTTGTAAAGATTTTGCTGGGATTATGCAAGAAGATTTTCAAATACACTCATGAACAAACTGAATTTCATTCTCTTTGGATTGTGGGTGGAAGGCTTGGAAGAAAATGGATTTCCAAGACAAAGGTAATAAAGTAAAATCTGAAATATCAACCCTCGTGAGGTTGATTATCCTAGTGATTGAAGGCTTCCAATCTTGTCTCTTGAACTAAGGTAACTCAACTTTGTCAATTCATGCAATGGCATTTTGTCACTTGGTGACATCTTTAGATGATAGGTATTGACTCTACAACTTGATATGTCATCTACTACCCTGCTGTGATGGACTTGTCAAAATTGGTTGAATCAAATTGAAAAGCCTGAGAGTTGTGTGTGAAGTGATTCCATATTGAATATTTCTCAGTTTGAATTGCATGATCACATTTAAATTGAACTGCACATCTGGTATATCAAATAGCATATGTGGAAGAGGGGACTATGTCCACTTGGAAGCATTCCCTATGCGTTGAGCTGGGTCTTCGGACTAAAATCTCCGCCTCGTACCAGAGCTTGAAAATTATGATTGGTTGATTTGTGAATGAATCCTTGAGCTGAGCTATGTAAGTTGAAAATATGTTTGTGATTAAATGATTCATACATTTGACTTTTGGATGAATTCTAATTTCAACACATGTGTATGGCCTCTGAAAATTTGACTTTGAACTATTCTGAAAAGTGGGTTGCATTGCTTAATTTTGATCATCTAAGCACCCTTATTCATAAAGGTCATGTCATGAAAAATGTTTGTTGACACATTAATATAATGTGAATGCTCCAATGTACATTCTGCCTCATGATTTGAAGATCAAGTCCTCCTATGCTACATTTGCATCTTGCATCACATGCACATCTAGGCATAGATTGCATGCATTACAATTCATACATGAGCTGAAATTAGTTCATTCATTTGGCATCAGAACTTTTTGCACCACATTGTATTTTATCTTGGCATGTTACATTTCATTACTATATGTTCAAATGTTGCATTGCATTAGAGCTCATGCATTAGCTGCATTCACTTCGTTCAATTGATATCTATTTGATTAGTATCAGTTGCATATTTACATTGCAGGTTGCATACATTCCCTCTGTGTGCTTGCTTGATATTATATGCTATTCACCCTCATTCCTTGTCACTTCTATGGCCTTATGTCATCTTGATAAATAATGCTGCATTTGAGTCATTGTTGGAGTGTTTCATGTCGTACACAATGGGGAAGTTCATATTTGATAAGTGCATTTATTTAGGGGGAGTTGCACTGTCATGTATTCATGATATTTTCGGTATACATGCTAAATCAAATTCGCACACTTCATGCACGAATGTGAAAATGAGAGTTAAAGATAAGGATATGTGAATTTCTTTTCAACACTCTAGAGATGTTAAACTTGCTGCATGTATGTTGAAGAGACAGTTGAGGAAAAAGTTGTCTACCTATCCTTATTGAAAAATCTTGAATGAAAATAAAAGATAGAGTAATGCTCGGTCTCACTAAGTAAACTGGGCACATGTCACCTGAGACGTGATGTGGTTCATATCTGAAAAGTGTTGACTAGTATCTCTGTTCAAATGAGGTGAAATGGTTCAGTATTCTGAGTAACCGGGGATTCTGGCATGAGCTCCATGCGTCTACTTGCTGTTGACACCTAAAATATGTCAGAAGAGATCATAGCAGATTCACAGTTCTGAAGATCAGTCGAGGGCACAGCTCACGTACCACCCCTGGGAGATCTGAGAGTCTGAATAGAAGAAACCCACTACCCTTATCATGTTGTTCGACTAAAGCCGTCTTTGGCTAGGTCGCTGTCCAGTACTGCTGTCATTCAGATAGTCAGGCTGATAAAACTATACCAACATTCAGGTAACCATCTGCCTGCTGAAATAGATGTTCAGGCATCTCTGATTCTCCGAAGAAGGGATGCACAATGCCTCGCACGTGTTTGTGAATGCAAGGTGCAAGCACCCCCCACGGAGTCTTAATATACATATGCCAAGAGCCCCACTGTCGAAAGGAGTCCACCAAGTGGATCCTGGACAGAATGGGCCGAACGACAAGAAAATGGGCCAAGCCCAAATATGAGATGGGACGCGCCGATGACGGCCGCGCCGGGAGGACGATCCCGGCGCGCCGGAAAGTTCATGCCGAAAGGATGAGGGTCTGGCCTCTATAAGAGGCCTGCCCTTCGAACAAAGAAAAAAAAAGAGAGAGGGGGGTCGAAGAGAAAAGAAGAAAAAAAGAAGACTGAAAAGGGAGCGCCTAGCCACCGAAGAGAAGGAGGGAACTCGAGAGCCCTTGAAAGAAGCTAAAGAAAGGAAAAAGGGAGAGAGGCAGCGGCTCGAAGAGGGATCCAGGTGGGAGTGCCGGACAGCTGCAGCTCCTTCTCTTTCCCCTCCCTATCTGTCTGAATATTTCTCTCTGTATATTTTTTTTTAGCATCTTTGCTTCAATAGCATCGAATGCCAGTGTAACCCCGCTTTCAGGGATTAAGCCTAGATTTCTTTCTCTGTTGAGTCAGATTTCTTTCTCTTAAGTAGCATGCGTGTAAGTCATCTGGATGAATTAAAGAATGAGAGAATGGGTTGAATTCCGCCCTTTCATTACCTTCTTCTTTCTGTCTCTGCATCTGAAGTTCGCTATACGCTAAGGATACCGATAACTAGGCGTGTTTTATCGTTTGGTTTTCTAATTCTGCTGAAGCATCTTCGCTACCATTATTTATCACCCCCCTCCAGTCACATTTCGAGGGCCTGAGACAGTCTATCTCATGGCTCCTCGTATGTGAAATAAAGGGGGACGTGGTTCAGGGATTTCCGTCCGTGGTTCTGCTCCCGATGAGGCCCAGAGGAAAGGTGTTCCCCCAAAGTCTTCCCCCTCCGATCATCCAAACAGTCGGGATTAAACCTCTCTCTGAACAACTCCCGAAACCTTGTTCGAAGACCTCCTTAAAACCCCTGCTGAAAGCCTCCCGGCGCCGGTGTCTCCCGGTGCGAGTTTCGCGCCGACAGCTCCCCACGCCGGTTGGACCTCCCTATCGTGCCGAGCCTACCTAACTTCCGTGCTGAAACCACCCCTCTTCTCTGCATCGATACCCTTACGTCGTCTGGCCATCCTGAGCCTTCGTCACCACAGCGAGCCATACAGACCTCGTCCACTATATCCTCTCCTCGTGGGTGTGCATTGCCCTTCCCTTTGGCCTTACAGGAGCTATATCAAAGGGGCTAATTCTCCCCCTACATTCTGTAGCCCATTAAACCACGGAGTCCTGCCATTGCAGGCTTTCCTGATGGATTGCATTGGGGATATTACAATACAGGGGGTGAGGTCTTATATGATTCAGACCCTCGAATCACGGGCTACGCCCGGCTCTCGTTTAAGGTTTCTACTCCGGCACTCGTGAGTAGATAGCCCATAATATTCTCTTGGTATACTCCCAAAATAAGGGGAGATGCTGCCAAAATTTGCCCGAAGCTTTACTCCATAATATGGCACGATGTTTCATCGAAATCACGTATTTAATCCCCCGATATGGCGAGGGCCCGAGCTGTGTAATCTCATGGCATCTTGACATCATAGGGAATATATCCCGTAACAGGTGATCTCCTTGGAACCCCCCTCGTGAGTGGAGTCACCCTCACCCTCCGTTCCTATCCGTTCATCACCCTGAAAATCCCACTGGGTGAGGAAAACCTCACAATACCTTTGGCAAAATCAACAAAACACTGCCTCTCGGTGCCACTATTCCCCGGCGCCATCTACTCCCGGCACCACTGCCTCACCGAATGCCCTTGCCTTGGCGCGCCGAATGCCCCTGCCTTGGCGCGCCGAATTCCTTCCGTGCCGATTACTCCCAATCCTCCCATCGCGCCGATAGCATGCCGTGCCGTTTGGCCTTCGCGCCGACTCCATCGCTGTGCCGTCTCACCTCGGCATTGGTTGTCATCTGAATATCCGATGTCTTCCCCACTTCACCAAACCTAAACGTAGCCTGAATTCAATATTTTGTCACTATCAGCTGCCATGACAACCCCCCGCTACCTCACAAGGGGACTAGGGTTCTTCACCCAGGTCCATGGGAGATACATTAATGAGGAGGTTTTCACCCTTACATCACACCGAATATGACGTTTCTTATGTCACCCCGCTGACCCTCGGAGTTCTGCCACCGCATGTCCTCAATGGTTCTTCGAGGGGAATATTAATGAACGGCGCAATGGTGCACACCGTCCCGTCATATTTGGATCCTTCTCGGACCCAGGGCTACGCCCGACTCTCTTTTGGTTTCCATTCCTGCTCTCCGTGGATGGATGTCCTATATCCCCATTTGGCATAGTCCAAAGGGAGGGGGCATGCTGCCGAATTTGTGCTATAACATCGTTATTACACCTCGCATATCACGGTTCCTCGTGTATGTCTGCATCGACCCTCGGGTATATTAAATGGTGTTGACAGAAGGTCGGGTTATGCCCAACTACAAGTCTCCGCTATGCACGATGGTGGTCTTCAGACCTACGTCCTCCGCCAAGTACCAAGGGTCCATAATTCGATGAACTATGCATCCCCTGTATGATAAACAAATGCATCCTGCATGCCTTCGTCACGATCACCATGTAGCTCTTTTCATTCTGGCTTTGACAGCCCTCTATCTCGGTAATTAATCAAAGTTGTTCCCTCCTCGTGGGGGATGTAATTAACGCCATAGCCTTTATGGTATGGCGGACTGCTGGTCCCGACCGAACCTCGCATTCGCCTGACACGGGTCAGAATGAGCGCATCATAAAATTGTCACTCATGTGACTGGCACGCCCGCGTCGTCAATCAGTCAGTTAATTACCGGTTAGTTAATTGGTTGATCGATACGCGAAATAAGACATGTATATATGTGCATATACACATGTCTACGCGAAATAAAAACGACAAGACGGTCGGATGAAAAAACCCATCGCAAACAGTCTGGCACGCCCGGTGGGACCGGTGTCACCTTTCATATCTTTGCCGAGATATTCGGGCTTCGAAGCCCTCTCAAAGGCTACTGATTATTTCCCAGTTTGTCTTTGCAGGCGGACAATGACGATCAACGGGATAACTGACGTCGACTTCGATCATTCGATCGTTGCTAGACACGCGCAAGGGTACCTGGCGGTACCCATGGAATTCGGCAGCTTCCCTGCCGCTGTAGGCTTCCCCAACTTTTTGGGGTTAGCCTTCGTCGATATCCTGGAGGTCGAAGCCCCAGAACCTGCCAAGGAAGTCGCAGAGAAGATGGAGCCTCTAAAGGTTCCCTGCTGCGAAGACTTGCTTGAAAGCCCGGCCCCGGCCGCTAGCTGTTTGGTGCACCACGTCATACGTGGGACCCACCCCAATGTCGTCAACGAACACCCTGGAGGACGCCAGCGTCGCCAGGTCCGTAAGAATGCTGCTGTAGTTACCGGAACCCTATCTCAGTCCGGGAAGTCTATGCTAGTTGGAGGCATGCGCGTCTTCCTCGACGGACGCATGGCCCGGGTGACCCCAGACCAAGTCATCCCCAACATTCCTGTCCACAATACCTATCAAGCTCTCGCTGGAAGGAGGGCAGAAAGAGAAGAAACCGGCCCCTATGGCCAAGGAAGCTCGGCACTCAAGCCGAAAAAGTTCAAACAGGTGTGGGTTCCCAAGCAGACCCGACCTGCCCACCATCTAACACCCATCCGCCGCCGTCCTATGAACGACGAGGCAGAAGTGAGAAGAGAAAGGGGTTGCCCCCGAAGAATGAAGAAGAGGTGGTTGCGGATCCTCCGCGCCGCAGAAGTTTCCGGGCTGCTGCCCACCAAGCCAACGTCCCAGTCACGGGACGAAGATTCCAACAGCCGGCCGACAGAGCTCGGCTGGCCTATATCCCTCCTGCCAGAGGTCGACAACTATCCCCCGTACTCTACCAAGAGCGGGGTCAAGAGGAGGTAACCTGTCTGATCAGGAACTACTTTCGAGGGTTGGGCAACCCCTCGTTGGGTCAGCAGCGAGTAATGCAGACAGTCGCCACTGAGGAAGACTACGTCCCATCAGCAGCGGATGAAGAAGATATGGAAGATAGAATGATGGTGTCGTCAGTCGACGACAACGGATACAACGACGATTTCGAGATCGAAGCCGATGAAGCCTTCCCCGAGCGGGAAGAAAAAAGAAGAGTTTATGTGTTCGAGAGGCTGACCTTTCTGCAACAAGCCAGACGGAGGGTCCATCGACAGAGAAGAAGGATGCAGGTCTTTACTTGCAACATGGCTGGTATATCCAGTCGATATGGGGAGATTCCTGAAGATCCCCAAGAACTGGCTCAATTGGCCGCACGGCCCGGGCCGACTACCCGCAGAACAGAAGCAGCAAGAGAGCTTCCGATGATCATGAGAGGGAAACAACCCCAGGTCTATCCCCGCTGGGATGATAAGGCCCCCGTCTTGACCGCTAATGTGGTGACGACGGAAGAAGAAGACGACGTCCTCCTCGACATCCTGCCTGAGGGTACATCCGGGGAAACGACAGAGGGTATCCCCACCACTATTGATCCATCAGTTCTGATGCTGCTGCAAAAATATCAACGAGAGATAGACACTCTGAGGAAACAGCTGATGGAAAAGACTGAGCATTCGTCGGCTTCTAAACCACCCGAAGTCCAGGGTGAATCATCCCGGGGGGCGGTTCGTCGTGATGACCCTCCACCGTTCTATACACTATCCCAGCCGTCAGAGCCAAGCATGGCGACAGCACAACAGCGACCGCCACAGCCTCAGCCGCTGCTACCTCCGGTGCCCCCCCAGGTGCATCCGACACCCCCGCTGCTGCATCCTCCACAGGCGACCACCCTGGTCACCCCGTACCTGCAGCCAGCGCACTTCTATCCGGAGCCAGTCGACCCCACGGTCGTGAACCGGATAATGGTGGAAAGGATGATCGAGCTGAAGCTCACAGAGAAAAGTGAAGGCGACTACGTCGCATTCGATGCCTATCGGGTGCCCTACCCGCAACACCATGCGGCTAAACGACTTCCCCCAGGGGTCAACAAGCCGCCCAAATTCGACAAATTCAACGAGAAGGGGTCCCCTAAGGAGCATATTGCATATTATATGACCGTTATGGGTGATCTGGCCACCGACGAGTCATATCTGCTGAAGTTCTTCGGGTCCTCACTGACGGGGCTCGCATTTGAATGGTACTCCAGCCTCTCGGCCGGGTCAATCAATGATTGGTCGGATATGCAGAGAAAATTCAGAGAAAGATTCCATGTCACAGAGAGGGAGGTCATAGTGGCCGAACTCTACTCAACAAAACAAAGGGCAGATGAGACAGCCCTTGATTACATCAAGATGTGGAGGAACCTCGGAATGAGGTGCAAGCGGCCCCCGCATCAGGAGGACGCTGTGCAAATATGTAAACAAAATCTTAGGAGGGAGGTCCTAGAAAAGATGATTGGTATGGAAATACGGTCGTTCGATCGGCTGAATAATGTGGTGGCCGAGGTGGAGGTTTTCTAGCCAAGCCTGTGATGGGAATCGACGCCGAGCATTAACTTTTATTTTTACATTTGAGTCCTTTTATTTACTTTTATATCCTTGGGAAAGTATATGTACAATTGTAAGGCTTTGTAAGCAATGTGTCATTCCCTAGGATTGTGTGGGTTTTTATGCAAATGTGTAGTAGGTCCAGTTAGGGGGCCCCCTCCCCTTCCCCATTGGTCCACCTCATCCATGTGGGGCTGGTCAACCATCCTAGGTGGCCATCTAGAAGGTTTGAATGCTAATTGACCACATGGGAGACAAAGGGGTTAAAATTTCAAAGGTTGGCCACCTACCTTACCTACCTAGTCAAAGGAGTGCTCCATTCATATGTAATTTATTTTTTTTGAGTTTTGACCACATGGGGGATGAAAATGACATATTTCCCACGAAATTATCAGCCCCCCCACCCCTTGCTATTTTCTATATAAACCTATGTATAGTGTCATTAGAGATTAATGAAGAAAAATTTGTAAAATTGGCTTGAGCCATTGAAGGGTGTGCCCTTGTTCCTCTCTCCCCCAGGTGTTCTTCTCCTCAAACCTCAAGTTCTAGAGTGTATCAATCTTCTATCTCCACCTCTCAACCTCTGATCTTCATTGGTGCCGCCGCCGCAGCCGTTCGTCCCGCCTTCGAGCCGCCACGGGATCGTCTTCGGTTTTCTGTCCTGCTGGATAGAGGTGCAGTTCGTGAATTCTTGAAGCCAGCCAAGATCTCAGATCGATTTAAAATTTTGAGGGTTGGTTCCTATCTTCTAGACCATTCTCCAAAAAAAAATCCAGGTTCAAAAGCCACCGTTTCTTATCTTTACCATTTCGTTCAACTCTCAATCTCAGATCTGTTCTGTCACTGTCTATAGTGACAGTAGCCCTGAGTTCTCCACCTTCGACCACCCTTTTGAATTTTTTTAGACCTCCCAATTTAACTGGGTGTTCTTTCCATCGTCCCCTACCACCAAAATTTTTATTACATTTTTATCATCCTTCTACCTATTTTTGATAATTCATGTTCTACCGGAGCTACAGTACTTTCAGTCAGATCCCAGATCCGACCTTTGTCCAGTAAACAAATCACAGAACATCATAGGCACATCCAAACGTGTCCAAACCAATTTTTCTGTCTTCCCAACTCCATTTCCAACAACTTCTACGAAGAACACAACCCCAGATTCAGACGTCTACCTCAATGTCAAAGGCAATCCATAGTCAAGTTCTCTGCAGGTCTGAGTCTTCGGTTACTGTACAATAGGAGATTGAAAATTCCATAAGTCAAGATCCGAGTAGATCCAGGCCAGATCTTTGGGCCTAGGTTGAAGAACTTCAAGCTAGCTTTCCAACGGCGCCAGTCTCGTGTCGATCCAACATTGGGGCTGATCGCAGCGCCCATTCTCGCCGGAGTGCGCGCCGAAATACAGAACCGGTAGATTTCCGATCGGGTTTTCCGACCGGTGCCGAACGGAGCCGCCGGGCCTCCGACCGGCGAACCAGCGTGCCGCCATCCCAAGGAGCGACCCTCCGGGCATCCACCACTACAGCGGTGCCACCGGGTCCCACACGGCCCCTCCGGACAGCACGTGGGCCCCACCGTCACGTGTTCGGGTGTTGCCGAATCAACGCGAGAAGCCGCCCGTCAACCCGAATTCGGTCCTCCCGGACCCCATTGTGTAGCCCTTTACCTCCCTGCGTGGAGTGGGCAGTGACTTGCATTTCTGTAATATTGTGTAATATTGTTCCGGGAGTACAAGTTTCGGCCGGGTCCGTCGTCCCCACGCCGAGCGCGTGGAGGTATCATCTTCGCTCCTTACTTGGCATTTTGCTTGATTTCATATATGCTTGTTTATGCCACTGCTAGAGAGCATGTTTTAGGACCTAGCTCGCTATAATTTCATATCACCGCTGCTGCGAGAGAGTGAGCGAGACCGTCCCGTGACCCGATCCGGGCACGAAAGTGCGAGCCGACCACCCTAGCTCTTGCCGGTTTCTCAACAGTGCACGTCCGACGCTTCCCTCATCAAGGGACGATCGCGAGCTTGTCGTGTCCGTGTCTCGTCCCGCATCAATTTGGTATCAGAGAAGTTGAGTCTAGGGTGTCCAAATCAAAAAAAAAGTGTCATTTGCGTCTAGTCATTAGTCATTGTCTAAGTCGCGTTTAGGGTCATCATTATTTTAAAACAAAAAAAAAGTGTCTGTTGGTTCGTATTTGCATACAATTAGTCGGTATATAAAAAGGTGTTGTCCGAACGTTACGCTATGCCTATCGGGAAGGTTGCACACTTGCGCGAGTGATCTTCGGATCGATTAACTCCGCCCCGTACCGAGTCTTGGTGTCTTGTCCTTAGTGTGCATGCATTCCAAACTTGCATAGTCGGTCTAGTGTCTTGTCACCGTGTGTATGCATGTCCATGTTCACTACCCATGGCCGATCCCCAAGACCATACGCCCGAGTGGTCAACTTTTATGGCCAAAATGAATATCCTCATGGACCGAGCCTTTGGTTTTGCCCCTCTCATTATGAAAGCCGCTCTACCCAACGGGTCCACAACGGAACTCCATTTCACCGATAGGGAGTCGGATAATTGGGTTTCTCTTGACATCGTGGAGTCTCTCTCCAAGACAGGCGAGATTGTCCGCGATGGTGATTTTGCTTGTGTTGAGTTCTATAAGAGGATCGGCTCTGTTCTCTACACCGATGGCGCATGGTGCAGGATCGGCACACTTGCTGGTTCATGCATCATTTTAGGGCAAAAGTGGTTAGGAGAGAGAAGGGCCAATCTTGACTGGGACAAGAGGACTTGCACCTTATGCCCACCATACCTACCCGGTAAGATCACCCTTAGGGACCCCGTATGTCCAGCCACCGAGCCCCAGCGGCCCACTCCACCTTCGGATTCGCGCTTGGAGCCACCTCATCCCGAGCCACCCGTATTTCTAACGGGTACATTATACATAGCCGAGCCGCTTCTTAGTTGGCTCAAGGATGGCTTGGTCCCACTCCCTTACCCGTCTATGGACCCTACCCTACCTTTGGTGTCCATCAACTCCTACCACATAACTTTTCGGTCTAGTCACCATGTCGATACTTTGGATGACCTTATTATGGGATTAGATTCACAATGGGAGTTGACGCATCTTTTGGCCCGAGGCTTTGACCAACCCGCTAGTCTTACCTTCACACATCCGGCCTTAGGATCCATTACCTCCGTGTGCACCGTGGGGTGTGTCACCACGGAGATTCTTCTACTCCTCCCGATGCCGGCCGAGTCCGACTTCATTTCCTTTTGCTCGAGGGAGGAAGTTTATTTTCTTCACATGACCATTGTCCCGTTCACTATGACGGATGAAGGTGAGCATTCACACCTTCAAGAATTTCACGATTGGGACCGTGTCATGGAGGAACCCATCTCCCGGGGTCGTACCTTCTTTGACCCTTTTGACGCCTCCACTAGTGAAGCTCCCGAGCTATCACATTCCCTCCACCTCTTCCAAGGAGTTCACTATTCCACCCATACCCCTCGGTCTAGTCGGCAAGCCGTCTCTACATCTAGGGATGATGACGAAGGTAGTTTTGGATCTCCTATCCCTTCTTCACCCAAATCCCATCGGTCACCAATGCATGAGTGGTACATCTTAGGGTGTCTAAGAGTCCTCCCTTCCATCAACCATCGTGTACATCTAGTATATGCATGGCACATATTCGGGTGTCCTGGTCCGCCGTCACCCATGTACGGGTCGGACTAACAGTGTGTTTTCCTTGTGTGGTTTGTTTTGAGTCGTTTGTTTGTGTGGTTTGCATACGTGTGTTAGTGCATGATGAGTCTGCATGTGTCGTGTGTAAGCTCGTTGTCGGTCTCTTATAAGTAAGAGGCGAGTGGACTCACTTGATGAGTATGGGATCGGTTTTACTTCTATACCCGGATCAGTCACCTATAGGGACTCAGCGGTGATTCCTAGTGAGTCTTCAAGCTGTTTTCTTCCCTTTTGAGAGTGCCCCTTCGGAGTGACCACCTTTAGCCCATAGCAGTTCGCATATCGAGTATATATGGAATTAGCAGGTGACGGTCACTTGGAGTGGAGCATACCCGCGCTACTTGGCACGGTGACAGATCCGCCGGAGTACTCGAGCATCCATACCCCTACTCGACGGGGTCGAGTTCCTCCCACCCGGGGAGAGTTGATGGGAATCGACGCCGAGCATTAACTTTTATTTTTACATTTGAGTCCTTTTATTTACTTTTATATCCTTGGGAAAGTATATGTACAATTGTAAGGCTTTGTAAGCCAATGTGTCATTCCCTAGGATTGTGTGGGTTTTTGTGCAAATGTGTAGTAGGTCCAGTTAGGGGGCCCCCTCCCCTTCCCCATTGGTCCACCTCATCCATGTGGGGCTGGTCAACCATCCTAGGTGGCCATCTAGAAGGTTTGAATGCTAATTGACCACATGGGAGACAAAGGGGTTAAAATTTCAAAGGTTGGCCACCTACCTTACCTACCTAGTCAAAGGAGTGCTCCATTCATATGTAATTTGTTTTTTTTGAGTTTTGACCACATGGGGGATGAAAATGACATATTTCCCACGAAATTATCAGCCCCCCCACCCCTTGCTATTTTCTATATAAACCTATGTATAGTGTCATTAGAGATTAATGAAGAAAAATTTGTAAAATTGGCTTGAGCCATTGAAGGGTGTGCCCTTGTTCCTCTCTCCCTCAGGTGTTCTTCTCCTCAAACCTCAAGTTCTAGAGTGTATCAATCTTCTATCTCCCCCTCTCAACCTCAGATCTTCATTGGTGCCGCCGCCGCAGCCGTTCGTGCCGCCTTCGAGCCGCCACGGGATCGTCTTCAGTTTTCTGTCCTGCTGGATAGAGGTGCAGTTCGTGAATTCTTGAAGCCAGCCAAGATCTCAGATCGATTTGAAATTTTGAGGGTTGGTTCCTATCTTCTAGACCATTCTCCAAAAAAAAATCCAAGTTCAAAAGCCACCGTTTCTTATCTTTACCATTTCGTTCAACTCTCAATCTCAGATCTGTTCTGTCACTGTCTACAGTGACAGTAGCCCTGAGTTCTCCACCTTCGACCACCCTTTTGAATTTTTTTAGACTCCCAATTTAACTGGGTGTTTCGTCCATCGTCTCCTACCACCACAATTTTTCTTAAATTTGTATCATCATTTGACCTATTTTTAATAATTCATGTTCTTTCGGAGCTACAGTACTTTCAGTCAGATCCTAGATCCGACCTTTGTCTAGTAAACAAATCACAGAACATCATAGACACATCCAAACATGTCCAAACCAATTTTACTATCTTCCCAACTCCATTTCCAACAACTTCTATGAAGAACACAACCCCAGATTCGGACGTCTACCTCACGGTCAAAGGCAATCCATAGTCAAGTTCTCTACAGGTCTGAGTCTTCGGTTACTGTACAACAGGAGATTGAAAATTCCATAAGTCAATATCCGAGCAGATCCAGGCCAGATCTTTGGGCCTAAGTTGAATAACTTCAAGCTAGCTTTCCAACGGCGCCAGTCTCGTCTCGATCCGACATCGGGGCTGATCGCAGCGCCCATTCTCGCCGGAGTGCGCGCCGAAATACAGAACCGGCAGATTTCCGATCGGGTTTTTCGACCGGTGCCGAACGGAGCCGCCGGGCCTCCGGCCGGCGAACCAGCGTGCCGCCATCCCAAGGAGCGACCCTCCGGGCATCCACCACTACAGCGGTGCCACCGGGTCCCACACGGCCCCTCCGGACAGCACGTGGGCCCCACCGTCACGTGTTCGGGTGTTGCCGAATCAACGCGAGAAGCCGCCCGTCAACCCGAATTCGGTCCTCCCGGACCCCATTGTGTAGCCCTTTACCTCCCTGCGTGGAGTGGGCAGCGACTTGCATTTCTATAATATTATGTAATATTGTTCCGGGAGTACGAGTTTCGGCCGGGTCCGTCGTCCCCACGCCGAGCGCGTGGAGGTATCATCTTCGCTCCTTACTTGGCATTTTGCTTGATTTCATATATGCTTGTTTATGCCACTGCTAGAGAGCATGTTTTAGGACCTAGCTCGCTATAATTTCATATCACTGCTGCTGCGAGAGAGTGAGCGAGACCGTCCCGTGACCCGATCCGGGCACGAAAGTGCGAGCCGACCACCCTAGCTCTTGCCGGTTTCTCAACCGTGCACGTCCGACGCTTCCCTCATCAAGGGACGATCGCGAGCTTGTCGTGTCCGTGTCTCGTCCCGCATCAGCCTGTCTCGGCGTCAACTGCCAGCATAGCCCAGAAAGGCAAGGCTGCGGAACGGCGCCCCACACCTAAAGAAGCGAATGCGCTTGATATCAAGGCGTTCGAACAACAGAAGGAGAAAGGCAAGAAAGCGGCTCCCCCGCAACCTACAAAAGCTCCAGATGATAAAGAAGGTCCTTCGCTGAGGGACAAAATGAAGAAAGCTTATTCCTTTCCAAAAGATAAGACCCGAGTCCTGTTCGACTGGGTAACAGAATACAGCATGGTCACTCTGCCTGAACCAAGGAGGCCGGAGGACCTGAAAAGAAAAGACAGTCCAAGATTCTGCCCCTACCACCAGATGTTGGGACATCCAATCGAAGACTGCTATATTTTCAAAGACGTCATCGAAGGGATGGTGAAGAAGAATGAGATAGAGCTGGGAGAGTACAAAGTAGACCCTCCTCAGCCACATGAAGCCCCTTTCAGGAGAGCAGCAGTCAACATGGTCTCCCTCTACCAGGCATTACCTGAAGAGATCTCTAAAGCAAGCACACGGAGCACCTACGAAATCCATTTCCTGGAGCCCGTGAAAGAACAGCAGGGGTAGCAGCAGATCCCTGAGAAGCACAAGAAGAAGAGGGCACCCCGCCCAAAAGGGGGGGCACATGTCCGTGGCATTACACCCCGGCCTGCTCCGCCAGTGGTAGCACCCGTGTGGGTCACTCCATCTACGACTGTCAGAATACATGCACCTAACAGGAGGAGACAAACTCCACTGCCAGTAATCAAGGAAACCAATCCTGGAGTCCTTCGACTGCAGCACCTGATTGAAGGGCTAGATGAATATGTGCGGCCCGAATTGAAACCTTTGCTGGTACGGGACCACGTCCCATGGCAAGAACTGGAACAACTCTCACTCAAACAGGTGGAGGAAGCTTAAGCAGCACCCCCTGAAGAGGGCAGCCTGTTCTGGGGGCAGGCACCCGCAGAAACCAAAAAGAAGAAAAAGCAAAAGAAGAAGAAAAGAAAGGCCGCTGGAGCCAATAAAGCACAAGTTGTCTCCTGCAATACCCTGTCAGCACTCTTCAACCTACCCGGAGAAGAGGAAGAAGAAGAAATTTGCTTCGCACCCCATGCTGGGGGAGGCAAGGCCGAGGCCGCAACTGCTGCACATGCCACTCGGTCAGGCCGAAAATGGGGGCGCCAGCCACCACCCAATCACAACATCATGTTCAGAGGGGAGCAACCCTACAAGACACCTCCACCGGAAGTTAAGGGAGTCAAGATCGCTCCTCCATCAGGCCTATACAACAAGAGTGGGGGCAAGACAGCCCCTTCATTCCTTGAATTTATGAAGATGTCAAAAGGGAAGCATCCCTGTCAAGAGGCTAACCCTACACCTGGGGCCATTCACCCACAGCCAGCGCAATCTATTGAGGATGCGAATGCAGCTGGAGCTTGCCCTACGGTAACTAATAAAGAAGACCCGACAGCCGGTGTCAGCCAAGAGGGTGCCGGGTCCGAGGAAGATGAAGCAGGTCCGTCTGGACCCACAAATCAAAACCTCCCCAAGCCCAGATGGGTTGAAGAGATGAAGCTCTCCAATGTCCGGGCTGGGAGCCGAATAATGAAGTTGCTCAAGAAGCTCCCCGCTCGATTTACGATCTGAGAAATTCTCTCTTTGAGTGAAGAAACTCGACAGGCGATCATCACTGCTCTGCAGACGCCTACTCATTTTGAAGCCTACGTAGCTGAGGCTATACCAGAAGCCAGTATGACCTTCTCTCCAGAAGACATGCTACTACCTACTGCCAGCCACAACAAGCCACTATATATGAAAGGGCACCTGAATGGGAGAGAACTGAAGCGGATTCTGGTCGATCCTGGTGCAGCAGTCAACATCCTGCCATACAGAATATACGAGAGATACCACTTCAATGTGCATCTCGAGAAAGTCAGGGATATGCGTATCGCTGGCTTCAACCAAAAATGTGAAGTATCTATGGGGGTGGCAGAGTTCACACTGACCCTGGCAGATTTCACTACAACGGTGCAGTTTCATGTCATTGACTCTCGCACCTCTTACAAAGCACTGCTCGGCCGTCCATGGCTGCATGAAAATATGGTGGTGCCCTCCACGCTCCACCAGTGCATCAAATACAGCCTCCAGGGGAAGGAGGAGAGGATATTTGCTGATATCCACCCATTCAAGGTGTTTGAATGTCATTTGGCGGACGCCAACCTATATACGGGGTCTCCCCGGAAGGTTTCTGAAGCTGAAGCCCCCGTAGGGGCCTCGAAGAATAAATCGGGTGACGGTTGGTATCCACCACTGCCGCGCGGATACGTCAAGCCGAAGGTGGTCTCCCACATCACAGCCTCTGGAGATGTCGGCAGGGTAACACCCCCAGCATTATACCCCAAAGCTAAGGAAGTGCAGGTCGATTGACAGCATGACCGCATCAGAGTCCCGGCCGGCCTCACCAAGCCAGTCTCCGGCCTCAACGACCCCACTGTAGAACCTTTCAAAGTTTGGGAGGTGAAACAGGAAGATGGGCCCAGCAGCTTGTTCTATACAGCTGAGGAGCATCCCACTCGAGAAGATACAGATTGCAGCCTCCCTGAAGATCTAGGCAACCCGCGGGTTCCTGTTCAAGGCCTGGCATTTATAACTAATCGGATGGCTAAGATGTTTCAGAAGCAACACATCCCTCCCGATCAGTCTCAAAAGTGCAAAGAAGCTTTCCAGAAGATGTGGCATCCTGCAAATCTGGATAAGGAAATCAGATGTGTCTCTCAACATCCGGGGTTGGGCTTCACCCTGGAAGAATATTATTACAGTGGGCGGTACGAGGTGGATACTATCTCCGCCTTCTATCCTACTGAAGATGGCCCTTTTAGAGCAACCATTGATGTGTATCCGGTGGAAGCCGAATATTCTGAACTGGCTCGGTCCGGGAATCAAGAAGCAGAAACCTCGGCCCCTTGTCGATGCTGGGAGCAGGTTCATCCTGAAGAAGCGGCCCTTCAAGCCGAATTTGACACGGCTAGCAGCAGCGAAACCGAAGACAGTCAAGGAGCAGGAGTCTCTCCCCCCATAGAGGTCCTACTGATGACAACTTCAACACCCTTTCTGCCCATCAGGGAAGCCTTGGTCAACTCCAATCAAGGGGAGCCAGCTACCAGGAAAGAAAAAGCCACTTCTGCGGAAGATACAACTGTCCCAGAAGGCAAAACATCCTCAACTTCTGCTGCAAAATCAGCATGCTGTCCGGGCCTGGCAGTGAACAGTTACGAGCCCGTCATGGCTGCAATCTCATCTGCAAACACCAAGGCTATTCCCTCATCCTTGGAAGCTGCGATGGCAATGGATCTGCTAATAGAACAATCCACTCAGCCGCCGGCACAAGAGATCAAGAAACCTCAAGAAGCTCTGGCGGTGTCTGACGAGGAAGTCGAAGTGCTCAACCCTCAAGATGGCATTCCAGACTTCGTTGACCTCCAACCGGCACCTCCGGAGATAGAAGACGGAGGCCAGGCCACAGTCGATGAACTGATAGAAGTCAACCTCGGAAATGAAAAGGACCCTAGGCCTACCTTCCTCAGTGCCCAACTATCCCTAGAAGAACGGGAGCTGTACATTCAACTACTGCTAGAATACCAGGATTGCTTCGCCTGGACTTACAAAGAGATGCCAGGTCTAAGCCCTGCTGTCTCACAACATGAGCTAGCAATCAACCCTGAAGCCGAGCCGGTAAAGCAACCACCGCGGCGCATGAGGCCAGAGCTCATCACCCAAATTTGTGCTGAAGTCGACAAGCTCATTGACGTGGGATTTGTTGAAGAAAACCAGTACACTACATGGCATGCGAATATCATCCTCGTGAAGAAGAAGAATGGACAGATCCGGATATGTGTCGACTTCCGGGATCTAAATAAAGCCTGCCCCAAAGATGACTTCCCGGTGCCGATAACCGAGGTCATGATTGATGCTACAACCGGCCACGAGGCCCTATCATTCATGGACGGGTCTTCCGGCTACAATCAGATTTGGATTGCGGAGCATGACCGAGTCCATACTGCTTTCCGAACTCCTAAAGGCATTTATCATTACAAGAGAATGCCGTTCGGATTAAAGAATGTTGGCGCAACCTATCAGCGCGCAATGACCAAAATTTTTGATGAACTGCTCTAACACAAGGTCGAGTGCTACATAGATGACCTGGTGGTCAAAACCAGACGAAAAGAAGATCATCTGCAAGACCTCCGGATTATTTTTCAGAGGCTGAGGCAGCATGAGCTAAAAATGAACCCTATGAAATGTGCGTTCGAAGTGTCAAGCGGAAAATTCTTGGGCTTCATCGTCCGATATCGGGGAATCGAGATAGACCCCGCAAAGATCAAGGCGATTCAGGGGTTACCTCCGCCAAGGAACATCTCCGAGCTGAGATCACTACAGGGCCGTTTGGCTTATATCCGGCGTTTCATTTCCAATTTGTCAGGGCGGTGCCAGCCTTTTCACAAGTTAATGATGAAAGATGTCCCCTTTTATTGGGATGAAGATTGCCAGGCAGCCTTCGACAAGCTAAAAGACTACCTGAAAACTCCTCCAGTGTTGGGCGCACCGGTGAAAGACGATCATTGATACTGTATATAGCGGCTACACATAATTCTCTGGGGGCAATGCTGGCCCAGAATAATGAAGAAGGGAAAGAAAAAGCCCTCTATTACCTCAGTCGAAGACTGGTCAGAAATGAAGAGAAATATACTTATATTGAGAAGATTTGTCTGGCGCTGGTCTTCGCAGTTAAAAAGCTCCGACACTATATGTTGTCGCATGAAATCAGCTTGGTATCCAAAGAGGATCCCCTGAAGTACATTATGTCTCAACCGGCACTCAAAGGCCGCCTGGGCAAATGGGCGGTAATCCTTATGGAGTTCGATATCTCCTACGTGCCGCGCAAGGCCATCAAGGGCCAAGCTATTGCAGACTTCTTCGCTGAGCACCAAGTGCCCGGGGATTGCCCGTTGGCGCCGGAGCTTCCTGAAGATGAAACTTTAGAAGCCGTGCAAGTACAACCCTCCTTATGGCAACTATACTTTGATGGCGCTTCCAGAATTGACACCTCTGCCACCGGGTCAGCCAGGGTCAGAGCAGGAGCAGGCGTAGTCCTGAAATCCCCAGAAGGAGAAGTGGTGCATACATCATGTTCCATAAACAAGCAATGCATAAACAATGAAGCGGAATATGAAGCCCTGATAATCGGGTTGCAAATTGCTCTGTCCATGGGAATTCAGATGCTGGAAGCATTCGGAGACTCCATGCTAGTTATAAAACAGCTGGAAGGAGAGGTCGATGTACGAAAGCAAGAGCTCCTCCCCTATCACCAGTTGGAAACTCGCCTGATGTCAAAATTTTACTTCATCAGCATTAAGCACATCAATCGAGGCTGGAATGCTCAGGCGGATGCCCTCGCTAAGCTGGCCAGTTCATTGGCGGTCCCTCCAGACACAGGCCTGAATATAATAGTGATCAACCACCGACAGGTCCCCAGCGTGACAGAGGTCCTGACCGATGAACAAGAGATGGAAGCAGCAGTCATCGAAGGGGTTCAGCAGTCCGATTGGCGAGAGCATCTCCTGCGTTGGTTTCAACACCAGCAACTTCCAAAAGAAAAGGAACAGAGAATGAAGCCCCTAAGGATCAAGGATTCTTAGGAGATGAGAAGCGGGACCTTGTTCCGAATTATGGCAGATGCCCGAAGGAAAGTCCTACTCTGTTGCTTGTCTTCAGCAGAAGCAGGACAGGTGATGCAGGAGGTCCATGCAGGATCAGCCGGAGCACACCAAGCTGGCCCGAAAATGAAAATTGAGATAAAGAAACTGGGTTACTATTGGCCCACTATATATGACGATTGCTGCAGGTTTGCCAAGGCTTGTCAGAAGTGTCAAGAACATGCTAATGTGGCAAGGAGACCTCCAGTGCCACTGCATCCCACCCTACCGAGCTGGCCATTTGCTCAGTGGGGCATGGACGTGGTAGGGCCACTGCCAGCATCTTCATCAGGGTGCAAATATATTTTAGCAGCTACAGACTACTTCTCCAGATGGGCAGAAGCAGTAGCACTAAGAGATGTGATAGGAGAGCTAGTTGCAAGATTCTTCCGGCAAAATGTAATATTCCGGTTCGGAATCCCCAGCCGAATCATCTCTGACAATGGCAGTCACTTTAGGAACCAGAAGGTATATCGGCTGGCCGACAAATACAAAATCGACTGGAGGACATCTTCCCCCTACAACCCTCAAGCCAACGGACTCGCAGAAGCCTTTAACAAGACACTGTGCACGTTGCTGGCAAAGACTGTCAAGTCTAATAAAAAAGATTGGGAAGAAAGGATGTACGAAGCACTTTGGGCCTATCGTACTGTCTACAAGACCCCAACTGGCTGTTCCCCCTTCTCCCTTGTCTACGGGTCATAAGCTGTGGTGCCAATTGAACTTGAGGTTCCTTCATTGCGAGTTGCCATCCAGCACGGACTAGTCAATGGTGAGCAGACCAATGCAGAAAGAAGATTGGAAGAGCTCATTGAGCTCGAAGGAAAACGCCTCCGGGCGCAGCAAAACATCCAGCTTTACCAAGCTCGCATGGCTCGTGCTTTTGACAAGCTAGTCAAGGGTCGAGAATTCAAGAAAGGAGACCTGGTAATGGTCAAAAGAAAAGAAGTGATGGCCTCCAACCCTAAAGGGAAGCTGGTCGAAAACTGGGTCGGGCCGTATATCGTCCGCCGAGTATATGAAGGGGGTGCCTACGTCCTTGTAGACCACAAAGGAGTCATTCAGTTCTCTCCCCTCAACGGAAAGCATATTAAGCTGTATCATGCAGCGCAGCTAGCATTCCCCGAGTGATCGGTCGGAATACCTTTTTCTTGGTTTAGTGGCACTCCGCCCTAATCGAGCTACTTTCTCCTCGGTCAGCGGCATTCTGCCTTAACCGAGCTACCCTTTCCTTGGTTAATGGCATTCCGCCCCAACCAAGCTACCTCCCCTTGGTCCGGTGGCATTCCACCCTGATCGAGCTACCTCCCCTTGGTTAATGGCATTTCGCCCTAACCAAGCTACCTTCCCTTGGTCCAGTGGCATTCCGCCCTGATCGAGCTACCTTCCCTTAGTTAATGGCATCCCGCCTTAACCGAACTATCCTTTCCTCGGTCTAGTGGCACTCCGCCCTGACCAAGCTCCCGAAAAAATACACCACGCTGTTGCCATTACCGGCCTTACGCCCGAATCGGCGAGAGGTCACTCCTTTGCGTTGGCATTCAGCCCTCGCTAACGAATGATCTGTTCTGCCCAGCGCAAGGTCTGCTGCTCCAGCCGACAGCCATCTACTGTCAACCAAGGGTTGAACGTCGCACTTCGACCTGCCACCCTACACAAATACAAAAAAAGGAAAAGAAATGGGGTTAAAAATAGAGATACCCCGCCAGACTTGCTCCTATGCCAGGACAAGTGCAAAAATGGCCGTAACCCAGCTGTGGCGAAAACCCGAAAGGGCGTCGCAGGCAAAATCGGATACCCCGCCACGTGAAAACCCAAAAGGGCGCGTGGGCAAAAGCAAGAGGCGGCTGACTCCGGTGAAAAACCCGAAAGGGCGCTTGAGTCAGTAAAGTGGTAATTTCCAAATGCCTCTCCTATTCTCCACCCAATAAAGCTCTGAAAGGGACAATCATCAAAGTCCCGCCTGTGGACGCACTTTTTTTATTTAACAATTATTTTTTTATTCTTCATTTTTTTATTAAGTGCGTGGGCGTGCCAGTCACCGAAATGACGATTTATTCGGGTTCCGAAGAGCCCATGGTGCGCTCGATCTGACTTCGTCAGACGATTGTGTGGTTCGTGTCGGGACCAAAACCCGCCGCGCCGTAAAGGTCACGACGTCATTTACATCCCCCATACGAGGGAACACCCTTGATTAATCGCCGAGAAAAAGGGCCTCATGGCCAGAAAATTAATTACATAAAAATATATTAAGAAACACTGACGTCCTCACACGAGGGCATGAAGAAAGTATTTGAGCTCATGTCGGTCATGTGTTTGACCATTTAATGTTCGGACGAATGTCCGGCTCGGGAAAAGTGCAATCGTCATGGGAAAACCGAAACATATGTATGCCGGAGTACGGCAAATTTATTGTTCAGAGGAGCGAGAAATATTCAATTAAATCCCAGTTAAAGCGGTCAGAAACCAACAAGTTTATCGGCTCGGTGCAAGGTCAAGCCGTGACCATACTGCGGTGGGCCCCCCGCGGTCGAAACAAGGCTTGCGTGAGCGTCATTAATCTTTCTGGTGCCAAGAGGCAACGGGGGAGTGTCCCGGGATCAGATCCCAGAACCAAAGACGTGTTCAAAGGGAGCGGGCTATAGGCCGATGATGTGGATCAGACAATGACCATAATCGGGACGGACCCGAGGTCTAAGCGTGACCCATGAAGGCCTTATTGATATTCCTATACGTAGGGTTCGGGGATGATGAGAGCCGCATTGTTCTACTCATTATTGTAATCATTATTCATTTATTTAACTATTTATTTTTCTTATATTACTCATTGATTCTCCTTTTATTACCGGTGCGTTATATTCTCTTTTCTTTATTTATTTATTTCGTTCCTTTATTTATTTTATTGTCGTTCCTTTTATTACCGGCGCATTATTTCCTTTTATCCTTTTTATATTTTTTATATTTTATTTTTTTATTATTATTTCATTATTATTATTTTATTACTATTATTATTATTTATTATTATTATTATATTATTATATTAATCCCGGTGAAAATGCGGCATTGTCTCACTTGCACCCGAGCACTGAGAGAGGGTGGTGAAGGCAAGCTAAGAGTGTGCCGGGGAAGGGTGGATGGGTGTGCCGGGGAAGGGCTAAAAGAGTGTGCCGGGGAAGGTTTGAAAAAAGTGTGCCGGGGAATGGCTAAAAGAGTGTGCCGGAGAAGGTTTGAAAAAGTGTGCCGGGGAAGGGTGGATGGGTGTGCCGGGGAAGGGCTAAAAGAGTGTGCCGGGGAAGGGCTAAAAGGGTGTGCCGGAGAAGGGATAAAAGAGTGTGCCGGGGAAGGTTGTTAGTTATTAGAGTGCACCGTTAAAGGGCCAATCAGAGCGTAGGGGTTCAGTCAGTCTTTAATTATGTGTTTTAAGGCTTTTCTTTTCTTCTTATCTTAATTTTCATGTAGTTTTATACAAACTTCTCCTTTGCTTTGTTCTGTTCAGCCTCTTTGCCGTGAATCGGAAGTTCGGTCTGTCGTGCCGTTGATCGGTTCGGTTCTTATCATAGTACCGGCGGTGACTTGCTTAGTTGGAAGGTTTCATCGTTGATTATTCTGCTCGTTTGTTGCTTCCCTTTGCCTTCTTTAAGGTGTTGTTATTTTCTGACAAAAAAATTCGGCAGCATCTCCCCTTGACCCGGGGCGTAAGGGAGATACAGGGAACGCGCCCACACGGAGTGGCGGAACCCGACAACTGGAGGTGGGCACCCGAGGGCAGCAACACCTTTACAAAATCTTAGAAAAACCCGGGGAAAAATGATGAACGGAAAATCTCCAGGGCTGGACGGGCTGGGGTTAACCAAGGTGTGCCGGTGAGGGCAGGATCAAGTGTGCCGCTGAGGCATGGAAGGATAGGTGTACCGCTGAAGGCCAAAACGGGGTGTGCCGGCCAAGGGTCAGAAGAATGTGCCGTTGAAGGCCACCGTAGGGTGTGCCGGCCAAGGGTCGGAGTAGTGTGCCGCTGAAGGCCACCGTAGGGTGTACTGGCCAAAGGCCAAAGGGGGCTAAGTGTGTCGACTGGGAGGAGGGTTGTAGATCATTCAAAGAAAAGAAAAAAAGGGTTAAGGGCCAGGGGTAGGCTGCTAGTAGTTGGGTGTTCAAGGGGAGAAAGAGGGTCTAGCTACCTTCAAGTAGAAGGGCACGTCAGATAGCCATAGAAGGGAGTGGGGAGTCCGCGGGGTCGAGGATTACATGGAAGAAATCACATTGCTACAGGGACTCTACAACACCGGAGAAGAGAAGAAAATGAACAACATCCCATGCAGTAGGATAGCTCAGGAGAGGTTGGGAAAGACCCAAAAGAAAGGGGCCGTAGACTTTCATTCATAAAGACAGATGACCGTGATCGGCCATACACGTTACGGTATACATCAAGGCCGAAGCCAAAGGAGAGGGGGAGAAAAGGAAAAAAAGGAAGAATATGTAGAGGAAATAGGAGGGGAGCTGGAGTCAAGCAGAGGCGACGGCTCCCTGCTCTTCCCCACTCCCCCTGCTACACCGACCCTCCCTCTCTCTCTCTTTCTCTTACTCTCTCTCTTTTCTCTGGCCTCCGGGAACCCTCCAACGCCAGAGCAGCTTCTTCTTACTCTTCTCTCTTCTCTTGGTGGCAGGCTCTGTTCGTCTCCGTGGGTGTGTCCTCTCCGTCTGTGGTCCTCCTCCTGTCTTCGCCGGAGTGGGAGTCCTTTATACTCCCAGCAGCGGGAGCCTTCGAGCACGGCCGTCGGGGGCGGGAAGCGGCTTGTAATGATGGCGTTTGACCTTCCCCGTCCTGGGCGGCGAGGCGATAGCTTACGTGGCCCAACCTCTGGCCGACACCTCGGACAGGCCACTGCGCGCCGAGGATGCTTAGGGCATGGGCAGCACGTCGTTCGGCCGTTGAAAAGGCTTCACGCTGTGCCGCTGGCGGGCTGGCAAAGTGTGTCGCTGAGGAGGGCAAAAGGCGTGTCGCTGAAGCTTACCCAAGCGTGCCGTTGAAGGGGGCAAACAGCGTGCCGTCGAAGCCCCTGAGGAGCGTGCCGCTGAAAACCCCTTGGGGTGTGCCGCTGAAGCCCAGGATGGGCGTGCCGTGGAAGGCACTTCATAGCGTGCTGTTAAAGGGCATAGAAAGTGTGCCGTGGAAGGCACTTCCATAGTGCTGGAGCCCAGGATGGGCGTGCCGTGGAAGGCACTTCATAGCGTGCCGTTGAAGGGCACAGAAAGTGTGCCGTGGAAGGCATTTCCATAGTGTGCCGTTGAAGGGCACAAAAAGTGTGCCGTGGAAGGCACTTCATAGTGTGCCGTTGAAGACCCAAGAAGTGTGCTGCTGAAGGCTTGTAGGGGCGTGCCGTTGAAAGGCCCAGGAGGGTGTGCCGCTGGGGGGCTGAAGAAGCGTGCCGTTGAAGGGCACGAGATAGTGTGCCGTGGAAGGCTAAAGAGGGTGTGCCGCTGGGGCACTTGAGGGTGTTTGGACTGCACCGGGCAGGGGATGTTAGAAGCGTGTCGGATGGAGGATGCCAAGAGTGCACCGGTTGGGGGGGCTCTTATAGGTGTGCCGGCCAAAGGCCACCTGGGGTGTGCCGGCCAACATGAGCAGCAAGTGTGCCGGTGGAGCACACATGACGTGTGCCGGTGGAGGGCCTGTTGCTGCGGCCAGGCCAGAGAGTGTATGCTGCCACAGTTTAACAAAAATTCCCACCAGGTATGCTAGCATGAGAGGCCACCGGATATTCATGTTCGATGGGCCACCGGAGGAGGAAACTTGCATCTCTGTTCTTCAGCATGGACCAGTTCTTTCTAGTTCCTGACATTGTCGCACCATGTATCTGGATCATTCCAGCAGCAACATGTATTGGGTTAGATGAGTGTCCTGTCGCATAATCCTCCATTGACTTTGCTTGCTTCAATGGGTATCCTGCATCATATGCAGGAGGAGGAGAAATTGCACCCAACATGCTCACAAGTCATTTTGTGAATGACTTATCCCAGCTATCATTATAGTGGGGCCCTGATTCACCATGAATGCCAACACTTTTGAGACTTGATTGCTTGTCAGCATTCGGTGCCACTGATGATGAACTGCTGCCACCATCCATGTCTACTGGCTGTGGAGATGTTTGATGCGCTTGCACATCGTGTTCGTTTACAACGTTTACTAGAGCAAGATTAGACTGGTCTGATGCCTCAGTTTCATACTTCAAGTCCACATCAGAAGATTGCACGTTTTCTATGGCATCAAAGTATGCAACTAATTCATCCATGAGATCTGGCTCACTTGAATTGACCATGTTTGCATCAATAAAACTGTTGGTCCCCGAAGATAAACCATGTTCCACATGTGTGTAAAGTTTGGGTACATCAAAGCACACATGCCCGTCATCAACTGGCTCACCAGCAGGATAGTCATCAGGTTTTCGGACCCAAAAGATCATCCGATTCCACATGGTAGTTGTCCTCCCCGATGCATCTGCAGATGTGCTATTAGCATTGCTATAAGAGCATACGAACCAATTCCCCCCAACAAGACCTCATTTGGTTCTCTCTGCTGCAAGAACACTTTTAAAGCCAAACACAGGGGCCTTAAAGCGGGCATCTTCATGACATCATCCATGATAAAGTCAGCAGCGGCAGGTCCACCCTGTATCTTTTTAGCAATACTTCTTTGGGATATTGCCCGAGCAAGAGCAGTGAGGCCCATTTGTGGAGTTTTACTTTTGAATTCAAGATTACAACATCAATATCACTGGTTGGCAAATAGAGTCCTGTCCCGAACGACCCAAACACTTTGACACTGCAATGGGGCCAGATATATTTGATAACCTCAGAAACACGTTGCACGACTGCATCACGTGATGCTTGCTCCTCAGAAGTTGGTGAGATGAAGTCAGAGAAATGAAGCATTTCTTTATGAAGCTGAACCATGGGACTTCTAAAGCGGCTAGAAGCGCGGAACCAGGCAGCGTTGGGGTTCTGGCTCTCCTCCTCTGCAACTCGAGACATGGACTGCGGAGAAGGATTCCCCACCAGTCGTTCCTTGTGCCGGACTTCACCACCTCAGCGGGGGCGTCCAGGGAGAAGAAGGGCCAGGGAGAGGGAGAGTGGGCGTTCGGCGGCGGCGGAGGTGTGCCATCCGGCATAGCTTTTGGGGTGTTACCCGGCACAGTGGGTGTGTGCCGTGGAGTCGGCGCGGTGGCGTGCCGGTGAGGCGGTGGGAGGTGTGCCGGTGAAGCCCCTCGCGGGTGTGCCGGGCGAAGTCCCCTATGGGTGTGCCGGGTGGCGTTGTTCTTAGAGATGTTGAGGGAGGTGAGTTCGGTGCAGTTGCCGAACGAGGGCAGGATGGTGCCCGACGGGGAGTTTCCCCACAGGAACAGGATCTGCAAGAACTTGAGGCCCCCAATCTACCGGGCGTGAAGGCGGTGAGGCCTGCAACGGGTATGGAGGGAGCTGCATCCGGTGGGCAAGGGCCAAATAGGCTGGAGTCTGGCATAGAACCGCCCACGGCGGCTGAGGTCTTGGGAGAAGGCTGGAGACCATGGGGGGGGAGAGCAGCTACCGCTGAAGCTCTGCCAGCAGAAGAGGATAGCACCGGCACGGGACCACCAGCGCATAGGAGGTTGTGGCCAGGAGCAGATCCCGGCACGGACGTCCCACAGTCGATGCCAGGGAGAGCACCAGCAGAGGCTGGAGAACCGCTCATGGCACCTCCGAAGAGACTCTTCCGATGATCAAGAATGAATCTGAAGAGGATCCTTGCAGAAGTGAATTATTAACAGCTCTCAAACAATCGTTCGTCTTGAGCATTGGTAGTATTAGACGCGGAAGTCTCCTTAGCAGCTCTGATATTTAGGAGAAACATTGGGAAGCATACATCTGGGGTTCTGAACGGTCAGCGTCAATTCCTTCAAGAAGCAGAGGATCCATAGCTGGATCAAAGACCCGATTCCAAGGCCTCATGGTAAGTGCACCAGCAAACAGAGCATAAAGGTCATCACCAGCACCCAATTTAACACTATTCTCCTTTATTGCGTTAACCTCAGCAAAAACTATACCCTTCCAAGGTGCAACATGACTTATTCTGGTTGAAAAATCAAGTTCCTTGTACGGGCCATGATCAAGCAGGATCGACTTTGAAATTGATTGTATATTTTCTCCAGGTCCTAATATTGCATCTCCCAAAGGATGACCATTAAATATCGCTGAATGTAAATGGTCAGAAACCACTCCCCCATATGCTGTTGTACCTTCTCCATCTCTCGATGGCATGCTCAGAAAACTCTGAGCTTTGCAAGATGTCAGCAAGAATGTCAATATCAATAGGAACCTCACCTCATTGGGCATCAGCAAAGAGTGTAGTTTACTCCCGTGAAGTATATATGTTAAGACAAGCACCCATGTACATGTTGCCAGTTCATTTTGTGAATGACTTATCCCAACTATCATCATAGTGGGACTTTGGTCCACCATGAATGTCAACACTTTTGACACTTGATTTCTTGCTGGCTGTGGAGCTATTTGATATGCTTGCACATTGTGTTAATTTACAAAATCTACCAGAGCAAGATTAGACTCGTTTGATGTCTCGGTTTCGTACTCCAAGTCCACACCAGAAGACTGCAGGTTGTGTGCTCCGGCACGGACTCTGTGTGCATGTGAAGGTGATGCTCGCAGGAGGTGGCACACGGCTGCCATCCGGTGTGGGGAGAAAAAGGTGTACCGGTGGTATGGTGTAGCGGGTGAGTTATCCAATGGGAGAAAATGGTTTAACCAGTGCAGAGCATGTCATCCGGCACAGTGGCGTGCCGGGTGTAGCGGGAGTGGGAGTGGGAGCGCGATGGGCTATCCGGTGCAGCGGTGGGGGTGTTGCCCGGCACGGTGACGGTGTGCCGTGGGAGGCGGTTGGAGTGTGCCGGGTGGCCACCCGAGTGAGGGAGAACATGAGAGAGAAAGAGTGAGAGTGAGAGAGAGAGAGAGCCACCTGCTTTATTTTATTATTATTTATTATTTTTATTTCTTTTCTTTTCTGTTTATTCTCTTTTCCTTTTCTTCTTCCTTTTTTTTATTATTTTTTTCTTCTTCTTTTATTTTATTTTTTTCTTTTTTTTCTTTCTTTTTTTATTCTTATTTTCTTTCTTTCTTCTTCTGTCTTTCTTTTTTTTTTCTTTTTTTCTTTCTTTTTTTTCTTCTTCCTTTTTTGGGTGTCCACAGGCACCCAGATCTGCTTGAGCTTGGTTGGTATTGGGAGCAACCGACCCCTTGTCCTGAACTCGGCACGGTCCGTCTTGATGTGAGCCAATGCTTCAAAAGAGTTGCGCACTGGCACTGCGGCGATCACCCTCTCAGGTGTAATCCTGGCCTGGCGACCATTCAAGAACAGTTGGACTCCTCCGATAAGAACGGACTTGCCCGAAGCAGATAACCGGCCGTGCAGTATGCCGCTGTTCTTCTTGGCTACTCGCCTGGCAGCCGGTGAGTACTTCCGATTGACGGAGGCACAAGGAGTAGCTTGGTGGACGTAGCAGTCCATCACCTTGGTCTTGTCTGATGTCGTCGTTGCAGTGGCGACGCAGTCCACCTCCTGGGTCTCCAAGAGTTCCACGAATGCGACCCCCAAGAAGTTGGGGAAGCCGACGATGGGCGGAAAGCTTCCGAACTGCATCGGCACGGCCAAGTAGCCATGAGTGACATGGTTGGCAACAGCAAGCGGTCCACAAGAGACGACCATCGTTATCTCAGGAATGTAACCCTGCAATTGAATATCAAATAATTAGTATTTTAAGAAGGGGCCATAAGGCCCTTAATCCTGACGAAGAGATGAAGGGTGGTTTTGGTCCCACCGGGCGTGCCAGAGTTGTGGACGCACTTTTTATTTAACAATTATCTTATTCGTTCGTTGGTTTATTAAGTGCGTGGCCGTGCCAGTCACAAAGTGACGATTTATTCGGGCTTCATGGAAGCCCATGGTGCGCTCGATCTGACTCAGTCAGACGATTGTGTGGTTCGTGTCGGGACCAAAACCCGTCGCGCCGTAAAGGTCACGACGTTATTTACATCCCCTCAGAGAGGGGAACACCCTTGATTAATCGCCGAGAAAAAGGGGCCTTATGGCCAGAAAATTAATTGCATAAAATATATTAAGAAACACTGACGTCCTCACACGAGGGCATGAAGAAAGTATTTGAGCTCATGTCGGTCGTGTGTTTGACCGTTTAATGTTCGGACGAATGTCCGACTCGCGAGTTTCGTAATCGTTGCGGGGAAAATCGGAGCTTATGTATGCCGGGGTATGGCAGATTTATTGTTTGGAGGGACGAGAAATATTCAGTTAAATCCCGGTTAAAGCAGTCAGAAACGAGTGAGTTTGTTGGCCCGGTGCAAGATCAAGCTACGACCATACTGCGGTGGGCCCCCCGCGGTCGAAACAAGACTTGCGTGAGCGTCATTAATCTTTCCGGTGCCAAGAGGCAACGGGGGAGTGTCTCGGGATCAGATCCCAGAACCAAAGACGTGTTCAAAGGGAGCGGGCTATAGGCCGATGATGTGGGTCAGATAATGACCATAATCGGGATGGACCCGAGGTCTAAGCGTGACCCATGAAGGCCTCATTGATATTCTAATGCGTAGGGTTCGGGGATGATGAGAGCCGCATCGTTCTATTCATTACTGTAATCATTATTCATTTATTTAGCTATTTATTTTTTGTATTGCTCATTGATTCTCCTTTTATTACCGGTGCGTTATATTCTCCTTTCTTTATTTATTTTATTATCGTTATTTTATTTTTTTTGTTATTTATGTATTTATGTATTTAATGTTTTTTATCTTTTTATGAGTTTTATTATTATTGTTATTATTGTTGTTGTTGTTGTTGTTGATGATATTACTTATTATTGTTATTATTATTTGTTGCATTTGAAACGTGCGTGGGAGGGTCTTCACGCGATGTACAAGGCCCTATTTATGCAGGTTTTAATGCGATCAGATTAATGCATGCATGGAGGAGGAGGGGTGCTTTCTTTTTTTTATTTGTTAATTGCACAAGGGAAGCTTGCATTATTTCCTTTTATCTCTTTTTATTTTTTTATTATTATTTCATTATTATTATTTTAGTACTATTATTATTATTATTATTATTATTATTATTATTATTATATTAATCCTGGTGAAAATGCGGCATTGTCTCCCTTGCACCCGAGCGCTGAGAGAGGGTGGTGAAGGCAAGCTAAGAGTGTGCCGGGGAAGGGTGGATGGGTGTGCCGGGGAAGGGATAAAAGAGTGTGCCGGGGAAGGTTTGAAAACGTGTGCCGGGGAATGGCTAAAAGAGTGTGCCGGGGAAGGGTGGATGGGTGTGCTGGGGAAGGTTTGAAAAAGTGTGCCGGGGAAGGGCTAAAAGAGTGTGCCGGGAAAGGGATAAAAGAGTGTGCCGGGGAAGGTTGTTAGTTATTAGAGTGCACCGTTAAAGGGCCAATCAGAGCGTAGGGGTTCAATCAGTCTTTAATTATGTGTTTTAAGGTTTTTCTTTTCTTCTTATCTTAATTTTCATGTAGCTTTATACAAACTTCTCCTTTGCTTTGTTCTGTTCAGCCTCTTTGCCGTGAATCGGAAGTTCGGTCTGTCGTGCCGTTGATCGGTTCGGTTCTTATCATAGTACCGATAGTGACTTGCTTAGTTGGAAGGTTTCATCGTTGATTATTCTACTCGTTTGTTGCTTCCTTTTGCCTTCTTTAATGTGTTGTTATTTTCTGACAAAAATTCGACATCATCTCCCCTTGACCCGGGGCGTAAGGGAGATACAGGGAACGCGCCCACACGGAGTGGCGGAACCCGACAACTGGAGGTGGGCACCCGAAGGCAGCAACACCTTTACAAAACCTCGAAAAACCCGGGGAAAAACGATGAATGGAAAATCTCCAAGGCTGGACACTGGGCTGGGGTTAACCAAGGTGTGCCGGGGAGGGCAGGATCAAGTGTGCCGCTGAGGCATGGAAGGATAGGTGTACCGCTGAAGGCCAAAACGGGGTGTGCCGGCCAAGGATTAGAAGAGTGTGCTGCTGAAGGCCACCGTAGGGTGTGCCGGCCAAGGGTCGGAGTAGTGTGCCGCTGAAGGCCAGCGTAGGGTGTACCGGCCAAAGGCCAAAGGGGGCTAAATGTGTCGACTGGGAGGAGGGTTATAGATCATTCAAAGAAAAGGAAAAAGGGTTAAGGGCCAGGGGTAGGCTGCTAGTAGTTGGGTGTTCAAGGGGAGAAAGAGGGTCTAGCTACCTTCAAGTAAAAGGGCACGACAGATAGCCATAGAAGGGAGTGGGGAGTCCGCGGGGTCGAGGATCACACGGGAGAAACCACATCGCTACAGGGACTCTACAACACCGGAGAAGAGAAGAAAACAAACAACATCCCATGCAGTAGGATAGCTCGGGAGAGGTTGGGAAAGACCCAAAAGAAAGGGGCCGTAGACTTTCATTCATAAAGAAAGATGACCGTGATCGGCCATACACGCTAGGGTATACATCAAGGCCGAAGCCAGAGGAGAGGGGAGAAGAAGAAAAGGAAGAACATAGAGAGGAAATAGGAGGGGAGCTGGGGTCAAGCGGAGGCGACGGCTGCCTGCTCTTCCCCACTCCCCCTGCTACACCGACCCTCCCTCTCTCTCTCTTTCTCTTACTCTCTCTCTTTTCTCTGGCCTCCGGGAAGCCTCCAACGTCGGAGCAGCTTCTTCTTCCTCTTCTCTCTTCTCTCGGTGGCAGGCTCTGTTCGTCTCTGTGGGTGTGTCCTCTCCGTCTGTCCTCTGTTCTCTTCTGCCGGAATGGGAGGGGATTTATACTCCCAGCCGCGGGAGCCTTCGAGCACGGCAGTCGGAGGCGGGAAGCAGCTTCATCATGATGGCGTTTGACCTTTCCCGTCCTGGGTGGCTAGATGGTAGCCTGCGTGGCCCAACCCCTGGCCGACACCTCGGACAGCCGCTGCGCGCCGAAGATCCATATGGCATGGGCACCACGTCGTTCGGCCCGTCGACATGCCTTAACGCTGTACTGCTCGCGGGCTCAAAAGGTGTGCCGTAGGAGGGCCAAAAGGGCGTGCCGCTGGAGGTTGCCCAAGCGTACCGCTGAAGAGGGCAAAAGGCGTGCCGTTGAAGGCCGGCAGGAGACGGCCGTGGATGGCACTTAAAGGTGTGCCGCTGAAGGGCATAAGTAGTGTGCCGTGGAAGGCTAAAGAGGGTGTGCCGCTGGGGCACTTGAGGGTGTTTGGACTGCACCGGGTGAAGAAGAAAATAAACTGTGATGGGTAGGACGTTGCCAGCCTTTCCAGGTAAAACTCCTTTGAGGCGTGGCGGCTGGAGGCTGTTGGGTAGTGGGCCGGGTAAAGCAGGCAGCGTTCCGGGTGTAGTGGGCAGCAGGTGTGCCGGGTGAAATACCCCGAGAGTGTGCCGGCCAAGGGCCGTTTAAGGTGTGCTGGGTGGAGGCCGTGACGAGTGCACTGGGTGGAATGGGGACCGAGTGCACCGGATAGTGGTGCTCAGGCTATGCGTCATTTAACAAAATTATCCCCCCCCAGGTAAATCTCTTGCCGCTAACTAATAGCTATGTGAGATGTCTGGTTTCACTCTGCGCTGCCAGCCCACCTTCTCCGCAAGGCAACGCTGCCAGCCCACCTTCTCCGCAAGGCAAGTCGCGTAGACTTTAGACAAGAGACAGGTAGCAGAGGCGGGCATGCACAGAGCATTGGGGTGTAAGGCAGACATGAAGAATATTGAACAGGAGCTGCCACACCAGATCATCGAGACTCGCAAGATTATCAGCCTGAGAGGTGGGCCGCCCTCTTGTGCCTCTGCCGGTGCTACACTTTCCATTAGAGACGGTGACAGGGCCACTCGAATCTCTATCGCCATCATGGTCCTCTACAGCTTGTTGCTTCTGGGGAAGAGCTTTGAAACTCAACAAGAACACCTTTCGTTTCATCCCGAACAACCCGATCAAAGTTCTCTGCTGTCAGCACTCAGCACTATAACATTAGAAGGAGGTGTAGCTAACTTTACATTTGTGCCTCCTTCAATGTTCACAATCTCGACAAGGGCTTCAACTGTACGTGGGTCTTCGCACCCAAGATGACGAGCTTTATCTTCACGTTCTGCAGCCCCATCTTCCTCCTCATGCTTGTCCCTGGCTATCTAAAAATCTTACGCCTGAGAGCAAAGGTTCTCTGCCCTACCAACAGGAAGTTCAATTCTCTCATCATGATCAAGAACCTTTCCAATGTTTTTATCATAACACCTTTGACTTCTGATACCTGAGCTTTTACTTTGCAAGCTTACTAATCTCCTCAGGATGATCAACGCAGTACTGCATATGATCCTTGAGTTTAGACCCAAATTCCCGGTCAAGGCTATTTGTAGGAGTAGTTGCAGCTTTTCCCCCTCCATACCTCTTGACAAAATCTTTCCGAACCCTCTCTAGGAAAGCAATGGGAATTTGTCTTCCAGCTGACTCAACAGCCATCGCACAATACGTGTAACCGTACGTCCTCAACAAGATAATTGGAGGTGTGGCCATCACAGTTGCAGGTGAACTTGTTGTTGGTGGCCGGGAGCTTCGGGAGGCGCTGGGAGGCGCTGGGCTATCCGGTGCAGCGGTGGGGGTGTTGCCCGGCACGGTGGCGGTGTGCCGTGGGAGGCGGTTGGAGTGTGCCGGTAAAGCCACTCGCGGGTGTGCCTGGCGAAGCCCCTCGCAGGTGTGCCGGGGCGGAGCCGCTCGCGGGTGTGCCGGGCGAAGCCCCTCGCAGGTGTGCCGGTGGAGACCTCTGGGCAGTGTACCGATGGAGGGGCCTGCCGAGTGCACCGGGAGAGATCTATATTCTGGCACTGCTATGTACCCATAAGACCAGAGAACCCTTGAACAGGAATAGGTTGCGGTGTTGGTTGAGTATCTCCAGTCCCAAGCTGGCCATATTCATCATTTCCCCATGCCCAGAGTATTCCTTCCTCTGTAAGTGCCAAGTTATGAAATGCCCCAACTGCAATCAGCCTGACACAAGGCCTCGTACTCGTACAGGAGTAGAAACCTGCTTTATGTCTCCTGGAGGCTATGGCTGACCCCAGGTCCACACATGCCCTTCATGGGTAAGAACCACAGAATGAGTACCTCCAGCAGCTACGTGGCGAACAGATAATTTAGGTGCACATCTCTGGGGAATTACAATGTCCCTTCTATAGGCCCTGCCATGTTCATGCTTCCTCACAGGCTCCTCCCCACACTGTCCGTATTCATTCCCACCCCAAGCATAAGCACGGCCCTGGTCATCCACGGCTAGACAATGTCACCCTCCAATGGCTGCCTGAATGATCTTGACACGGGCGAGCACCTTGACGAGAGCGGGAACATTCTCGGTCTTCGTCTCGGGGGAGTGCCCCAGAGTGCTTCTTTGATTCCATCCCCAAGTATATAAATTCCTATTGTCACATATAGCGAGGGAGCTCCTGCTGCCAGCGACGACGGTGACGACGCTCTTCGACTGGAGGGACCTGATGCTGCAGACCCAGTGCTTGTCCTCCCAGTCCCCCATCCCCAGCTGCCCGTCCTCCCCCGAGCCCCAAGCGAGGACGACAGAGCTGGCGCCGGAAGGCACTGTGGCGGCCATGGGAGGAACCCAGACAGAGCACTGCTACTGGCGGGGAGGCCAGTGGAGTAGCGAGCGCGAAGGAGGAGGGCCCGGTGGGAGGTTGACGCGGTGCGGCGTGTGCCACGGGGGAAGTGCTGGGTGTGAAGGTGGTGAGGCCCACAACGGGTACGAAGGGGGCTACCCGGCACAGTGGTGTGCCGTGGAGAGGGAGTGCTGGGTGGGGGCATCACCGGTTATACAAACCTCCCGCTGGATACCTGGGACCTGCCGTAAGAAGTAATCCCCATAATGCTTGGTAAGCTTTGATTCAGTTACGTGTATGATGTCCTCATTAATATAGAAATCAATATCAGCATTAGAGATGATCTTTCCATGATTATCTGCTGTATGTGTTTTACGCTTGTAAGTCATCAGGATTGTCCTCAGAGTTGGCTCATCTACTTCCATGTAAGCTGCAAGCTTTGCAATTGAGATAGTCGAGTGGAGCTTCAAGAAGCTGCGTATACCAGAAAGCAGTTGTTGTTGTTTCACTTCATAAAGGAACAGCTTCAGTTGCAACCTATAAGCATCCTGGTTGTAATTTGCAAGGGGCTCCTAAAAAAAAAAGGAGCAGATGGTGTAATAAACTTTGGGAAAGCATAGAAGAACAATTTGTCATATAAAGTATATGCCTCGTCACCATATCTCTGCACTCGCACCATCTTTTCACTGTACTTTTCTCTTACTTGATTGTTGACATTTACATCAACTAGCTTCCCTTGGGGGCACAGTGAAAGACAAATTGCCACCAAGGCATACATTTGCTCATTTTTTCTTCAGAATATGGTCATATTGTGGAGATTTCTGATGATATTGTTTGGTCTTCAAAATATATAAGAGGATTTTGTTGAACTCTCGTATTGCTTCAGCATACCCTCTCAATATCATGTTTGCAGATCCATAGTGATAAATTGCACTTATATGGCTCCCAATTACAATGGTATAACCTCCTTGTTGACTGATGCCAATAGGAGCCAAACAATTCGGCCCAGTTTGATAATCCCTGAGAAGACAATGCACTCTCAGCAATCCTACCATGCTGTAATAGCCCAAGACTTTCAAAACACTGCTTCCACCTTCATAGTCATAACCATCAGTAGCTGTAAACTGTTCCAGACCCTCCTTCTCTCGCTCCAATATTTGGATGATCATGGATTTCTCCACAAGGGCTTGCAAATAATTTAGCACGCCATACACACTCCATGCCCGGTCATACTGCCTCAGCAGCTGGAGCTTCTCCTCTGTTTTGTTCTTAAGCTTGGCTCGGTATTGGCAGTAGGACTGGAACTGGTACACGAACTCGTCCACCGTACCCCACAGCCACTGGTTGGGAGGCTGCATGTTGACCACCCCGTGCAGCACCAGGCTAAACAGGCTGCAGTAGCTGTCCCACGACTCTACCCGCTGGCACCCCGTGGGGAACAAACGCGCGTAGAGGTGCCGGAACCAGAGCTCCCTGTACAGCAGGCAGAACACATGGTCGCTGCCGACATGGGGCGATGGCCTGCCCGACCGGCCAGGGGCTCTCCCGGAACATCCGCTCGCATATCCTCCGGGAGCTCCCCTCGTACATCTGGTGGATCTCGCAGACGTTCCGCTCCCGGATATGGCGATCTGTGATACGGTGAGGCGGGAAGGTGGTCGATACGGTGAGGTGAACAGTGCAAATGGGGGATCCAGTACGGCGTGAGCGGACTCATCCGGCACGGGCGGAGGTGTGCCATCCGGCACAACCTTTTGGGTGTTATCCGGCACACAAAAGGTGTATCGGAGGGGGGCCATGGGAGTGCACCGGGCAAAAGATGCTAGAAGCGTGTCGGGTGGAGGCTCTGATTAGTGCACCGGTTAAAGGGGCACACGGGTGCACCGGGTGAGGAGAAAAGAAAGGAAAAGAACGAGAGAGAAAAGGAGAGAGAAAGAGAGTGGGCCACCCTCCCATTTTGTTTTATTATATATTATTATTATTATTTCTATTCGTTCTTTCTTTTTTTTCTTATTTTATTTATTTTATTTTATTTATTTTTTTATTTATTTATTTTATTTATTTCATCCCTTCCTTCTTTTCTTTCTCCTTCTTTTCTTTTTCTTTCTTTCTTCTCTTTTTTTTTCTTCTTTCTCTTCTTCTCTTTTTTTTTGGGTGCCCACAAATACCCCCCACCAGCGGGTGACGTGAGCGAAGGATGAGCAAAGCGGGGCGCGCGGGTGCAGCCCGTCCGAGAGATTTATCATGATAAGGAGAGCGAGTCCACAGACCGAGGTTGAGATCGAGAGACCAAACCACATGGGCCAGAATTGGGCAGCAGGCTATGGGAGCCGAAGTTGAGATTGGGCTGTTAGATCCGGGAGGTATCAGAAGCGCGGTGGGACGGGGTGTCGGGAGCTGACACGGTTTGTTGATATCTTGGTCTCTTCGCCAGTGCCGATAGGGCACCGGGGGTTGACATGGCTTGTTGGTCTCTTTGTCTCTTTTCTTTCTTTTCTTCTCCATTTTCTCTTCTTCTCTTCTTTTATATTCCCCTGCACGTAAACATGAGATGAGGTTTTGTTTAGTGTCCACAAATCATGAAAGCAGACTGTGAAAGCCGAAATTTGAGGGGCAGGCTGCCAGAGCCGAAATTGGGAAAGCGGGCCATGAGGGCCGAGGTAAGCAGGCTACAAGAGCCAAAGTTGGGAAGCAGGCTATGGAAGCCGAATTGGGGAGGCAGGTCATAAAAGCCAAGGGTATTAGAAAGCGGGCTGTAAGAGCCGAAATTATGGGAAGCGGGTCGTGAAGGCCGAATTCTGGGGAGCAGGCTACGAGAGCCGAGTTCTGGGAAGCAGGCTGCAAGGGCCAAAGATATCGGGAAACGGGCTGTGAGAGTCGAAATTATGGGAAGTAGGCTGCGGGAGCCAAATCGGGGAGCAGGCCATGAGAGCCGAAATTGGGAGGCAGGCCGCGAAGGTCAAAGGTAAACAGGCTGCAAGAGCCAAAGATATTGGGAGGCAGGCCATAAAAGCCAAAGGGAAGCAGGTTGCAGGAGCCAAAGTTGGGAAGCTGGCCACGAGGGCCAGAATTGGGAAGCAGGCTGCGAGAGTCGAAATTGGGGAGCAGGCTATGAAGGCTAAAGGTAAGCAGGCTGCAAGAGCCAAAGTTTGGAAGCAGGCCGTGAAGGCCAAAGGTAAGCATGCTAGACGAGCCAAAGTTACGGGAGGCTGGCCGTGGAGGCCGGATTGGGGAAGCATGCTGTAAGAGCTAAAGGGAAGTAGGCTGCAAGAGCCAAAGTTGGGAAGCGGGCTGCAAGAGCTGAAATTATGGGGAGCAGGCTACAGAAGCCAAATCAGGGAAGCAGGCTATAAGAGCCAAAATTTGGGCGCAAGATGTGAACGCACAAATCGGGGACGCGGACTATAGAAGCCGGAGTTGGGGGATTAACGAGCCGTGAGGGCAGGAGGTAGGCCATGGAGGCCAAGACTGGGCTCTACGAGTCAGAGCTGGGAAAGTAGGCTTCGCTAGCCGAAATTGAGTTTATTGTATACAAATATTTTTATTATTTATTATTATTTTTTATTGTAATTTTTTACTAAGACATGCAAGTATTCATTAGCAGACATAACATAAATATAAGTAAGGCAGCTCCCTCCTTAGGGGATAGGATAGGGACATCGCCCAAAATTCGTAGACACGGTGCGGGCCACGAGGCATAATTGAGGGGTGGTGCACCCGTCAAGAGGATATCGCATGTCTTGCATGCATAGCTTAAATTCACGCATTTCACCCGAGGCAATTCTCCGTGGCATCGCAGTGCAAATGTGTGAACAAAGAGCCCTAACCATAGGGATATGCAGGTTTTCCTGATGACACTCGAGGATCACTCTAGCGCCTACACATTAGTTCAAGGCTTTCGACTTTCGGTAGCTTCACACAGCCCCCACTTGTTTATTTTGGTAGCAGATTTCACCGTTCGGCGCGAGTCTCCTCATGTGTCTCAATGGGGATTCCCGGCTACTAGGATTCATCCTTATTGTAATCCTATTGCAGATTTCACCGTTCGATGCGAGTTTCCTCATATGTCTCAATGGGGATTCCGGCTAATAGGTTTCATCCTTATTGTGATTCGCTTCACCCTTTCGCGCGAGTCTCCTCATTTGTTTCAGTGAGGATTCCCGGCTACTCGGATCCGCGTTTTTTTCTCTTTTCTTTTTTTTTCTCTTTTTTTTCTTTACAGTGGGGGTAGGTAACTTTTTCCTCACGATTACCTTTCACGCGAGTGCAGGAATTCAAGTCTCCGTAGAGTGCTAAAAAAAATTCGGGCAATCCCTATAGTCGAAGGCTATTGAACACATTAAGTGCTAAGTGTGGGAGCATTGCCTCAGGTTTATTTTGTGAGTTAGGCTTAACAATTTAGCCATGACTCTTCCCCTTGACATGTGCACCCGTCATAATTGGGTTCCCTTCGAGCGTATGTCGTGCCGCACGTGCATCCAGAATCGGGACAACATTATTTAGCAAGGAAACAGGGTCCTAGAAAATTCCAAAGAGGTGTGTTATTCTATATTATAAGCAAGCATGCAAGCAGGGTAGCCAGGCATTCTCTTTTTTGTTTTGTTTTATTTTTTTGTGTTTTGTTTTGTTTTTGTTTTGTTTTGTTTTTGCATAAGAAAATATTGTTGTTACATATAAGTGTAGTGGTAGTAAAGGTATTAGGGAAGCAGACCGAGAAAGGGCGAAAGGAAATTAGGGAAGTGGGCTGTAAGAGCTGAGGCTGGGAAGCAGGCTACAAGAGCCAAAATTGGGAAGCGGACTGCAAGAGTCGGAATTGGGAAGCAGGTGACAAAGGCCGAAGTTGGAAAGCGGGCTGCAAGAGCCAAGGTCAGGAAGTGGGCTGCGAAGCGCCGAGAGATGGGAAGCAAGCCGCAAGAGCCAGAAATTTTGGGAAGCAGGCTACCAAGAGCCGAAGTTTGGGAAGCAGGCTACGAAAGCCAAAGTATGGGAAGCGGGCCGCAAGAGCCAAAGTCAGGGAGCGGGCTGCAAGAGCCGAAGTTAAGGAAAGCAGGCTACGAGAGCCAAAGATCGGGGAAGTAGGCTACGGGAGCCAAAATCAGGGAAGCATGCTACGGGAGCCAAAATCGGGAAGCAGGCCATGAAGGCCAAAGGGAAGCGGGCTACGGAAGCCAGAATGTTGGGGAAGCAGGGCTACAAGCCGCAGTTGAGAAGCGGGTTGCAAAGAACCGAAGTTGGGAAGCATGCTACAAGAGCCAAAATTAGGAAGCGGGCTATGAAGAGCCGAAGCTGGGAGTAGGCTATAAAAAGCCAAAGTTGGGAAGCAGGCTACAAAGGCCAAAGTCTGGGAAGCAGGCTACAAGAGCCAAGATTAGGAAGCGGGTCGTGAAGACCGAAATCAGGGAAATGGGCTGCGAAAGCCCAAATTTGGGAAGCAGGCTACCAAAGCCGAAGTTGAGGAGCGGGTTGCAAAGAGCCGAAATTGGGAAAGAGGGCTATCGAAGCCAAGAGACATCAAGAGAGCAGGTTGTGTATGCCAACGAGCCTTGAGAGTAAGCTGTAAAGCCGAAGGATCATTGAGAGGGGGGGCTGATGAACACTGGTGACACCTCCCTTCTGTGTACTTCTGTTCATCTTTTCTCTCTTCTTTCTATTCTCTTTTCTTCTCTTCTTCTTGTTCTTCTCTTGCTCTTCTTTTCTTTTCTTTTTTTTTCTCTTTTCTTCTCTTCATTTTCTTTTTTTTTGACACAAAGCATGGCGAATGATCCCTGCGAATGAGGGATTCAAGTCGGCTATTAGACGTACAACACTCGCAGTGGGTTGCCGCCCCACACATTTATAGACCCGGTGGGCCTTAAGCAACTCATGGTATTTCCATTTCTTCAGCTGGCTGTTAAGCTGCCCAAGTGCCCTTACAGGTTCAACGGGGCATGTAGACACCGAAATGACATTACAGCTCAAGGCACCCCCAGGACAGGGGTGAATAAGTAAAGAAGCTGCTCGAAGCAAATCCCTGCACAGGGTGACTTGTTCTCCTCATGAAAAGTCATGTGAACAGATGGTAGAGGGAGCACATGGGGCCCGAGGCACCGTTTAGTGCTTGTGTTGCTCCGACCGACGCGGAGGGGCCTTGTTAGCCGCCGCTTTAAAGACAGGCATCTGGTGAGGGCACGGGGGTTCCACCTTATACTTGCCCATTTGCAATTCACCTGAGTTAATCAGGCCTTCTATGATGTCTTTGAATATGTAACAGTCCTCAATAGAATGCCCCAGCCCTCGATGGTATAGGCAAAACTGAGGGTCCTCTTTTCTTTCTGCCTCATTCGGTCTCTTGGGCTCTGGGAGCATTACTTTGCCATATTCTTGGGCCCACTCAAAGAGAGCCCGAATCTTGTCCTTTGGAAAGGAATCAGGTTTCATCATTTTGCCCCTCAGTGAAAAGTGTCGCTCAAAGGGCTTAGGGGAGGGAGGGCCAGCCACCTCTTTCAATTTCTTCTGTCGTTGCCCAAAGGCCTCAAGGTCCGCAGGATTTGCCTCCATCTGTACCCGTGACTCATCAGTCGGCCTATGTTCACAATTCTGTACAATAGTAGACGGGCAATGTTTTGCCAAGAGGTCTTCAACATCCGTCGCGAGATCATCCAGTTGCTTAAAGGATTTAATTTCGACGCCAATCGCATTCAGCAGGCGGTGCGTCTTCATGTTGTGCTGGCATATTTGGAGAGCATCCTGGTAGTTGGGCGAGTGTCTGCACCTTGCATTGAGGTCCCTCCACCGTCGAATGTAATCCGAGGCAGATTCATCATTCCTTTGCTTGGTCTTACGCAGCGTTGCCTGGGTGATCTCTTCTTCGGCTATCTTTAGTTTAGCAGCACGCTCCATTCTCGGCTCGCTCATTATTGGCAGAGTCGAAAGGTCACGGCTCGAGCCAGTCGATTGTGGAAGCGGGGCCATGGATGACATGGCTCGAGCTGTGCCAGCTGCCCCCTGACATGTTCGGGGAGCCGGGAGATGCACGGGAGGTGCGTGATGGAGATGCTGAGAGGGGGTGCCCCCTGTATAATCATGTGTCATTCGGGGCTTAGCGCCGCTTTGCAAAACTTCAGGAGATGACCCGGCCTGTACGGGTATAGATAGGTATAGACCCATTTCGCTTAATTTCCTTCTTAGCACTTCAGTCTCTTGAAGCTTTTGATATAGTTCTGCTATCATGGCAGGGTCAGGTTGAGGGGAGTTGGAAGTGCTGCCTTCCATGTGGATTCTGGGCGGGGCCAACAGCATCTCGTCATCATTGTTGGGGGAATCCCATGCTTCAGAAGTTGGCATTCTTGCCCCCATGTTCTCACGTGGAGAGGGAGTATGGTGGCGTGCCTCTCTGACGGGCGGTGGACAACATGGTTCTTCATTTCTTTCCTTAGCGGCTTGGCTCGTGCCGGGAAGGCTAGATAATGTATCGCAAGAGAGGGTAACCCCCTTCCCTTTGACCTTCAGCTTGCTCCTTTCATTCTTCTTTGTGGAAGGCCTTGGCCCTTCTGGTGGTAACGGGTGCAAAGACACCATATTGACGACCCTTTTAAGATCGGGCAACTCATGAGGAAGTGGAGGGTCAACCTTGTGGTCGCCCATCTGGAGCTCCCCCCTCCTGATCAGCTGTTCAATGGCATCTTTGAATGGATAGCAATCTTCAATAGAGTGTCCGATCATCTGATGATATGGGCAGAAGCGGGGATCGTCCTTTTTGCTAGCATCCGCCGGCCTCTTTGGCTCTGGGAGGGTGACTTTGTTGCACTGGGTGGCCCATTCAAATAAGGCCCAGGTCATCTCCTTGGGGAAGGAGTATAGCTTCTTCATTTTGGTCCGCAAGGACGGGCCCTCTTGTGGTTCATTAGGTTCAGCAAGGGAAGGGCTAACAAGCCCCTTGCCTCTGTTCTTCTGGGGTTCAAATTCCTTGAAGTCGACCGTGCAAGTTTCCTTTGGCTCTGGTCGCTTATCAGCAAAGCAGGACTTCTGGTTTGCAGAAGTGGGAATGTGAGGATAGCTGGAGAAGAAAGCCTCAATCTCGGCCACAACATTGTTTAGCCGGTCGAAAGTCTTAATATCACTCCCGATCATCCTCTCGAGGATATCCAGCCTCAAGTTCTGTTTACATATTTGAACTGCATCCTCTTGGTGTAGCGGGCGTTTGCATCTCATGCTGAGATTTCGCCATCTTTTGATATAGTCCAAGCCAGTCTCATCATGCCTCTGCTTGGAGGTATAGAGCTCAGCTATGGTTATTTCTCTTTCCGCTATATGGAACCGCTCCCGGAATTGGCGCTGCATATCCGACCAATCATTGATTGCTCCAGCTGGCAGGTGGGAGTACCATTCGAAAGCAAGTCCCGTCAGTGAGGACCCAAAGTACTTTAATAGGTAGGACTCGTCGGTCGCCAAATCACCCATCATGTTGATGTAATAGGCTATGTGCTCCTTTGGCGATCCTTGTCCATTGAATTTATCAAATTTTGGCGGCTTAGTGACGCCGGGAGGTAGCTTTTTAGCAGCATGGTGGATCGGGTACGGCACCTTGTAGGCATCGAATGAGGCATAATCATCACCACCTCGATCTACCAGCTTCTTTTCTATCATTTGCTCTATCATTGTTTCATTTATCCCTGCCGGGTCGGCCGAGCTCGGGCAACATAGAGCTTGTTGAGTCATTGGTGGCATCAGCACCATTGGTTGAGGTGTAGTAGCCGTCCCCTGCAACGGGAGAGTAGGCTGTAGAGTCGGGGCCGTGCCCCCAGCATGATCAAGTGACGGCTGAGAAGCCATGGTTGGAAGGGCAGCTGCATGTTCATTAGCACCTCTCTGTGAGGCTTCAAGAGGGAGCTCGACCTGCCTTGAAGCCAGAGCGTGTACATTCATGCTGCTGAGTTGTTTCCTCAGCATCTCAATTTCTTGCTGGTATCTTTGCATCATGAGCATCATGGTGGCCTGATCGGGCATGGAGGAGCTGGGAGCATGCCCTTGCTCTCCCACCGGAGCATTTGAAGCAGGCGCTGGTTCCTCGCCATCATTTCCAGTAGCGACCACATTCACAGTCACTATGATCAGATCCGCATTGGGTGTTTCAGTATGGGCCTGCGCTGTAGCCGCAGCCCCTTGTCTTGCGATAGCAGGTTCTAGCCCTTTAGCAAGCCTAGCGGCTTCATCATAATCCGGGGGCGGAGCCCCATAGTGGCCGGCCGTTCGGCTGTGTTACAGGTGCAAGCCTGGAGACTTCCATTCTTCTTTGCTTTTCCAGTGGATGTTCTTCGGAAAGTAGCTGATTTTTCGAAGATAGGAATCCTTGCCCCCAGCTTGGTGTGGTGGGACATCTTCCCCGGATGGGCCTGGGTAGCCAATGCTGGCGAGGGATGAATTGGGGCTGCCACCTCAGCTTGTGCATCTTCCTTTGGTCCTGCTTGGCGGACCCTCAGAAGTTCTCCCCGGATGACGGGGACAGCATGGGCTCTCTTGGGCACCCAGATCTACTTGAGCTTGGTTGGTTTTGGGAGCAACCGACCCCTTGTCTTGACTCGGCACGGTCCGTCTTGATGTGAGCCAATGCTTCAAAAGAGTTGCGCACTGGCACTGCGGCGATCACCCTCTCAGGTGTAATCCTGGCCTGGCGACCATTCAAGAACAGTTGGACTCCTCCGATAAGAACGGACTTGCCCGAAGCAGATAACCGGCCGTGCAGTATGCCGCTGTTCTTCTTGGCTACCCGCCTGGCAGCCGGTGAGTACTTCCGATTGACGGAGGCACAAGGAGCAGCTTGGTGGACGTAGCAGTCCATCACCTTGGTCTTGTCTGATGTCGTCGTTGCAGTGGCGACGCAGTCCACCTCCTGGGTCTCCAAGAGTTCCACGAATGCGACCCCCAAGAAGTTGGGGAAGCCGACGATGGGCGGAAAGCTTCCGAACTGCATCGGCACGGCCAAGTAGCCACGGGTGACATGGTTGGCAACAGCAAGCGGTCCACAAGAGACGACCATCGTGATCTCAGGAATGCAACCCTGCAATTGAAGATCAAATAATTAGTATTTTAAGAAGGGGCCATAAGGCCCTCAATCCCGGCGAAGAGATGAAGGGTGGTTTTGGTCCCACCGGGCGTGCCAGAGTTGTGGACGCACTTTTTATTTAACAATTATCTTATTCGTTCGTTGGTTTATTAAGTGCGTGGCGTGCCAGTCACAAAGTGACGATTTATTCGGGCTTCATGGAAGCCCATGGTGCGCTCGATCTGACTCAGTCAGACGATTGTGTGGTTCGTGTCGGGACCAAAACCCGTCGCGCCGTAAAGGTCACGACGTTATTTACATCCCCTCAGAGAGGGGAACACCCTTGATTAATCGCCGAGAAAAAGGGGCCTTATGGCCAGAAAATTAATTGCATAAAAATATATTAAGAAACACTGACGTCCTCACACGAGGGCATGAAGAAAGTATTTGAGCTCATGTCGGTCGTGTGTTTGACCGTTTAATGTTCGGACGAATGTCCGACTCGCGAGTTTCGTAATCGTTGCGGGGAAAATCGGAGCTTATGTATGCCGGGGTATGGCAGATTTATTGTTTGGAGGGACGAGAAATATTCAGTTAAATCTCGGTTAAAGCGGTCAGAAACCAGTGAGTTTGTTGGCCCGGTGCAAGATCAAGCTACGACCATACTGCGGTGGGCCCCCCGCGGTCGAAACAAGACTTGCGTGAGCGTCATTAATCTTTCCGGTGCCAAGAGGCAACGGGGGAGTGTCTCGGGATCAGATCCCAGAACCAAAGACGTGTTCAAAGGGAGCGGGCTATAGGCCGATGATGTGGGTCAGACAATGACCATAATCGGGACGGACCCGAGGTCTAAGCGTGACCCATGAAGGCCTCATTGATATTCTCATGCGTAGGGTTCGGGGATGATGAGAGCCGCATCGTTCTATACATTACTGTAATCATTATTCATTTATTTAGCTATTTATTTTTTTGTATTGCTCATTGATTCTCCTTTTATTACCGGTGCGTTATATTCTCCTTTCTTTATTTATTTTATTATCGTTCTTTTATTTTTTTTGTTATTTATGTATTTATGTATTTAATATTTTTTATCTTTTTATGAGTTTTATTATTATGTTATTATTGTTATTATTGTTGTTGTTGTTGTTGTTGTTGTTGATATTACTTATTATTGTTATTATTATTTGTTGCATTTGAAACGTGCGTGGGAGGGTCTTCACGCGATGTACAAGGCCCTATTTATGCAGGTTTTAATGCGATCAGATTAATGCATGCATGGAGGAGTAGGGGTGCTTTCTTTTTTTTATTTGTTAATTGCACAAGGGAAGCTTGCATTATTTCCTTTTATCTCTTTTTATTTTTTTATTATTATTTCATTATTATTATTTTAGTACTATTATTATTATTATTATTATTATTATTATATTAATCCTGGTGAAAATGCGGCATTGTCTCCCTTGCACCCGAGCGCTGAGAGAGGGTGGTGAAGGCAAGCTAAGAGTGTGCCGGGAAAGGGTGGATGGGTGTGCCGGGGAAGGGATAAAAGAGTGTGCCGGGGAAGGTTTGAAAAAGTGTGCTGGGGAATGGCTAAAAGAGTGTGCCGGGGAAGGGTGGATGGGTGTGCCGGGGAAGGGATAAAAGAGTGTGCCGGGGAAGGGCTAAAAGAGTGTGACGGGAAAGGGATAAAAAAGTGTGCCGGGGAACGTTGTTAGTTATTAGAGTGCACCGTTAAAGGGCCAATCAGAGCGTAGGGGTTCAATCAGTCTTTAATTATGTGTTTTAAGGCTTTTCTTTTCTTCTTATCTTAATTTTCATGTAGCTTTATACAAACTTCTCCTTTGCTTTGTTCTGTTCAGCCTCTTTGCCGTGAATCGGAAGTTCGGTCTGTCGTGCCGTTGATCGGTTCGGTTCTTATCATAGTACCGACAGTGACTTGCTTAGTTGGAAGGTTTCATCGTTGATTATTCTGCTCGTTTGTTGCTTCCTTTTGCCTTCTTTAATGTGTTGTTATTTTCTGACAAAAATTCGACAGCATCTCCCCTTGACCCGGGGCGTAAGGGAGATACAGGGAACGCGCCCACACGGAGTGGCGGAACCCGACAACTAGAGGTGGGCACCCGAAGGCAGTAACACCTTTACAAAACCTCGGAAAACCCGGGGAAAAACGATGAATGGAAAATCTCCAAGGCTGGACACTGGGCTGGGGTTAACCAAGGTGTGCCGGGGAGGGCAGGATCAAGTGTGCCGCTGAGGCATGGAAGGATAGGTGTACCGCTGAAGGCCAAAACGGGGTGTGCCGGCCAAGGATTAGAAGAGTGTGCTGCTGAAGGCCACCGTAGGGTGTGCCGGCCAAGGGTCAGAGTAGTGTGCCGCTGAAGGCCACCGTAGGGTGTACCGGCCAAAGGCCAAAGGGGGCTAAATGTGTCGACTGGGAGGAGGGTTGTAGATCATTCAAAGAAAAGGAAAAAGGGTTAAGGGCCAGGGGTAGGCTGCTAGTAGTTGGGTGTTCAAGGGGAGAAAGAGGGTCTAGCTACCTTCAAGTAAAAGGGCACGACAGATAGCCATAGAAGGGAGTGGGGAGTCCGCGGGGTCGAGGATCACACGGGAGAAACCACATCGCTACAGGGACTCTACAACACCGGAGAAGAGAAGAAAACAAACAACACCCATGCAGTAGGATAGCTCGGGAGAGGTTGGGAAAGACCCAAAAGAAAGGGGCCGTAGACTTTCATTCATAAAGAAAGATGACCGTGATCGGCCATACACGCTAGGGTATACATCAAGGCCGAAGCCAAAGGAGAGGGGAGAAGAAGAAAAGGAAGAACATAGAGAGGAAATAGGAGGGGAGCTGGGGTCAAGCGGAGGCGACGGCTCCCTGCTCTTCCCCACTCCCCCTGCTACACCGACCCTCCCTCTCTCTCTCTTTCTCTTACTCTCTCTCTTTTCTCTGGCCTCCGGGAAGCCTCCAACGTCGGAGCAGCTTCTTCTTCCTCTTCTCTCTTCTCTCGGTGGCAGGCTCTGTTCGTCTCTGTGGGTGTGTCCTCTCCGTCTCCCTGTCTCTCTGTCGGAATGGGAGGGGATTTATACTCCCAGCCGCGGGAGCCTTCGAGCACGGCAGTCGGAGGCGGGAAGCAGCTTCATCATGATGGCGTTTGACCTTTCCCGTCCTGGGTGGCTAGATGGTAGCCTGCGTGGCCCAACCCCTGGCCGACACCTCGGACAGCCGCTGCGCGCCGAAGATCCATAGGGCATGGGCACCACGTCGTTCGGCCCGTCGACATGCCTTAACGATGTACCGCTCGCGGGCTCAAAAGGTGTGCCGTAGGAGGGCCAAAAGGGCGTGCCGCTGGAGGTTGCCCAAGCGTACCGCTGAAGAGGGCAAAAGGCGTGCCGTTGAAGGCCGGCAGGAGACGGCCGTGGATGGCACTTAAAGGTGTGCCGCTGAAGGGCATAAGTAGTGTGCCGTGGAAGGCTAAAGAGGGTGTGCCGCTGGGGCACTTGAGGGTGTTTGGACTGCACCGGGTGAAGAAGAAAATAAACTGTGATGGGTGGGACGCTGCCAGCCTTGCCAGGTAAAACTCCTTTGAGGCGTGGCGGCTGGAGGCTGCTGGGCAGTGGGCCGGGTAAAGCAGGCAGCGTTCCGGGTGTAGTGGGCAGCAGGTGTGCCGGGTGAAATACCCCGAGAGTGTGCCGGCCAAGGGCCGTTTAAGGTGTGCTGGGTGGAGGCCGTGACGAGTGCACTGGGTGGAATGGGGACCGAGTGCACCGGATAGTGGTGCTCAGGCTATGCGTCATTTAACAAAATTATCCCCCCCCCCAGGTAAATCTCTTGCCGCTAACTAATAGCTATGTGAGATGTCTGGTTTCACTCTGCGCTGCCAGCCCACCTTCTCCGCAAGGCAACGCTGCCAGCCCACCTTCTCCGCAAGGCAAGTCGCGTAGACTTTAGACAAGAGACAGGTAGCAGAGGCGGGCATGCACAGAGCATTGGGGTGTAAGGCAGACATGAAGAATATTGAACAGGAGCTGCCACACCAGATCATCGAGACTCGCAAGATTATCAGCCTGAGAGGTGGGCCGCCCTCTTGTGCCTCTGCCGGTGCTACACTTTCCATTGGAGACGGTGACAGGGCCACTCGAATCTCTATCGCCATCATGGTCCTCTACAGCTTGTTGCTTCTGGGGAAGAGCTTTGAAACTCAACAAGAACACCTTTCGTTTCATCCCGAACAACCCGATCAAAGTTCTCTGCTGTCAGCACTCAGCACTATAACATTAGAAGGAGGTGTAGCTAACTTTACATTTGTGCCTCCTTCAATGTTCACAATCTCGACAAGGGCTTCAACTGTACGTGGGTCTTCGCACCCAAGATGACGAGCTTTATCTTCACGTTCTGCAGCCCCATCTTCCTCCTCATGCTTGTCCCTGGCTATCTAAAAATCTTACGCCTGAGAGCAAAGGTTCTCTGCCCTACCAACAGGAAGTTCAATTCTCTCATCATGATCAAGAACCTTTCCAATGTTTTTATCATAGCACCTTTGACTTCTGATACCTGAGCTTTTACTTTGCAAGCTTACTAATCTCCTCAGGATGATCAACGCAGTACTGCATATGATCCTTGAGTTTAGACCCAAATTCCCGGTCAAGGCTATTTGTAGGAGTAGTTGCAGCTTTTCCCCCTCCATACCTCTTGACAAAATCTTTCCGAACCCTCTCTAGGAAAGCAATGGGAATTTGTCTTCCAGCTGACTCAACAGCCATCGCACAATACGTGTAACCGTACGTCCTCAACAAGATAATTGGAGGTGTGGCCATCACAGTTGCAGGTGAACTTGTTGTTGGTGGCCGGGAGCTTCGGGAGGCACTGGGAGGCGATGGGCTATCCGGTGCAGCGGTGGGGGTGTTGCCCGGCACGGTGGCGGTGTGCCGTGGGAGGCGGTTGGAGTGTGCCGGTAAAGCCACTCGCGGGTGTGCCTGGCGAAGCCCCTCGCAGGTGTGCCGGGGCGGAGCCGCTCGCGGGTGTGCCGGGCGAAGCCCCTCGCAGGTGTGCCGGTGGAGACCTCTGGGCAGTGTACCGATGGAGGGGCCTGCCGAGTGCACCAGGAGAGATCTATATTCTGGCACTGCTATGTACCCATAAGACCAGAGAACCCTTGAACAGGAATAGGTTGCGGTGTTGGTTGAGTATCTCCAGTCCCAAGCTGGCCATATTCATCATTTCCCCATGCCCAGAGTATTCCTTCCTCTGTAAGTGCCAAGTTATGAAATGCCCCAACTGCAATCAGCCTGACACAAGGCCTCGTACTCGTACAGGAGTAGAAACCTGCTTTATGTCTCCTGGAGGCTATGGCTGACCCCAGGTCCACACATGCCCTTCATGGGTAAGAACCACAGAATGAGTACCTCCAGCAGCTACGTGGCGAACAGATAATTTAGGTGCACATCTCTGGGGAATTACAATGTCCCTTCTACAGGCCCTGCCATGTTCATGCTTCCTCACAGGCTCCTCCCCACACTGTCCGTATTCATTCCCACCCCAAGCATAAGCACGGCCCTAGTCATCCACGGCTAGACAATGTCACCCTCCAATGGCTGCCTGAATGATCTTGACACGGGCGAGCACCTTGACGAGAGCGGGAACATTCTCGGTCTTCGTCTCGGGGGAGTGCCCCAGAGTGCTTCTTTGATTCCATCCCCAAGTATATAAATTCCTGTTGTCACATATAGCGAGGGAGCTCCTGCTGCCAGCGACGACGGTGACGACGCTCTTCGACTGGAGGGACCTGATGCTGCAGACCCAGTGCTTGTCCTCCCAGTCCCCCATCCCCAGCTGCCCGTCCTCCCCCGAGCCCCAAGCGAGGACGACAGAGCTGGCGTCGGAAGGCACTGTGGCGGCCATGGGAGGAACCCAGACAGAGCACTGCTACTGGCGGGGAGGCCAGTGGAGTAGCGAGCGCGAAGGAGGAGGGCCCGGTGGGAGGTTGACGCGGTGCGGCGTGTGCCACGGGGGAAGTGCTGGGTGTGAAGGTGGTGAGGCCCGCAACGGGTACGAAGGGGGCTACCCGGCACAGTGGTGTGCCGTGGAGAGGGAGTGCTGGGTGGGGGCATCACCGGTTATACAAACCTCCCGCTGGATACCTGGGACCTGCCGTAAGAAGTAATCCCCATAATGCTTGGTAAGCTTTGATTCAGTTACGTGTATGATGTCCTCATTAATATAGAAATCAATATCAGCATTAGAGATGATCTTTCCATGATTATCTGCTGTATGTGTTTTACGCTTGTAAGTCATCAGGATTGTCCTCAGAGTTGGCTCATCTACTTCCATGTAAGCTGCAAGCTTTGCAATTGAGATAGTCGAGTGGAGCTTCAAGAAGCTGCGTATACCAGAAAGCAGTTGTTGTTGTTTCACTTCATAAAGGAACAGCTTCAGTTGCAACCTATAAGCATCCTGGTTGTAATTTGCAAGGGGCTCCTAAAAAAAAAGGAGCAGATGGTGTAATAAACTTTGGGAAAGCATAGAAGAACAATTTGTCATATAAAGTATATGCCTCGTCACCATATCTCTGCACTCGCACCATCTTTTCACTGTACTTTTCTCTTACTTGATTGTTGACATTTTCATCAACTAGCTTCCCTTGGGGGCACAGTGAAAGACAAATTGCCACCAAGGCATACATTTGCTCATTTTTTCTTCAGAATATGGTCATATTGTGGAGATTTCTGATGATATTGTTTGGTCTTCAAAATATATAAGAGGATTTTGTTGAACTCTCGTATTGCTTCAGCATACCCTCTCAATATCATGTTTGCAGATCCATAGTGATAAATTGCACTTATATGGCTCCCAATTACAATGGTATAACCTCCTTGTTGACTGATGCCAATAGGAGCCAAACAATTCGGCCCAGTTTGATAATCCCTGAGAAGACAATGCACTCTCAGCAATCCTACCATGCTGTAATAGCCCAAGACTTTCAAAACACTGCTTCCACCTTCATAGTCATAACCATCAGTAGCTGTAAACTGTTCCAGACCCTCCTTCTCTCGCTCCAATATTTGGATGATCATGGATTTCTCCACAAGGGCTTGCAAATAATTTAGCACGCCATACACACTCCATGCCCGGTCATACTGCCTCAGCAGCTGGAGCTTCTCCTCTGTTTTGTTCTTAAGCTTGGCTCGGTATTGGCAGTAGGACTGGAACTGGTACACGAACTCGTCCACCGTACCCCACAGCCACTGGTTGGGAGGCTGCATGTTGACCACCCCGTGCAGCACCAGGCTAAACAGGCTGCAGTAGCTGTCCCACGACTCTACCCGCTGGCACCCCGTGGGGAACAAACGCGCGTAGAGGTGCCGGAACCAGAGCTCCCTGTACAGCAGGCAGAACACATGGTCGCTGCCGACATGGGGCGATGGCCTGCCCGACCGGCCAGGGGCTCTCCCGGAACATCCGCTCGCATAGCCTCCGGGAGCTCCCCTCGTACATCTGGTGGATCTCGCAGACGTTCCGCTCCCGGATGCGGCGATCTGTGATACGGTGAGGCGGGAAGGTGGTCGATACGGTGAGGTGAACAGCGCGAATGGGGGATCCAGTACGGCGTGAGCGGACTCATCCGGCACGGGCGGAGGTGTGCCATCCGGCACAACCTTTTGGGTGTTATCCGGCACACAATAGGTGTACCGGAGGGGGGCCATGGGAGTGCACCGGGCAAAAGATGCTAGAAGCGTGTCGGGTGGAGGCTCTGATTAGTGCACCGGTTAAAGGGGTACACGGGTGCACCGGGTGAGGAGAAAAGAAAGGAAAAGAACGAGAGAGAAAAGGAGAGAGAAAGAGAGTGGGCCACCCTCCCATTTTGTTTTATTATATATTATTATTATTATTTCTATTCGTTCTTTCTTTTTTTTCTTCTTTTATTTATTTTATTTTATTTATTTTTTTATTTATTTATTTTATTTATTTCATCCCTTCCTACTTTTCTTTCTCCTTCTTTTCTTTTTCTTTCTTTCTTCTCTTTTTTTTTTCTTCTTTCTCTTCTTCTCTTTTTTTTTGGGTGCCCACAGACCTCAGTGTACGTCATTCCTTTCTGTTGACTGTACTACTTGTCTTTCCTTTGGACTGGACTCTGGTATAATTGTTAAATTGAAATTGTTAATTAAAAAGTAATTTTATTTCTGCTACTTTAGCAAACCAATCTAATGAAATTTAATTACTCACTGTTTTATCTCTGTGACTTCAATGTACTCTACACATGCCTTTTATCCCTTCGGAGCTTTACCGCTCTTGGGAGGCCTCGCGGGTTCCAAGTGGTATCGGGTCTACTCGGTAGTTCTATTGGGTATATCCGGTATCCGGGATCCGGGTCCGATACCTTTCCATTTGTATGTAACAATCCAAATCGGATTTCAGTTCTTGAATCAGGAGGTGCCATGATCATATTCGTGCAATGTATAAGCATTTCTGATGCATAATCCAGTATGTCAATGCATGTGAAGTTTTCTTTGAGCATGGGTTTATGGATGCAATCTGCATACCGATGACCACGGGTTTTCATTTCTCTCTGAAGTTCAGCCACGAAGACTGCCCACATGCAAATACATGTGAGGCACTGGTGGCGGATCATGTGCAATTCTCGAAGGGGTGTTGAATGCATATGAGATTTACCTGAAATTTATTCATGAGGTTGTGTATGCTATACAAGCCTCCAGAGGAAGAGAATGCAGGGAGCGAATGGTATGTTTGGCTTATGTAGAGACAAAAGGGAATTCATGCATAGCTCGCCATACAAATGGGGTTTTCCGAAGTCATGTTAATCATTGTCTTCCTCCTCCCTTGGAGTTTGATGTGCATAAGTTCATCTTGAATGGATTTGCTCTTGTTCATTCTGATCCTCAGCAATTTCAGAAGATTGCATTGATCATCACATTTGTTTTTAATGTACACTAATCCAAATTAGACTTCATTTCTTGAAACGGGAAACTCTGGTTAACACCCATGTTTATGTTGTTACTTCAGAATTGCAGCTTTAGATCCCAACTCACAGTGAAGCCCCTTTTATTCAACCATCCGCACATCTATTTTTTTTTATCAGTTGTTCATTCATCCCCCTTTTTGTTCCGTCATTAGTTTTAATTATCCGGCAAAAATCCGGCAGCATCTCCCCTAGTCTCAGAGACATAAGGGGTTTAAACGGGTGCGCGCCCACAAGGAGTGACGGCCCCAAAAATAGCAAGGTGCGCGCGTAAGCGACAACACCGGCGTGGATACCCCATTTGGGGCTGGAGGTCCCGAAGGCCTAGCCTGCGTGGTAGCCCAGCGACCCATGGGTTGCGATCATGTAGACTTCTCCCGTACGGGGCCGGGGATCCCGAAGGCTAACCTGCGTGGGATTCCGGTCACCCGAGAGTTGTCTCGATCGCGGCCGAACACTGCATGAGGGCCGAGGCCAACACAACAGCGCGACTAAAGAAAAGGAATCGGAGGGACAACAGGGAGGTATTTTTCTTTATGGAGCTACGAGGAGATTGAGGATGCAGAAGACAACACAAATTGGACAGGCTCTCCTTTTTACTCCGTTACATGATCAACTTCCACCACATCCGGATGAATGTGAGAATGGGGTTTACATACTGGGGAGCAAAGAAGAAGAAAGAAAACATTGCAAGGAATACATAGAGAGAGGGGCAGGACTCTCCTCTTCCTCACCTTTTTTCTCTCTTCTCTGAACATATACAGGAGACTAAAGAGGGTTCTCACTCACCGATCCACCGAACTCCAGCCAAGCTCTTTTTCACACGGGGGATCCCTTTTATAGGGTTGGGGATCCATGTCCGAGGGATGACCTTCGAGGCTTTTTCTTCTCTTGTCCGCGGTCGCGTGCTGTTGCTCCTGGCGTTGTTGTCGCCCTGTTGACGTTGCTGTGAACGTTGTTTTGATGCCGCGGCTGCTTGGGTGGGCGACACGTCTGCTTCTGCTGGTGGGATGGGCGAGCAGCGGAGTGGGCAGACGGCGGGCATGGATGGACGGCATGGGGCATTGAATGCGAAGGCAAGGGGGGGCCGGCGCGCATGGGAGAGAAGAGAGGGAGAAGCTGCGGGGGAGAAGGTGAACATGGAGGGGAAATCGCGATGAGATATACAGACACTGTGTACTGTAGCGTGAACAGTAACCGCGATTTTCCTTCCCAATTTACTTTTATTTTTAACCTCTTCTTTCTCTTTCCCCCTTCTCTTTTCTCCATTTGCGCATATACCCTTCTGCGCCCCTTTTCTTTCTTTTCTTTTTGTATTGGGCTTATCCCATTTATTTGGCCCGTTTCATCTTTTCTCCTTTCCTTTCTTTTTTTTTAAGTGTCAACAGGGTCTATTCCCTCAACACGTTGGGCCCAGAGGCTTACAAATTGTAGTTGTAATGCAAGTTTTCATGCCATATTATGGCACCCTTCCTGCTCCCCCCGTCTCTTCTCTTTATCGATTGATCCGGCACTGTAATCGCTCCCTCATTCCCTTTCCTTATCGAGCGATCTGGCACCCTATCGCCACCTCCCTCATTGGGCGATTCGGCCCCCACCGTTGCTTTTCACGTTGGGCGTTCCGGCGCCAATTGATTACCTCTATCGTAGGGTGCTCCAGCACCCCTTTGCTACATCCCTCACGGGGCGATCTGACACCCCTTTGTTGCTTTTCTCACCAAGTGATCTGACACCCCCCGACCGAATGACCATTCATGTCTTTGTTGCCAATGTTAATGGGTTCCAGCGTGCCTCAGATGTTAAACCAACCATATGATCTAATGAAGACGCCGTCTCAAAAGGAGAAATGGAATTCTACACTACATTGACATATTTGTGCTTTGAACCAACTATAAATGCCATCTAACGACTACCAATAGCTTCTAACATTCTGGTAAGTGTTTGATAACATCAATGTAAATTCCTATGGATCAAAACCAGACATTGATATCATATATCCCATACTCCGAGGACCACATTGAGAAAAGCACTAAACATTTGAATGGGCCATTCATATTTTTTTTAGTGTAACAATCGACCATTCATAGTTCTCATAGGAATCTCCGTCTCTTCGTCGAGTTACATATAACAACAAATGATTGTGGACACCAATAAAAAAAAGAAAGAAAAAGAAAAGAAGGAGAAAGAAAATAAGGAAGGGAAGAAAGAAAGAGAAATATAAAAATATAAAAAATATAAAATAATAAAAATAATAAAAATAATAAAATAATAAAAATAAATAGAAGAAAAAAGAACAAGAAAAGAAATAATAATAATGATAATAAATTATATATATATGTATATTAATAAAACAAGAGGGGAGGCCTCTCTCTCTCTCTCTCTCTCTCTCTCTCTCTCTCTCTCTCTCTCTCTCTCTCTCACCGCTGCCGCCTACGGCACACCCATGAGCGTCCGTGCCCGGCACCCCCGCTCCTCTCCTCCACGGCACACTCCTCACCCGTTGCACTATCTCCCGCCGCGGCACACTCCCGTGCCGGGTCACCCTCCACTGCACTGGATAACCAACCACCGCCACTGCTCTCTCTCCGCGGTACACTCTCCCTCTCCCCGGCACACCACTGTGCCGGACAGCACCACTGTGCCGGACAACACCCCGCGCCTGATAACCACTCCCCCATTAGCCGTTTCAACACCCCCACTCCGCTGCTGTGTGATGGGAATCGACGCCGAACTAGTACTTCTCATATTGCATTTATATCCTTTAGTTTATTTTTTTATCCATGGGAAAGTATACGCACAATTGTACGGCTTTATCGGCCAATGCGTCACTCCCGTAGATTATGTGGGTTTCTATGTAATTTGCCCATGGGACCAGCAAGGGGGCCCTCAGCCCTTTCCCATTGGTCCACCTAGACCATGTGGGGCTGGTCAATCAGCCTAGGTGGCCTTCTAGATGAGTGGACTAGTCATATGCCACATGGGTAGACAAAGGGTTAAGAATGTCAACATTCTACACCCATCCCACCTACCCCCATTCAACCTTCCATTCAAAACCTACCCATAGTCAATAGGCCGCCCCCCCCCCCTTCATTTTTTAATGTCTTTTTTTGTGTTTGTGGCATGCAATCCCAGCCCTTCAATCCCCATCCCTAGATCTAAGGGTGGACAATTGATTTGGTTGGAATCATATAAAAGATTGTATTTTTATGTGAAAATCAATGAAAATCAGAATTTTGTTGAATGAGCAAGAGCTAGCTGCGCCCCCAGCCCTCTCTCCTCTGGTTCTCCCCTTCCCAAGCCTCCATTCTAGAGTGGTATCTCCTTTCCCCACCCTCCGGTGATCATCGGTGCCGCCGCCGCCGCCGTTCGTGCCGCCATCGAGCCGCCGCTGCAGTTCTGTCCGCGCAGTACCACAGCAACTTCCACGAAATTCCCACCTCATCCATGAGCTCAGATCGAGCTGGGAATTTTACTGGGTGTTCCAGAGGTGTCAAGAACATCCCCTAAATTTTGGTTTGTCATTCAGATCCCGTTTAGTATTTTTAGATTTTCGTCCACTCTTCCACTTCTGTTCTGTCTGCTGTCTATTTCCATTTTCACCCGCCCTGAGTTTTAGGTCTTAGGCCCACTTTTTGATTTTTTTTCATCCCACAACTTTTACTGGCGTTTCCTTCCATCCACCCCTTCATCCACAATTTTTCTTAATTTTTGATTCGTCCATCTCGTATTTTCTAAAAATCGTTCTCAGTCCCCTCTACAGTTCTGTCCACCTGTTCCCAGATCCGACCACCAGTTACTCAAAAATCATATCAAATCACCCCCACCTCCAACTCCAATTCCCAAAATTGTCCCAGTTCCGTGGTTTGATTATCTACAACTTTGAAGAAGAGCTCAAAGTCCGAATCCCACTGTAAGTAGGCGGTCAACGGCCTTTTACAGGGATCTGATATGCTGATCTGAGATTTCTGGAGCAGTGGAGCAGAAGATTGAAAAATATCTAAGGCCCTGGTCTGCATAGGTTCAGAGGAATCCACTGGCCCTACGTTTGAGGATTTTGAGTCCTCTTTCCAACGGCACTGGTTTCGTCGCATTCCGGCGACGGGGCTGATCACAACGGCTATTTTCGTCCGAGCGCGCGCTGCAAAACAGCAGCAACCAGCCCGTGGGCAGCAATTCCGACGGGTACCGAACGGAGCCGCCCGGCCTCCGATCGCCGTTCCAGCGTGCCGCCAGCCCGGGGATCGCTTCTACCAGTGTCCCCACCACAGCGGTGACACCGGGTCCCACACGGCCCCTCCGGACAGCGCGTGGGCCCCACGGTCGTGATTACGCGTGTAGCCGAATCAACACACGAAGCTGCCCGTCATCCCGAATTCGGTCCTCCCGGGCCCATTTGTGTCGCCCTTTACCTCCCTGCGTGGAGTGGGCATATTCCCATTGCTGTAATTATTGTGTGTTAAGTTCCCCGGGAGTACGAGTTTCGGCCGGGTCCGTCGTCCCCACGCCGAGCGCGTGGAGGTATCGTTCTCGCTCCCTACACTCGGCATTTGCTTATTTTCATATATACTTGTTTATGCCGCTGCTAGAGAGTATGATAGGGTAACTAGCTCGCTTTCTATTTGTATCACCGCTGCTGCGAGAGTGAGCATTACCGTCCCGTGACCCGATCCGGGCACGAAAGAGAGAGCCGACCACCCTAGCTCTTGCCGGTTTCTCAACCGCGCACGTCCGACGCTTCCCTCGTTAAGGGACGATCGCGAGCTTGTCGTGTCCGTGTCTCGTCCCGCATCAATTTGGTATCAGAGCGAGTTGAGTCTAGGGTGTCAAAAAAAAAAGAGTGTCATTTACATCGAGTCATTAGTCGGTTTAAGTCGAGTCTAGGATCATCATTGTTTTAAAACACAAAAAAGAGTGTCTTTTCGCATTGCATCCCTTTACTCGGTATATCAAAAGGTGTTGTCCGAACGTTAGGCCATGCCTATCGGGAAGGCCGCACACTTGTGCGAGTGATCTTCGGATCGGTTATCTCCGCCACATACCGAGTCTTGGTTTACGTCTAGGGTCCTTAGTGTGCATGCATTCCAAACTTGCATAGTCGGTCTAGTGTCTTGTCACCGTGTGTATGCATGTCCATGTCCACTACCCATGGCCGATCCCCAAGACCATACGTCCGAGTGGTCAACTTTTGTGGCCAAAATGAATGTCCTCATGGACCGAGCCTTTGGTTTTGCCCCTCTCATTATGAAAGCCGCTCTACCCAACGGGTCCACAACGGAACTCCATTTCACCGATAGGGAGTCGGATAATTGGGTTTCTCTTGACATCGTGGAGTCTCTCTCCAAGACAGGCGAGATTGTCCGCGATGGTGATTTTGCTTGTGTTGAGTTCTATAAGAGGATCGGCTCTGTTCTCTACACCGATGGTGCATGGTGCAGGATCGGCACACTTGCTGGTTCATGCATCATTTTAGGGCAAAAGTGGTTAGGAGAGAGAAGGGCCAATCTTGACTGGGACAAGAGGACTTGCACCTTATGCCCACCATATCTACCCGGTAAGATCACCCTTAGGGACCCCGTATGTCCAGCCACCCAGCCCCAGCGGCCCACTCCACCTTCGGATTCGCGCTTGGAGCCACCTCATCCCGAGCCACCCGTATTTCTAACGGGTACATTATACATAGCCGAGCCGCTTCTTAGTTGGCTCAAGGATGGCTTGGTCCCACTCCCTTACCCGTCTATGGACCCTACCCTACCTTTGGTGTCCATCAACTCCTACCACACAACTTTTCGGTCTAGTCACCATGTCGATACTTTGGATGACCTTATTATGGGATTAGATTCACAATGGGAGTTGACGCATCTTTTGGCCCGAGGCTTTGACCAACCCGCTAGTCTTAGCTTCACCCATCCGGCCTTAGGATCCATTACCTCCGTGTGCACCGTGGGGTGTGTCACCACGGAGATTCTTCTACTCCTCCCGATGCCGGCCGAGTCCGACTTCATTTCCTTTTGCCCGAGGGAGGAAGTTTATTTTCTTCACATGACCATTGTCCCGTTCACTATGACGGATGAAGGTGAGCATTCACACCTTCAAGAATTTCACGATTGGGACCGTGTCATGGAGGAACCCATCTCCCGGGGTCATACCTTCTTTGACCCTTTTGACCCCTCCACTAGTGAAGCTCCCGAGCTATCACATTCCCTCCACCTCTTCCAAGGAGTTCACTATTCCACCCATACCCCTCGGTCTAGTCGGCAAGCCGTCTCTACATCTAGGGATGATGACGAAGGTAGTTTTGGATCTCCTAGCCCTTCTTCACCAAATCCCATCGGTCACCAATGCATGAGTGGTACATCTTAGGGTGTCTAGGAGTCCTCCCTTCCATCAACTATCGTGTACATCTAGTATATGCATGGCACATATTCGGGTGTCCTGGTCCGCCGTCACCATGTACGGGTCGGACTAACAGTGTGCTTTTTCTTTGTGTGGTTTGTTTTGAGTGATTTGTTTGCATGGTTTGTGTGTCGTTTGTTTGTCTGCATGCGTCTTGTGCAAGCTCGTTGTCGTTCTCTTATGAGTAAGAGGCGAGTGGACTCACTCGATGAGTATGGGATCGGTTCCACATCTATACCCGGATCAGTCACTTATAGGGACTCAGCGGTGATTCCTAGTGAGTCTTCGAGCTGCTTCCTTCCCTTTGAGAGTGCCCCACCCGGAGTGTCCACCTCTAGCCTATGGCAGCTTGCGCATGTCGAGTATATATGGAATGAGCAGGTGACGGTCACTTGGAGTTGAGCATACCCGCGCTACTCGGCACGGTGACGGATCCGCCGGAGTACTCGAGCATTCCTACCCCTACTCGACGGGGTCGAGTTCCTCCCACCCGGGGAGAGTTGATGGGAATCGACGCCGAACTAGTACTTCTCATATTGCATTTATATCCTTTAGTTTATTTTTTTATCCATGGGAAAGTATACGCACAATTGTACGGCTTTATCGGCCAATGCGTCACTCCCGTAGATTATGTGGGTTTCTATGTAATTTGCCCATGGGACCAGCAAGGGGGCCCTCAGCCCTTTCCCATTGGTCCACCTAGACCATGTGGGGCTGGTCAATCAGCCTAGGTGGCCTTCTAGATGAGTGGACTAGTCATATGCCACATGGGTAGACAAAGGGTTAAGAATGTCAACATTCTACACCCATCCCACCTACCCCCATTCAACCTTCCATTCAAAACCTACCCATAGTCAATAGGCCGCCCCCCCCCCCTTCATTTTTTAATGTCTTTTTTTGTGTTTGTGGCATGCAATCCCAGCCCTTCAATCCCCATCCCTAGATCTAAGGGTGGACAATTGATTTGGTTGGAATCATATAAAAGATTGTATTTTTATGTGAAAATCAATGAAAATCAGAATTTTGTTGAATGAGCAAGAGCTAGCTGCGCCCCCAGCCCTCTCTCCTCTGGTTCTCCCCTTCCCAAGCCTCCATTCTAGAGTGGTATCTCCTTTCCCCACCCTCCGGTGATCATCGGTGCCGCCGCCGCCGCCGTTCGTGCCGCCATCGAGCCGCCGCTGCAGTTCTGTCCGCGCAGTACCACAGCAACTTCCACGAAATTCCCACCTCATCCATGAGCTCAGATCGAGCTGGGAATTTTACTGGGTGTTCCAGAGGTGTCAAGAACATCCCCTAAATTTTGGTTTGTCATTCAGATCCCGTTTAGTATTTTTAGATTTTCGTCCACTCTTCCACTTCTGTTCTGTCTGCTGTCTATTTCCATTTTCACCCGCCCTGAGTTTTAGGTCTTAGGCCCACTTTTTGATTTTTTTTCATCCCACAAATTTTACTGGCGTTTCCTTCCATCCACCCCTTCATCCACAATTTTTCTTAATTTTTGATTCGTCCATCTCGTATTTTCTAAAAATCGTTCTCAGTCCCCTCTACAGTTCTGTCCACCTGTTCCCAGATCCGACCACTAGTTACTCCAAAAATCATATCAAATCACCCCCACCTCCAACTCCAATTCCCAAAATTGTCCCAGTTCCGTGGTTTGATTATCTACACTTTGAAGAAGAGCTCAAAGTCCGAATCCCACTGTAAGTAGGCGGTCAACGGCCTTTTACAGGGATCTGATATGCTGATCTGAGATTTCTGGAGCAGTGGAGCAGAAGATTGAAAAATATCTAAGGCCCTGGTCCGCATAGGTTCAGAGGAATCCACTGGCCCTACGTTTGAGGATTTTGAGTCCTCTTTCCAACGGCACTGGTTTCGTCGCATTCCGGCGACGGGGCTGATCACAACGGCTATTTTCGTCCGAGCGCGCGCTGCAAAACAGCAGCAACCAGCCCGTGGGCAGCAATTCCGACGGGTACCGAACGGAGCCGCCCGGCCTCCGATCGCCGTTCCAGCGTGCCGCCAGCCCGGGGATCGCTTCTACCAGTGTCCCCACCACAGCGGTGACACCGGGTCCCACACGGCCCCTCCGGACAGCGCGTGGGCCCCACGGTCGTGATTACGCGTGTAGCCGAATCAACACACGAAGCTGCCCGTCATCCCGAATTCGGTCCTCCCGGGCCCATTTGTGTCGCCCTTTACCTCCCTGCGTGGAGTGGGCATATTCCCATTGCTGTAATTATTGTGTGTTAAGTTCCCCGGGAGTACGAGTTTCGGCCGGGTCCGTCGTCCCCACGCCGAGCGCGTGGAGGTATCGTTCTCGCTCCTACACTCGGCATTTGCTTATTTTCATATATACTTGTTTATGCCGCTGCTAGAGAGTATGATAGGGTAACTAGCTCGCTTTCTATTTGTATCACCGCTGCTGCGAGAGTGAGCATTACCGTCCCGTGACCCGATCCGGGCACGAAAGAGAGAGCCGACCACCCTAGCTCTTGCCGGTTTCTCAACCGCGCACGTCCGACGCTTCCCTCGTTAAGGGACGATCGCGAGCTTGTCGTGTCCGTGTCTCGTCCCGCATCACTGTGCCTTGTGGACCCTTGCTCCTCTGCTTCTGCTGCCTCCGTTGTCCCTACGGATTCTCCCCCTCACGGGTCAGCACTTGCCTCTCCTGTTTCTCGGTCGTCCCCCGTTACCTCTGCTGCTCTTGCTCCTGGCCCCATTTGGGGGGGGTTCTGTTGCAGTAGTGGTGCATGGTTGCTCCGTGCCTGTGGATGCTCCTCTCCAGGCCGTCAAATCTCTGCGACCTCGTACCCGTCTGAGCCCACCACCTTTAAAGAAGAAGTCTGCAGTTATCAGGCTTTCTTTCAAGCGAAGGTCTTATGACGGAGATGAAACCGTCATCTCAGGTGCTTCAAAAAGATTCCTACATCATCCCAAAGCAGGACTTGTGATACCATGTACAATGGGTGAGAAGATATTACAAGGATGTTGGTCTAGTACTGAACCATCAGTTTTTAAACTTCGTGGGAATAGCTACTTTAAAGATACGAGATCTCCAGCTCCAGGCCAATCCCCATACCACCCAATTGGCGTAGATTTGTTTGTTTGCCCACGAAAGATACATCACATTGCCCGGCATATTGAACTTCCTCATGTCAAAGCACGTGACAAAGTGCCACCTCTTCTAATTGTTGATATTCAGCTTCCCACCTATCCTTCTGCAATGTTTCTTGGCGACGGTGACGGGATGAACCTTGTGTAATATTTCAAGGTCTCTAAGAATTATGAAAAGGAAATCTCTCCTAATTTTCAAGAGATAATCAGGAAATTTATAGAGGACGAAACTGAGAAAGTAAAAGGATTTGCAATGGACTCTACCGTACCCCTCCGAGAGAGATTAAAGATCATGGTTGGTGCTGTTAATCCAGCATAGCCTCGCCTAAGTGCTCCTGAAAAAGAAGCTGTTGCTTGCATATAATGAAAAGCCTGTGCTTTCTCGTCCTCAACACAATTTCTACCGGGGTTCAAATTATTTCGAGATCATCTTAGATATACACCGCTTCAGCTTCACAGCAAGAAAGGGGCTCGAGGCATTCCGGGAGATACTCGATCTGGGTTTGACGATCCAGGCACAGAAACAAGAGGAACTGCCCGAGTAGGCGCTGTGCTGTGAGCGGCTAAACAAGATCGACTTTGTAAACCATGGCCAGATACCCACACTCGGGCGCGACATGACCAGAGACCAGTTCGCGGAGCTCTGCTCCCAGAGCAGCCATTTAACCACGCCGGTGTTGTCGAGAACAACCCGCATGGGGGGCGAGCCCTGCGTGGCGGTGATGTGGATGCTTATCTCCTCCGAGTTCACCTCGGGCTTGCGGACGAAGATGGAGGTGGTGGTGTTCGTGTTCAACGCTTCGGGCTCGTTCCCGTTTATCAGGTGCCCCCTGGCCCAGGTCTCCGAGCCTCGCCATGTCTTGATCTGCATGTACGTCTCAGGGTCGAAGCCGAGAGAGAAGTTCCCGGGGAGGGGTCGTCTGCTGCTCGCCATGAGACCAGGAGGGTGTGGGCGACGGTTCTCACATCCAGCCGCAGCTTCATCTCCGGCAGCATGGTGTCTGCCGGATGGTCGAAGCTCTGCCAGAGGACGTCATCCTCGCCTTGGGCTCCTCTCAGGACCAGGTTGCTGATAGAAGCGTGTGATTAAAAAAAAAAACACTTTTGTAACGTTCACAAAGGTGAACGTTACACAGTGTAACGTTCACAAAAGTGAACGTTGTGAACGTTACACACTTATTAATATATATATATAATATATATATATAAATGTGTGTTGAATGGTGGGCCATAAATGAAGGGGTCTCTTTTGAGGCCTATAAATAGACTCATTGGCCAACCCAAATTCTAACACAACCACAAGAGCAACTACTAAACTCTCCCACATTTCTTCTCCTTTGATTTCCTCTACACTTGTTATTTTCTTTCTGCTGAGTTCTTGAAAGTCGGGTTGAGATTCGTCTATGCTCTCTTCGAGGACGTGCCGACGAGAGAGAGGGTGTCGCCTACCCGGGGTCGTCGTATCTCTAGGAGACCGTTGCCACGAGGACCGCACGTCGGTCGGCAATAAGTTCTCTTAGTTCAGCGACACCGCGCTTCGACCAAAAAGGCTACGTTTTCTTAAACCTCTTAATTCATGTTTTAGATCTAATTAATACATTGTTAGTTTTTTGTTATTTTCAGCATATATTACCAACAATCTAAGAGAACTTATTATTTTGTTATATTGCTGAAAATATTTGTTATATCGCTGAAAATAATTTTGATTATAAAATACGTTTGGAAGATAATATTTTATTCTATAACGTGTATTTTATACAACGATGAGTTTTATATAAAAATACGTCTTTCTCATCGACATATTTTAGTCTAAAATTATTTACAATAATTATTTTTGATTTCAAAAATTAAAATTCAAAAAATATATATATTTCTGAAATTAAGATTTAGTGAAATTTCTTAAATCAAAATTAAGGCTTTAAAATTTTAGAAATCATGGATTGTGATATTATATTTCTAAAATATAATTACTCTCATTATTATATTCCTGAAATTATATTTCTGATTTTTCAGAAAATTCATGTTCCTATTATTTCTATTTTCAGATAATTAGATTTTGAAAATTATTTCTGCACAATATATATATATACTTATTTTTATTTTCAGAAAATAAAATTCTGAAAATTAATATTTTGGATTAGTTTACATGGATTAGTTAATCTTGATTAATGAAAATAGTTTCTACTTACCGAAAAATATATCTCCATTATTTCTTGCTTTTAAATTTATGCTTGTGTTAGTTACTCTGTGGTAATTTAAATTATTTGCTGACTTTATACATTTAAGTGTTTTGACAAAATCTCAACATACCACATCAACAGATTTTGTCGACCCTTAAATTTTTTCTCAATGGCTAGTTTAACTACAAAAGAAACACTAAGTGCTGTTGGCACTCAAAATATGATCCTTTGGTAACCAAGCCGCAAAGATGAATGATACGGCCCACTGAAGCACAGAAGCCGATAAGATCAACTTATCAAGAGAACCCCTCAAGCTGACGAAGCTCTGAGCCACCTTGGAGGGAACATCGGGGACTTTACCTCAGGAGAGTCGAAGTGAACCCGCAACCAACCGGCAGCGCGATCAAGCATGCCCAATGATACGGCATCGACCTCGTCATGCCGCTACCCCACATCTGTCGCCCGACCAAGGACGACGGTCTACCTTATGACTCTCCTAAGGAGGAAGAATGTCCTCGGCCATCCGCAACAAGGGGCCGAAGGTTCTGTCAGCAGAAGATCCCGATTACCCGGCACGGGTTCGACTTCTCGCCATAGTGGGCCCGTTAGTGGCCGATCGATCACCGTTCAAGGTGGAATTGTCCAGGATGTAACGTCATCCTGCAAGGAAGCTTCGAGCACGAGTCCGTCTTAGCCAGAAGCACAAATCACAGTGCCGAAGGCTGTATCAGCAGGACACCCGTGTGCTCGGACCAGACACACATGAAGTCTTGATTAAGGCCGTTCGTCCTATCAAGAGCTTCGTCAACACCCTATCAAGGCCCTCCGATGGCCAGGGTGAGAGGAACAGTCAACGGGAGCTTCCGGAATCATCTCCGGGCCCACCGGACTGGATACGCCAAGTAGACAGGTTAAAACGGCGCCGTCGAACCGGCGCGCCAAGAGCAATAGGGGGTGTTCCCGGCGCCATCAACCCGGCGCGCAAAAGCCAAAGGGGGTGTTCCCCGGCACCATCAACCCGGCGCGCAAAAGCCAAATGGGGCTTCTTCCCGGCGCCGTCAATCCGGCGCGCCTCTTCCTGGGGCGCCGAATTAACCATAAGGCCATATATAGCCTGCCTTCGGCCAAAGAAGCGAGGGGGATCGGAGAAAAAAATAAGAGAAAAGAAGAAAGAAGAAAAAAAAAGGAGATAGCCAGAAGAAAAGAGAAAGGATCTGAGGTCCGCCAATCAGAGCTTCGGAGGGGAGGGTTTCGAGAGGAGAAGGTTTTCTCCAGGGGTTCTCAGGCCGCCACCGCCGTTCTCTGTTCTGTTCGATCCTCCGGCGTCGGAGAAGAAGAAGAGTCTCTCTCTCTCTCTGTCTATTTAGGTGGGTCTCCGTGTTTCTCCCGGTGGAGCCTCCCCTATTCTTCCTGGGTTTTCTTCCCTGATACAATGTAAGTGAGTGAGGGGAGGGGCGATGATATGAGCCTGACTTCCCCCCCCCCCTCACCAATATCTCTATTCTTCCTCTCTGTTTGTACCGAGTCCCTTATATTAATGAAAATGGCGGCCGGACGACAACGCCAGCGCCGAAACGATGCTCTGTGCACTTCCTTTCCCTGTTGCTTATATCATGGATGAATGCTGCTTTCCTTTTCATATAGATCTTTTTTTTGTTTCCTCTTCTTCCCTGTAGTCGGTGAAGCGGCGTCCGACAATGATGCCGGCGCCGTGGAGGATGAACGCAAAGCATTGTGCATTTCTTTGGACGAATGATCTTGCTCCTGTTCCGTCTTCCCGATGCTTTATGCCCCGCTATGGCAAGGGCTACATCGATTCCCCTCCCCGGGGGTTTTCTCTTCCGATCGGATGCTAGGAATTTTCACCGTATAAGGGGGGGTCAATACATGGGTTCCTCCAACCTGTCTGGGCCGCCCTCGTAATACCCTTTCTGTTCTCGACCATGAACAGAGGGAAATAAGGGCGTCCCCACACTCCCGTTATTATTTTCTGAACATTCCTTCACGAATACTTCTTTGATTTGTGAACATGCATATGCATGAACGTATGTATATCTACAGGCATTAGTTTTGGCCTACTGGTTATGCGAATGATCTCACAGCTCCGTTCGACTGTTTCATTAGTGTGGATCAGTAACCCAGGGAGGGGGAACATCCCCCACTGTTCCGTTGTGATAACACTCTGTCCACCAGAGACCATCCAGCAGTGACGAATCTCCTATGGATTAATGAGTGAATAGTAAACGGGTTTAATCCCGACATCCGAAATCCACAGTCCCTAATGGACTTTGTGGTGGCCGTGAGATGAGTGTGCCCCTCGTAGGCTAGCCCTCGGGGTTTCCTTCTCTAATCGGTCGTCCCGACTCGAGTGTTGTGGTGGCTCGGGTCACGTGCCCCTCGTAGGCTAGACCTCGGGGTTTTCGCTCCCATATCGAGTCACCTCACTCACTCACTGTTACCCACGGACTCAGTGCCCCTAGCAGGCTAGCCCTCGGGGTCTTCCTATCCGTTTGGGTCTGCCGGTCGCCGTTGCGCCACCCGGCTTTTAGGGGTTTACTCCGCCACATGAGTACTCCCTGCGTCTCCCCGACAATCCTTTGGGATGGGGAGATGCTGCCGAAATTTCGGCTCGAACGAGTCTAAACTCGGAACAATCGCCGCGCTCGAGTCCGGACCTCGCGCGAGCCCGTGATTTGACCTTTGGATGACTCGGGACCGATCCGATGAATAATCAACTCAATAAATTCTCAAAATCCTCCAAAAACCTTTTAATAAACCCATGAATAAACTGACGAAGCTCCTGTTTCCATGAAATCGGGTTAATTCGGCGCGTTCATGCGAGATAACGCCTTAAAACGGCGCGCCCTTTCCCGGCGCGCTCTTTCCGGCGCGCCCTTCCGGGCGCGCCCCAGCTCCCCACGCCGTTTTAACAGGGTTTACCCCCTTTACCTACGGTTCTGGCGCCGTTTTAAACCTTTTACCTACGTTTCAGGGCGCCGTTTCAAGCGTTTTAGCCCCTTTCTTCGCATGCACTGCACTGGTTTCGTTCTGAATCGTGTCGTCGCGTCATTCTAACCCTTTTCCCACTCATGGGATGATTTCCTATGCTGATCACAGAAGGATGCAAGCTCCTCAACCAAATAAACTAAATAAAATTAGCATGTTCAAGCTTGAATCGATATGTCTCGAATCCTTGCCGTCACGTCTTGGTCCGAGTATTCATGTCACGTTAATGCATGCCCGAATGTGTGCATCTTTGGTATATCAAATAACATTACCAGAAGGTCAGGTTACGCCTGATTGGAGGCTTTGTTACGCGTGAAGGTGGCCTTCGAGCCTAAGTCCTCCGCCGTGCACCAGGGTCCACCCTAATAAATCGTGTGTAGTCAATCGTATCATCCTGCATGATCACTTGCCTGCTCTGTACCCTTTATTCCGGCTTTGACAGCCCGATATCTCGGCAATTAATCAAAGGTGTTCCCTCCTCGTGGGGGATGTAATTAACGACATAGCCTTTATGGTATGGCGGACTGCTGGTCCCGACCGAACCTCACATTCGCCCGACATGGGTCAGAATGAGCGCACAATAAAATCATCACTCATGTGACTGGCACGCCCGCGTCGTCAACCAGTCAGTTGATTACCAGTTAGTCAAATGGTTGATCGATACACGAACGAAAAGGAAAGGAAAAAACACGCTGAAACAAGTCAGGCACGCCCGGTGGGACTGTGGACGCACTAAAATTCGCTCGTTTAGGTGGTTCGTCTATTGCGTGTGTGGGCGTGCCAGTCACCGGAGTGACGATTTATTCGGGCTCCGAAGAGCCCATGGTGCGCTCGATCTGACTCGGTCAGACGATTGTGTGGTTCGTGTCAGGACCAAAACCCGCCGCGCCATAAAGGTCACGGCGTCATTTACATCCCCCATATGAGGGAACACCCTTGATTAATCGCCGGGATTCAGGGCCTCATGGCCAGGGAATTAATTGCATGAATGGTCTATTACGAGATATTGAAATCCTCGCGCGAGGGCGAGAAAAGAAAAAAAAAACATTCGAGATCATGTCGGTCGTGTACTGACCATTTAATGTTCGGACGAATGTCCGGCTCGAGAAAAGTGCGATCGTCGCGGGAAAACCGGAGCATATGTACGCCAGGATATGGCAAATTTATTGTTCAGAGGAACGGAAAACATTCGGCTAAGCCTCGGTTGGAGCGGTCAAAAACCAGTAAATCTGTTGGCCCGGTGCAAGAGCAAGCTGCGACCATACTGCGGTGGGCCCCCCACGGTCGAAACAAGACTTGCATGAGCGTCATTAATATTTCCGGTGCCAAGGGGCGACGAGGGAATATCCCTTGAATCGGCTGAAAAGCCCTGTGTCCGGAGAAGCGGGCGTTCGAAACATGTCGGTCATTCGGGAGACCATTTAATATTCGGACGGGAGTCCGGCTTGAGAATATTGTAATCGTCGCGGGAGGACCTGGAACATATGCATGCCGGGATACGACAAGTTTATTATTCCGAGACACTGAAAATATTCGGTTAAATCTCAGTTAGTGTAGCAGGAAACTAGCGAATTTATTGGCCCGGTGCGAGTTCGAGTTGTTTAGTTGTCGTTTGATTTGGCTCTCTTTGAGTTAATTGCGGTTCCCTTGCCTTGATTAAAGCGTTTTACCATTGTTATCTTTTTATTTGTTTGTTGCTTCTTTTTGTCTTTTTAATGTGTTATCGTTTCTAACAAAAATTCGGCAGCATCTCCCCTTGACCCGAGCGTAAGGGAGATACAGGGAACGCGCCCACATGGAGTGGCGGAACCCGACAACTGGAGGTGGGCGCCCGAGAGCGGCAACACCTTAATAAAACCTCGAAAAACTCGGAGGGGACGACAGAGAGGAAACACGGGGCTAATGCAACCTAAGGATACCCTGACTGGCAGGGAGAGGGCCAAGTGTGCCGGGTAGAGGCAGGCCAAAGGTGTGCCGCTGGGGCTGGGCTGGGGCGTACCGCTGGGGCACGGCTAGGGTGTGCCGCTCGGCACAGTTGGGGTGTGCCGCTGGGGGCCGACGGGGTGTGCCGGCGAAGGCCTGATCAGGCACGCCGGCGAAGGGTTCAAAGAGGGCGTGTCGCTGAAGGCGGCACAACTGGGCGTGCCGTTGGAGGCACAATCAGGGCGTGCCGTTGAAGGCACAATTTGGTGTGCCGTTGGAGGCACAATTGGGGTGTGCTATGGGAGGCACGGCTGGGGGTGAACGAAGAGGAAAACGCTCGACATGAAGTAAACCCTAAGGAAGGGAAGAAAAGAAAGGGGCGTGAAACACCGAAGGATGTAAACCCGGAAGAAATGCGTCGGAAAGACGTCCGAAGAGATATTGCAAGCCCTCTACCTTTATTCACACAAGAGGAGTGCCCCAAGGGGGCTAATACATGGCGACGGAAAGGAAAACAAGGGGACAAAGAAAGAAAGAAAGAAGATACAATGGGGGGGCATGGACTCCTCCCCTCCCGGACTTCACTCTCTCTCTTCACTCACTCTCCTTCTCTTCCTCTCTTCACACAGGCGGTGGTGGACGGGATAGCGACGGGGGAGCCGAAGCCTCCTCTCTCCTTCTTCTCTTCTTCTTCTTCTTCTTCTTCTGCTCTTCGCGCGGACGGCGGTGGACGGAGCAGCGGGAGGGGGGAGGCAGAGCCTCCCCTCCTCTTCTTCTTTCTCTTCTTCTCTTCCCTCTTCGCACAGACGGCGACGGTGGCTGGAGCGGCGGGGCCTCTCCCCTCTTCTTCTCGTCTCCTCCTCTTCTTCTCTTCTCTTCTTCTCTTCTGTGTGTATCTGTCTGTGTGTGTATGCCCCTCCTCCCTCCTCTTTTCTGTTCGCAGCGAAGAGGGGTTTTATACCCCGGGCGGCGGGAGCCTCCGAAGGCGGGAAGCGTCCGGCGGGGATTTAATGGGGTTTGACTCCCTTGTCCTGGGTGGCAGGAGGAGTAGGCAGCGTGGCTCTCTCCCCGGGTGACACCTCAGCAAGTCCACTGCGCGCCAAGAATCCGTAGGGCATGGGCATCACGTCGTTCGGCCGTTGAAATGCCTTAACGCTGTGCCGCTGGCGGGCTCAAGAAGTGTGCCGCTGGGAGGGCCAAAGGCCGTGCCGCTGGAAGACACGGCAGGTGTACCGCTGAAGAGCCCAAAGGGCGTGCCGTTGAACGGCCAGGAAGGTGTGCCGCTGAAGCACCAAATGGGCGTGCCGCTGAAGGCCCAGATGGGCGTGCCGCTGGAGCCCTAAATGGGGGTGCCGCTGAAGTCCCTGGTTGTAAAGGGTGTGCCGCTGAAGGGCTGCCAAGCGTGTCGCGGGAGCACCAAATGGGCGTGCCGCTGAAGGCCCAGATGGGCGTGCCGCTGGAGCCCTAAATGGGCGTGCCGCTGAAGGGCCAAATGGGCGTGCCGTTGGAGGGCAAGGGTGTGCCGCTGAAGGCCACCCTGGGTGGATTTATGAGCCCGTTGTGAGCACGAGTTGTGGCCCGTTTAATTTTCTTCGAGGCCCATGGATTGTGGAGCTCTTGGTGGTTGATTTCTCTTCGCTGTCGTGATTCTGGAGACAGCCTCACGGCGGTGTGTGCATGTTCGGGGAATCTGGATGGCCAGTCCCTCCGGGGCTTCTTCACTCGGTGCCGTTGTTGATGCTGGGCCGAGCAGGATATCTCTGTGTGTAATTTTTGGTGTCCACAAATGCCCCCCACCCACGAGTAGCGCAGGCGAAGGATGAGCCGGGCGGTGCCCGTGGGTGTATTTGTCTCTTTCCTCTTCGTCGATGCCGACGGGGTGCCGAAAGCTAATATGTTGGTCTCTTCTTCTCTTCGTCAGTGCCGACGGGGTGTCGGGCGTTGACATGATATGTTGGTCTCTTTGTCTCTTCATCAGTGCCGACAGGGTGTCGGGAACTGACATGATATGTGGATTTCTTTGTCTCTTCGTCAGTGCCGACAGGGTGTCGGGAGCTGACATGATATGTGGATCTCTTTGTCTCTTCGTCAGTGCCGACATGGTGCCGGGAGCTGACCTGGTTTGTTGGTCTCTTCTTCTCTTCGTCAGTGCCGACGGGGTGTCGGGCGTTGACATGATATGTTGTCTCTTGGTCTCTTCGCAGTGCCGACGGGGTGTCGGGAGCTGACCTGGTTTGTTGGTCTCTTTGTCTCTTCGTCAGTGCCGACGGGGTGTCGGGAGCTGACATGGTTTATTGATCTCTTTGTCTCTTCATCAGTGCCGACAGGGTGCCGGGAGCTGACCTGGTTTGTTGTCTCTTCGTCAGTGCCGACAGGGTGTCGAGAACTGACCTGGTTTGTTGATCTCTTTGTCTCTTCGTCAGTACCGACAGGGTGCCGACGGGGTGTCGGGAGCTGACCTGGTTTGTTGGTCTCTTTGTCTCTTCGTCAGTGCCGACGGGGTGTCGGGAGCTGACATGGTTTATTGATCTCTTTGTCTCTTCATCAGTGCCGACAGGGTGTCGGGAACTGACCTGGTTTGTTGGTGTCTCTGTCTCTTCATCAGTGCCGACGGGATGCCGGGAACTGAAGCTGTATATTGGTCTCTTCATCAGTGCCGACGGGGTGCCGGGGACTGAAGTTGTATATTGGTCTCTTCATCAGTGCCGACGGGGTGCCGGGGACTGAAGATGTATATTGGTCTCTTCATCAGTGCCGACGGGGTGCCGGGGACTGAAGTGGTATGTTGGTCTCTTCATCAGTGCGGCGGGGTGCCGGGGGACTGAAGTGGTATGTTGGTCTCTTCATCAGTGCCGACGGGGTGCCGGGGACTGAAGTTGTATGTTGGTCTCTTCATCAGTGCCGACGGGGTGCAGGGGACTGAAGTGGTATGTTGGTCTCTTTATCAGTGCCGACGGGGTGTCGGGGGACTGACCTGGTTTGTTGTCTCTTCGTCAATGCCGATAGGGTGTCGGGAACTGACCTGGTTTGTTGGTCTCTTCATCAGTGCCGACGTGGTGTCGGGGACTGAAGTTGTAGATTGGTCTCTTTGTCTCTTCTCTTTCTTTTATTCTCTCTTTTCTCTTCTTCTCTTTTTTTTTCTTTTCTTCTCTTTTGTCATCTCTTCCTTTTTTATCCTTTTTGTTGTTGTTGTTTTTTTGTTCCTTCTCTTCTTCCCTTCTTTTTTTTCTTTCCTTTTTTTTGAAGAACTCTAGGTGGCTGTTGGCATGGATGCCAATGATATAAGAGTTGTAGGCACAGCGGCCGATAATTGAAAGCTGTTGGCACGGGAGCCAGTAAGTGAGGCCGAAACAGCCAAGGCCAGAAGCAACTGAGATGTTCGTCGTCCGAAGGGACGGAGAGAAGAGTTTGTTGATTCAAAAATGCGCCGGGGATATCAGTTATGAAACCCGGACTCGGGAAAGTGGGCCGCGAGGGCCAAAGTTGGCGTTACGGAAGCGGGCCGTGCAGGCCAGATTCTGGGGAGCAGGCCGTAAAGGCCGAATTCTGGGAGCAGGCCGTAAAGGCCGAATTCTGGGGAGCAGGCCGTAAAGGCCGAATTCTGGGAGCAGGCCGTAAAGGCCGAATTCTGGGGAGCAGGCCGTAAAGGTCGAATTCTGGGAGCAGGCCGTAAAGGGCCAAATTTTGGGAAGCGGGCTGCAAGAGCCGGAGATGTTGGGAAGCGGGCCGCAAGGGCCGAATCGGGGAAGTAGGCTATGGGAGCCAGAATCGGGGAGCAGGCCGCGAAGGCCAAAGGTAAGTAGGCTGCAAGAGCCAAAGATATTGGGAAGTAAGCCACGAGGGCCAGAATTGGGAAGCAGGCTATCAAAGCCGGAGTTGGGAGATTAAGGAGCCGTGAGGGCAAGATGTAGGCCATGGGGGCCAAGATTGGACCCTACGAGCCGTAGCTGGGAACGTAGGCTTCGATGGCCAGAATTGAGTTTATTGTATGCACACATTTTTATTATTTTTTATTTTTTTATTATATATTTTTTTTAAGCATGCAAGCATTCATTAGCAAGCATAACATAAATATAAGTAAGGCAGCTCCCCCTATAGGGGACAGGATAGGGACATCGCCCGTAATTCGTAGATGCAGTGCGGGCCGCGAGGCACAATTGAGGGGTGGTGCACCCGTCAAGAGGATATCGCACGTCTTGCATGCATAGCCTAAATTCACGCATTTCACCCGAGGCAATTCTTTGTGGCGTGGCAGTGCAAATGTGTGAGCAAAGAGCCCTGACCAAAGGGATATGCAGGTTTTCCTGGTGACACTCGAGGATCACTCTAGCGCCTGCACATTAGTTCGAGGCTTTCGACTTTCGGTAGCTTCACACAGCCCCCATCTGTTTATTTTGGTAGCGGATTTCACCGTTCGGCGCGAGTCTCCTCATGTGTCTCAATGGGGATTCCCGGCTACTAAGATTCGTCCTTATTGTGATTCTATTGCGGATTCCACCGTTTGACACGAATTTCCTCATATGTCTCAATGGGGATTCCCGGCTAATAGGTTTTATCCTTATTGTAATTCGTTTCACCATTTCGCACGAGTCTCCTCATGTGTCTCAATGGGGATTCCCGGTTACTCGGATTCACGTTTCTCTCTTTTTTTTTGCATCATTTTTTTCCTTTCTCTCTCTTTTTTTGTTTTTTTTTGTTTTACAGTGGGGGTAGGCAGCTTTTTCCTCACGATTACCTTTCACGCGAGTGCAGGAATTCAAGCATCCGTAGAGTGCTAAGAAGAAATTCAGGCAATCCCTATAGCCGAAGGCTATTGAACACATCAAGTGCTAAGTGTGGGAGCGTTGCCTCAGGTTTATTTTATGAGCTGGGCTTAGCGATTCAGCCATGACTCTTCCCCTTGACGTGTGCACCCGCCATAATTGGGCTCCCTTCGAACGCAGGCCATGACGCCCGTGCATCCGGAATCGGGGCGATATTATTTAGCAAGGAAACACGGTCCTAGAAAATTTCAAGGAGGTGTATTATTCTATATTAAGCAAACATGCAAGCATGGCAATCATGCATTCTCTCTTTTTTTTGTTTTTTTTTGTGTTTGTTTTGTTGTTTTTTTTTGTTGTTGTTTCTTCTTTTTTTTTTGCATAGGAAAATATTGTTGTTACGTATATGTGTAGTGGTAGTAAAGGTATTAGGGAGGCAGACCGCAAAAGGGCTGAGAGGATATTAGGGAAGCGGGCTGCAGGAGCCGAAGTTATGGGATGCGGGCCGCGAAGGCCGAATTCTGGGAAGCAGGCTACGAGAGCCAGACTTGGGAAGCAGGCCAAAGGTGAGCAGGCTGCAAGAGCCAAAGCTGGGAAGCAGGCTATGAAAGCCGAAGGGAAGCATGCTACGAGAGCCAGAATTGGGAAGCAGGCCACGAAGGCCAAAGGTAAGCAGGCTGCAAGAGCCAAAGATAAGCAGGCCACGAGGGTCGAATTTTGGGAAGCAGGCTACATGAGCCAAGATCTGGGAGGCCTTTGTCGGTTTAACGCCCCGTCGGCGGAAGGTCTAGTCGGTTTAATGCCCCATCGGCGGAAGGTCTAGTCGGTTTAACGCCCCGTCGGCGGAAGGTCTAGTCGGTTTAGCGCCCCGTCGGCGGAAGGTCTAGTCGATTTAACGCCCCGTCGGCGGAAGGTTTAGTCGATTTAACGCCCCGTCGACAGAAGGTCTAGTCGGTTTAACGCCCCGTCGGCGGATGGTCTAGTCGGTTTAACGCCCCGTCGGCGGAAGGTCTAGTCGGTTTAGCGCCCCGTCGGTGGAAGGTTTAGTCGGTTTAACGCCCCGTCGGCGGAAGGTTTAGTTGGTTTCTATTTGTTGGGTGGCTGGAGGTCGGAGGTCAAAGTTTACCTCGTGACCCTTCCTTCTCTTCTTCTCTTCTGCTTTTGTAGGGAGGCAGGTACGAAGACCATGTTCGCCTCATGTCTCTTTTTCTCTTCTCTTCTTCTTTTGTAGAGAGGCAGGTGCAAAGACCATGTTCGCCTCATGTGTCTTTTCTTTCTTTTCTTCTCTTCTTTTTGTGTGGTGAGGCGGGCTCGAGGGCCACGTCTGTCTCATGTGTCTCTTCTTTCCTTTTCTTCTCTTCTTTTTGTTTGGTGAGGCGGGCCCAAGGGCCACGTCTGCCTCATGTCTCTTTTTTTCTCTTCTTTTGTGGAGAGGCCGGTGCAAGGACCATGTGTGCCTCATGTCTCTTTTTCTTCTCTTCTTTTTGTGTGATGAGGCGGGCTCGAGGGCCACGTCTGTCTCATGTGTCTCTTCTTTCCTTTTCTTCTCTTCTTTTTGTTTGGTGAGGCGGGCTCAAGGGCCACGTCTGCCTCATGTCTCTTTTTTTCTTCTTCTTTTGTGGAGAGGCCGGTGCAAGGACCATGTGTGCCTCATGTCTCTTTTTCTTCTCTTCTTTTTGTGTGATGAGGCGGGCTCGAGAACCACGCTTGCCTCATGTGTCTTTTCTTCTTCTTCTTTTGTGTGATGAGGCGGGTGCGAAGACCGCGTCTGCCTCGTGACTCTTCTTCTATTCTTCTTTTATGGAGAGGCAGGTGCAGGGACCATGTTCGCCTCATGTCTCTTTTTTTTCTCTTCTTTTTGTGTGATGAGGCGGGCTCGAGGACCACGCTTGCCTCATGTGTCTTTTCTTCTTCTTCTTTTGTGTGATGAGGCGGGTGCGAAGACCGCGTCTGCCTCGTGACTCTTCTTCTATTCTTCTTTTATGGAGAGGCAGGTGCAGGGACCATGTTCGCCTCATGTCTCTTTTTTTTCCTCTTCTATTCTTCTTTTGTAGAGAGGCAGGTGCAGAGACCATGTTTGCCTCATGATTGCTCTTTCTCTTCTTCTCTTCCTTTTTTATGGAGAGGTAGGTGCAAGGACCATGTCTGCCTCGTGATCATTTCTTTCTTTTCTTCTCTTCTTCTTTTGTGTAGAGAGGTGGGTGCAGGGACCATGTTCGCCTCATGTCTCCTTTTTTCTCTTCTATTCTTCTCTTGTAGAGAGGCAGGTACAAGGACCATGTTCGCCTCATGTCTCCTTTTTTTCTTCTATTCTTCTCTTGTAGAGAGGCAGGTGCAAGGACCATGTTCGCCTCATGTGCATTCTTTCTTTCCTTCTCTTCTTTTGTGTGATGAGGCGGGCTCGAAGACCACGTCTACCTCATGTGTCTTCTTTTGGTTCTGCTCTTCTCCTTTTGTGTGAAGAGGCGGGTCCAGGGACCACGGCTGCCTCATGTGTCTTTTCTTCCTCTTCTTCTCTTCTTTTGTGTGATGAGGCGGGCTTGAAGACCACGTCTACTTCGTGTGCCCCTTTTTTCTTTCTTTTCTGCTCTTCTTTTCTCATTAACGCTTCCGTGCTGGAGTGTATTTCTCTTAATGTGCCCCCAGGTTGGGGTGTAGCTTCATTTGGTGTGCATCCCCCCCTGAGGGGTGTGTTTTGCCTCTTTGCTTCTGTGCCCCCAGGCGGGGTGTATTTTTTGGCTTCTATGTCCCCAGACCATGGTGCGTTTTTTTTTTGAATGCCCGCGAGGCGGGGTGTAGCTCTCTTCAAATGCCCCCATGGCAGGGTATACTCTTCGCGGCTTCTATGCCCCCAGGTTGGGTATGTTTCTTCTTCGTATGCCCCTGGTACGGGGCGTGTCTTTTATTTCTTATACCCCCCCCCACTTGAGGCGGGGTGAAGTCTTTGCTTCAAATGTCCCCAAATTGGGGTATAATTTTGTCTCATATGCCCCCGGCGCCGGGGTGTCTTTCTCTTCCTGTGCCCCTCAGTCGGGGTGTATCTTTGTTGCTTGTTGTGCCCCCAAAGGGAGGTGCCTTTCTCTTCATGTGCGCCGGGCACCGGGTGTATCTTTGCTTTTCTTTCTTTTTTTTTATATGCCCCCGAGGGGGGAATTCTTCTTCTTCTGCCCCGACACACTGGGGAATGTTTGCTTCTTGTGCCCCCCGAAGTGGGGTGTATGCTTTTTCTTCAGACTCCCCTAAGGCGAGGTGTATTCTTTGTTGCTTCATGTACCCCCGAGTCGGGGTAGATTCTCTTCATGTGCCCCCATGGCGGGGTGTACTCTCTTTATGTGTCCCCAGGAGTGGGGTGTGGTTTGCTTCATGTGCGCCCTAGCAGGGTGTATCGCTGCTTGCAATGTCCCCCGAGGCGGGGTATCCTTCTTCTTCAAATACCCCCAAGCCGGGGCGTATTCTTTATGGCTTCTATGTCCCCTGGTGGGGTATGTTTCTTCTTCAATTGTCCCTAGGACAGGGTGTATTCTTCTCTTTCTTATGCTCCCGAAGCGGGATGTAACTTCTTCGAATGCCCCTAAGTCGGGGCCTGTGCTTCATGGCTTCTATGCCCCCACTGACGGGGTGTGTTTCTTCTTCAAATGCCCCTGGTACGGGGTGTAGCTCTCTTCATATGCCCCTGAGTCGGGGTGTGTTCTTTGTGGCTTCTATGCCCCCAGGTGGGGTATATTTCTTCTTCGAATACCCCTAAGCCAGGGTGAGTTTCTCTTTTTGTGTGTCCCCAGGCCGGGGTGAATTCTTTTCTTTTAACGCCCCCATGGCGGGGTATGTCTTTTGCTTCAGGTGCCCCCATATCGGGGTGTATTTCCCCTTCAAATTCCCCTAAGCCGGGGTGCAGTTCTATTTCTTCCTACGTCCCCAGGTCGGGGCGGATTCTTCTTTAAATGCCCCGAAGCCGAGGTGTAGCTTTTGCTTTGTGTGCCCCTCAGTCGGGGCGGATTCTCTTCATGTACCCCTGGGAACGGGGTGTATTTCTTTTTTTTTTGCCTCCTATGTCCCGTAGCAGGGTATATATATTCTTTTCATCCCCATGGCGGGGTATGTGCATGCTCTCTTCGGGAGTGGTGGCCGTGCTCGGCCTCATTGCTACAAAACATTCCCCACAGCGGGCAACCATTCACCAAGCTACAATTGTGGCTAGTTGGGTCTTTTAACAACCATTCGGGGGCCGTTTTGTGCCGGATGGAGGCAGCAGGAAGGAGGAACGAGCGGGGTCATTGCACCGCGGACTCGGAACCTCCTAGAGTCGGGCGGGACGCCGGGCTTCTTCTTGCTCTTCTGGTCGGCGATGTTGGCCGACTTTTCTTCTCTCTCTTTTTCTGCTCCTTTTTTTTTCTCTTTTTTTTTCTTCTCTCTTGTTTTTTGTCCCTTCTTCTCTTCTCTTCTTTTTTGTATGATTGACCAGGGTGGGGGTGCAGGAGAGCGCTCACTCCCTCAGGAAGGGGATGAGTGGTTCGCTCCACCGCATCAACCCCACAATGGTAATCTTTGTTCAGCACGGGTCTCGGCGGACGTGACCGTACAACCCTCTCTTGCCAATTCTTTCTCCCTTTTTTTTTGCTTCTTTCTTTTCTCTTTTTCTTCTTTTCTTCTCTTCTTCTTTTCTTCTTTTCTTCCTTTCTTCTTTTCTTCTCTTTCTTTTTGAGGAAAAGGGGGGTGTTTAATTTCCCCTCCCTTCTCTTCTCTTTCTCTTCTCCTTTTTATAACAGCCCCCATGATTCCTGGAAGCTGCATATGCTTCGAAGCAGCCTCCCCGAGACCACGAAGGCAGCTGCACCGAGTCTGGCTTTTCTCCCCATAGGACTGGCGAAGACAGCACCTGCCATTCATCAAAGCAGGCAAACATCGTTAATTAGGAGGTCACGAGGCCCCAAATCCCGGCGAAGAGATGAAGGGTGGTTTAGGTCCCACCGGACGTGCCAGACTTGTGGACGCACTAAAATTCGCTCGTTCAGGTGGTTCGTCTATTGCGTGCGTGGGCGTGCCAGTCACCGGAGTGATGATTTATTCGGGCTCCGAAGAGCCCATGGTGCGCTCGATCTGACTCGGTCAGACGATTGTGTGGTTCGTGTCAGGACCAAAACCCGCCGCGCCATAAAAGTCACGGCGTCATTTACATCCCCCATACGAGGGAACACCCTTGATTAATCGCCGGGATTCAGGGCCTCATGGCCAGGGAATTAATTGCATGAAAGGTCTATTACGAGATATTGAAATCCTCGCGCGAGGGCGAGAAAAGAAAAAAAACATTCGAGATCATGTCGGTAGTGTACTGACCATTTAATGTTCGGACGAATGTCCGGCTCGAGAAAAGTGCGATCGTCGCGGGAAAACCGGAGCATATGTACGCCAGGATATGGCAAATTTATTGTTCAGAGGAACGGAAGACATTCGGCTAAGCCTCGGTTGGAGCGGTCAAAAATCAGTAAATCTGTTGGCCCGGTGCAAGAGCAAGCTGCGACCATACTACGGTGGGCCCCCCGCGGTCGAAACAAGACTTGCATGAGCGTCATTAATATTTCCGGTGCCAAGGGGCGACAAGGGAATATCCCTTGAATCGGCTGAAAAGCCCTGTGTCCGGAGAAGCGGGCGTTCGAAACATGTCGGTCATTCGGGAGACCATTTAATATTCGGACGGGAGTCCGGCTTGAGAATATTGTAATCATCACGGGAGGACCTGGAACATATGCATGCCGGGATACGAAAAGTTTATTATTCCGAGACACTGAAAATATTCGGTTAAATCTCGGTTAGTGTAGCAGGAAACTAGCGAATTTATTGGCCCGGTGCGAGATCGAGTCAGGACCATACCGGGGGCGCCTCCCGTGGTCCGAACGAGGCTTGCGCGGGCATCATTAACATTTCCGGTGCTGGAGGGCAACAGGGGAGAGTCCCGAGACTAGACTCCAGAACCGAAAACGTGTTCGAAAGGAGCGGGCTGTAGACTGAGGATATGAGCCAGATGATGACCATGATCGGGACAGGCCCGAGGTCTAAGTGTGGCCCACAGAGGTCTTATTGATATTCTCATGGAAGGAGTCCAGGGGTGGCGAGAGCCATCTCGTTCTATTCCGATTCTGTCGGTCACTTGTGGACCTTTTCATGTTCGGGCAAGGGCCCATATTGAAAGTGCGACGTGGGTGGAAACGACCCCGTACAAATGTATGCCGAGTTTACGGCAATTTCAATGAAAGAGCGGGAGCGAATCCCATTAGAATGAATCCGATTTAACGGGCTATCGGCCCGGAACAATGCCGGCTCACGACCATATTGGGGCGAGAGTCGTCGGCCATGTTGGTCGCTCACGGGCCTTTTCATGTTCGGACGCAGGTCCGTAATAGAAACGCGGCGGAAATCGAGGTGAACCCATTCAAATGTCTGCCGAATGTGCGGCAATTTTAGTAGCGGCTCGGAAGGGATCCGGCCGGAGAAATGAGTCCGGTTTAATCGGAATGTCAGCCCGAGGTGAGGTCGGGTCATGGCCATTTCGGGATAATTCTCAAGACTCAGGCCCAGCCCGCAAGGGCGGCATTGTTGTTCCTTCAGCACCGGGTCGCAGGGGAGACGGGGCTGCAGTGTAGATTTTACCATTTTTTATCTGGGTTTTAAATTATACATATATATATATTTATTGCTTATCTCCCTTTTATGTATTTATTCTGAAAGATTTCTCCACTTTGTTTATTATTATTACTATTATATCTTCCCTTTCCCTTTTTTTACTATTATTATTATTATTTCACATTTTTTGTTTATTTCTCATATATATATATATATTCAGGTTTATTTATTTATCATGATTTTTATTAATTTATTATCATTATTATTATCATGACAGATTTATATATATATTTATTTTGGGAGGAAAAGTGGGCCGTTGGGGGCAGAAAGGGGTGTACCGGCGAAGGCAAGCGGGCGTGCCGGCGAGGGGCGCGAACGGGCGTGCCGGCGAAGGAAGATGGCTGGGAGTGTGCCGGCCAACGGCGGCCGGGTGTGCCCCCGCCGCCGATCGAGCCTTCTGGCTCGGACGTGCCCGATCCCGACGGTTCAGAGGCTGATCCTCTTGATTGGCCTGGCTCTCCTGCTCATCTGCGCGGTGTCCGTTCTGTGTTCTCGTCCGACTCTGAAGGGGTTTTCGACGAAGACGCCTATTTGTATG